>JAASFF010000145.1:295954-392133 GCA_013365195.1 Cercospora citrullina
CGCGTTTCACCATCTCCAGAGCACCGGGGCCGGGGCAGGCGGTAATCACGGGAAAAGGGCAGATTCGTGCCTTGAGCAACGATGAGAGAGGTCTCCAAGCGCCAAGCGCGTCTGGGGACTCGCAGTCCGCTGCGCCTCCGACGCCTCGGACCTAGCTTTGTCAGTTTTGAGTCGAGACCGTGGACGTCCTATCGTGCAATTCCGCGCATCGTGATGATGACTGTAGCGTCAACAAGCGAGCCCAAGAGAATGCTAGGGTGCTCGAGGATCGTGGCGCTGCGATGCGCGTTCCTGGGTTGATGATCTCGAAAGTGCGAGTCATAGTCATACAGCACTTCGGAGTGCTTTCCTTCGCGGTTGAGTGCGGATGACGTTCATGGACAATGTTTCGTGAAGCCGACTAGGAATCCCATCATCAGGAGGCTCGAGCACAGTGACCCAGCGAGCACAGCCCGTACGTCGCTGCCCAGGCGATGTTTTCAGCTCTGAAAGCGTCGACCGCTATATCGAGCGCGTTTTGGTGCAGTTTTAGCACCAAATGGCCTTGGAGCCAAGCACGACATGGCTGGTCGCTGGCGCGGCCGCGACAACCTCCGTGGCGTGCTGCGGACAGTTGGCAGGCATGATCACTGAACGCGGGGCGGGCGGCGATCCGCGGCGTCTCGTTCTATGCGTCGTGTCGGTATTTACATGTATGCAATGATGCAAACAGGCCGGCGAAAGCCAGAATGTGAAATGGTCAAATTCATGAACTGTGTGAAGTGAGACGGCGATGGCGGAAGGAGGATGAGCGCAGCAAGTCCAAATGCAAGGCTGGGCGTGTTGCCGCTCCTCCTCTCCCTCCGAGTGCTTTTGCCCCATTGCTGCGTGCACGACATGATCAGATCTGCCTCTGCAAAACACCGATGATGCATATTTCATCACCATCACTACTACTATGAATACTCTCATGTACACATGTATCGGTGGTGCGAAAACAACAGCCACGAATAGAAACGAGAAGAAGAATCGGAGAAACCGCAAAACTCAATGCTAGCCCCATGCAAGATGCTGTGCCTCACATCAGCTTCCTTCAGACTGCCTAGCAAAGCGCTCGCGCGGCTCTACTCCTCAACACGTGTACACATGGTGCGCACGCAAGATCTTTCACCTTCCGCTGGAGAGGATCCCGGAGCCCTCGCCGCGAAGGCCACGGAATTGGTAGACCAGGGGAGATGGCAGCTGTGCAATGATGGCAAAGGTCTCGAGCGCGGTTTCAAATTCAAAACTTTTAAGTCCACCTGGGTGAGCACTGTCCTCGGTCTGTCGTCTATCCGGTTTATGCTTACGAGCGGGCACAGTCCTTCATGAACACGGTGGCCGAAGAGTGCAAGAAGCAGAAGCATCATCCGGAATGGAGTAATGTCTACAACAAGACGCATATTCGATGGACGACGCATAATCCGGAAGGACTATCAAGCAAGGACACTTCCATGGCCGAGTTCTGCGACCAAGCGGCGAAGGATTGCAACGAGCTAGATGTGCGAGCGGACGAGTGCAAGCTAGGGGCTGATGGGAAAGTGGCAGCAGGAGACTGCTGTACGCCTTCCAAGAAACTATGACCAAGGCCTCAAAAATTGCGCCGGCGTAAAATAGTAGAATGGAATCTTCGATCCCACGCCAGCAATGCATCAATTTGTCTCAGTTCCTTCCTCACTTTGTGGCAGTCATGGCTTCCTGAACGATACATTGGGATTCCCGATATCCAGCCGAAGTTGCGCAACGACAAGGGTACTCAAAGTCCCATACTGACACCAAGCCTTTACTGCAGGTTACGGTTCAGCTATACGGCAATTGGTCGCTCTCGCGAAACCTTTGCTCACATTACTGTATGTTTGTAGTGTGCGTTCGGTCATCTCGTCAACCTGTCAGCTGAGCTCATGCAAGACAGCAAGCAACTACCGCAGTTTGTGGCTGAACTCTGTTCCCAGTGCTGGACGATGTCTCATTCCATCGGTTCGCAGATGAGAAGCTCTCCTCCAGCAGCCACGCTGGATTGCTCGGGAACATGGCTCCATACCGCTTCTTTGCCTGACCGGCGGTTGCTCACGACGCTGTGAAATCCCAGCTTAGTTCCGCAGGCTGTAGCCATGCTGTCGAAGGAACTCCAACAGGCAACTGCAATTGAGGGAAGTCACAATGAGTGGAAGTCGTGAATGGTACGTACTAACATACTCAAGTGGATCCATCCGTGAGTGCTTGCGCGGGAGACGCAGTTTCCGTAGCATTCGCCAAACGTACATGGCTGCGGATGCCTTCTTTCGCTTATGGAAGCGGGGAGGAAGCTGCACACTGTTGCACAAGAATTCAGCACCACTGAGCACATATTTGTGCACACTCGCTGGCTGTTCATCTTCCAAACAATCCCACGTGGTCGCAGAGAGTCTGAGGCCTGGTTCGCTGGAACTCTAAAACGCTGTCATGTGGCTGCTAAACACCCAGTCCCAGAGACTCGAGGAACGGGATGAGCGCGACGAAAATCTCGAATATGCCATTTTGTCACATACTTGGCTGCGTCGTACTGAGGGCGAGGGGGAAGAAGTGCTCTTCGCAGACATGTCTGACCTCGCCGTGGCAAGGCAAAAAGCCGGCTGGAACAAGTTGAATTTTGCAATAACACAAGCAGCGAAGGACGGACTGCAATATGTCTGGGTTGACACGTGTTGCATCAACAAAGAGAGCTCTGCCGAGTTGGCTGAAGCGATAAACTCCATTCTCCGCTTCTATATGAAGTCCAAAGTCTGCTACGTCTACTTAGACGCCCATATGCGGGAGGGCTACGAATGGATGGCGAGTCCGACCCCTGGCGGCACCAATGGTTTCTCGGCACCTGCAGTGCCCTCACACGATGCGTTGATACTGTCTATGCAGAGACAGCGTGCTTCGGTATTAAGTGCTTGCAGGCATGATCACCAACGGCAGGTAAACTCAGCACATGTCCCCATCTCCGAGGCTTGCTTGCATCTCTCAAGTGCTGAAATCGAGCTACAACATGCCCAGAGCGTCACGAACGAGAATGATCCGAAAGCTGCACCAGTTTCGATCTGCAGCATCACTGCTTTTCTTAGCAAATGCAGATGGTTCAAACGCGGCTGGACTTTGCAGGAGATGATCGCCTCCCCAAGGATCTTGGGTTTTGATGCCACAGGGAGATACATTGGAGCACTTAAGGACCTCGTGGACAAAGCCTCGATTGTCACCGGCGTTCACCGTGACATACTTAGCCGCAGACGGCCTCTTTCTTCGTTTGGCGTTGCGCAACGAATGGCGTGGGCTGCTAACCGGGAGACCACGCGAATTGAAGATCGTGCATACTCGATGCTTGGCATCTTTGATATCAGCCTCCCAATCATATACGGTGAAGGCGAGCGTGCCTTTCGGAGACTCCAAGAAGAGCTACTTCGAGTGTACGATGACCACACTATCTTTGCTTGGGACTTTCGGAGCCCACACGCTAGGCATGCCGATGGCTCTTGGGGCCCGCCAGAAGTTCGGAAAGATCTGCTTGCCCCATCTCCTGATGCTTTCAAGGACGACACATATGCCAGATTGACCGCCGTAACGAGAGAAGACGATCAAAAGCAGTATGAGCTTCTTGGCAGGACGATTCGCTTCCACCTCCCCGTCTTCGACGTGGCTCAGGACGAAGCGTTCCAGGCGCAAAGAACTTACAGCGCAGTGCTAAATTGTTGCTTCGAAGACAACCCTATCAACTACATCGTTCTTCATCTCGTCTGCGAAGCTTCGGGAGATTTTCCTCGTACATCTGTAGGTAGTTGTGATGCTTATCAAGCCGCGAGTCGGTGTACCAAGCAGTCCATCACCATATTACGCCAAGCAAACGACACGAATCAGGGGCGTTCTGGAGAAGCATGGCGATCCACTGCCGATTTCGAAAATCTCTGGATTTGCTGCTTCAACAAGGATAAGATCAAGCTGCGTCCGTCGACCATGCCGCACTGGAACTTGTCAGTCATAAGCGGGCATGGAGAAGTGGTCATGAATCCAGAGTGGACAAACGACCCACTGCACCGGTTAAGTATTGACAGCAGCACGTGGGATGAGAGTGCACGCATGTTTAGGCTGCCTGCCTCAGTTCTCAGCCCACCTTACGAACGTAAAGCGCAACGTGCCTCGGACACCCCATATTACTGCGTTGGCCACTTAAAAATTCAATTGGCCGGGGTTCATTCGGCTAATGTCGTGATCGATGTACGTAGTTACCCCCGACAGCTACCAGACGGTCACTTTGTGTTCGACAAAGCATCCCTGATCACCTTGAATTTGAGGAGCGGAGGCAGACGGAGCGAATCATTCAGCGACGCCTATATCTTCCCTCTCCGGAGAGGTAAAGTCCTCGTAGCGGAAGTCCACACCCGGAAGCTTCTCTCCCAAGATTTCTGGCTCATCGAATTCCGTCAATTTGGCCGCGGACACATCCCGTGGTTGTACTTTCGCAAATATTGTTTGAATGTCTTATCTCGCTGAGACAACACTACCCTTCTGTTCTCTAGATTGGGTCGGAAGCATCAGACGGTATACTCGCGAACGGTGGGCAACGATGCGAGAAGCTAGGATCAGAAGCATCGGGTTCGGAATTTTCTCAAGTGTCATCGGTAGACCGCTAGAGCATGGAGTAGAATTGTCATTTCCAGTCATTGTCAGAGGATCGTAGAGATCTCTGATTTGACGGTGGCAGCGGCAGCCGTAGTAGCAGGCCGAGCGGGCACGACGGCTTTCATTTTCTAAGAGGTACACAAGGGTGTAGTCCCAACCAGCCGATGACAGACTGTATCTTCATTGGGAATGCCCCGCAGACATTTCCCAATTTCGCAGGTCTAGGTAGCAAGAAGTCAACACAAGAATCTAGCTTAGCTGGTAGTGTTGTCTGAGAACTAGGGCTGAGAAAGAAGACGGAACAGAAAGAGTATATGGATTCAAGGCTGTCGGTGGTGCACATCCCCTATAGGCTGAGAACGACCCTGTACATGTCTGCTCCAAATATTGCTCGGTGTCTGACCCAAGACACGACTCATCCCCGATCTTCAGCTCTCATCGCTTACAATTTCCTCCTTAATCACGACTCTATCTTCCCGTTTCAACTTTAACTGCAAATCAGACATATTACCATGGGCACTCGAGCTTGGCGATGAGATCGAACTGTCGCGGGCAACCTTCGCAAGCCTGCGAAGCTCCGGGACCTTTTGCAAGATTTGATTGTCGTCATGCACAACAAGCCTTTCCAATTTGTGACAGCGGACTGGAATACGCCTTAAGAAGCACATATACATACTCTTCAAAAACACGGACTTGTGTCTGTCCGGCGGAACCAGAATAAGTTGACTAAGACTGGGCAAGGCTTCCAAAGCTTCGTCCAGGCGAACCAATTCCCGTTGGTAGAGATCCCATGCCGATATGCGGTGGCCTTGGGGATCTGGGCTCGAGTTGAACAAAGATGAGAGATCGACATCCGTCAGTCTGAGGGTGAGGAATCGCACACGCGCGAGTTCTGAAGTCTCACTACGATCGATCCATGCGAAGAGCTTCTTCTGAGATGCGAAGTGGACTGGCCGTTGGTATAGAATTGGTGAGACCTCCATGTAGAATGTTCGGCAAGTGCGAAGGAAGCTGATGTCTGTACTCTCGCGTGATATTGCTGTCCAGATTCTGGCACGAGCTTCGGTGGGCAGATCAAGCAAGTTTGGTTTTCTACTTGCTGGTGTGCTAGGTCGGTCGGATTCCTCTACGGGTTGGACTATTGCTGACTGCGTAGGTTCGACGGCTGGTGATTGCGCTTGGGCTGAGGAAATCGTTTCGTAGGCCAGTGGCATGATCAAGGCACTGAATGTGCAACTGTTGACTGCATGTGTTTGCCGTGGTGAAGTCCGCAGTACGGTGGAGGATCCAAGTCGATAGAGACACTAGGTCCTTGCCTGCAGCAGGATTTGTTTTGATAGACCGGGCATCCCTACTCATATAGCTTTTCTGCCGCAGTGGTTACCTCATACTCAATTGGAAATCGAGTCGCTTCTCCCGGACCGCAATCTTGGGCGATCTTTGCATTCGGCAACCTTCCGAACCAGGAGATGATGGGCTAGCGTCAGTATCGCTCAAAGCTATCCTAGATATTAGCCCCAACAGGCTGAAACCAATAAACAACGACTCCCCAAATGCGACCCACCAGAAGCGACCGACTTGAGTAGGACGACGTCAGTAGCGAAAGCTCTGATAAACGCCATGCGGATGCCAGGAAAGGATAGACGCGGAGCTGGGCATGGATCGTGGTCATCAAGTGGCTGTTTTGCGGCCACATTGCTTACGGATCCCAGCGAATCGCGAGAAAACTCGCAAGTCCGGCGCCGAGGGCATTCAGAGGCTGCCACGAGGAAAGGTGTATGCATCGCGTGGCATGCTAGGCACAGACATGGTCCCAATTTCCCGCAACACTAGCACTGGCTCGTGCTTGGATCGTACCGGTAGCATATCAAGTCGCCCGAGCCTCTCCGACGACTTTGTGACAAAGTACATCGTCTCAGCACGAGACATGAGACGCTCGGCGGCACTGCCAACGTACCGCTCCGCAACATGCACGCTCGGAGTGGTCACTGACCAGCTCTCCCGAAGCAGCGACAACGCGTGCAGTGGGCCAGGAATCGGTATGACAGGGCCGGAGACGACGTGCAGGACGTCAGTCGATCACAACTGCAGCCTCACCAACTGGGATATTCGCGTGGCCGCCTCGCACGGATTGGGCCTGTAAGACATTTCCGCCTGGACGGATTGTGGAACACCGAAGATGCCCTCTTTGTGACGTCCAAAAAGCGGCCTTTGCGGAGGGTTCTGGGGATTGACACGTCTTCTTCAGCCAGTGGACGACGGTGTCAGCTTTCGCATGAGTCCGCTCGTGCTTGAAAGTGTACGCGAGAGCGGGACCGAACATGTCCGAATGGAAACGCATATCGACAAGTGCATGTTCGGTTGGAGATGAGCCAGGCCAAGCTTTCGACCTTCGTGCCTTCCATGTCGATCGACGCGTCGAGCCACAGCAGCGCCACCTGCCACACCTCGACACGTTCTCGACTTCATCTCTTGTCTTCCGCTACACAAAGCCCTAACGGCTTTCACGCCGTGACGCCGCCGCTACCGCCGGATCGACAAGAACATATCAACATGGAGACGATGAACCACTCCTGCAAGCACGCGCAACCGCCATGGACATCCCAATTTCCAAGTAAAACAGGTCATCGCCACCGGCGAGAACGCCTTTGTCGACGCCCGCAAAGCAGCTACCCGTAACGACGCCGCAGCAGCAAGGTGTAGCGAAGTGCAGCTGCACAGAAGCTTCCACGCGCGTTCCAATCCACGTGGAAAGCAAGCAAGCTTCACGCCGAAGTGAAGCGATCGACAACCCTAATAAAGAATTCGGCGCGAAATAGCTCCAAGACCTACATGATCCTGTCGCACAGCGGTCGGTAGCAAAGCAGCCATCATTTTTCAAGCTGTATTCAGCCGCCATGATTGTCGTGACGTGTGGTCAGTTCCTTGTCCCCATGGCACGAGGGAAACCGCGTGGCAGCCACAATCAGTTCTGCTGCTGTGCTACAAAGGCATGAGACACGTTCTCAACGAAAATTTGCACTTCACGTCCCGACGCAGGCTCGCCATGACCTCTTGGCTTGTATCGTCACGGTCTCTCAATTTAGCCGAGCTGCTGCGCAGGCATGATGGAGGCTGTGAACGCCATCACGAACGCCGAAGCAAACAGTTGTGTTTCACATGGGCAGCAATGAGCTACACAACGGAGGCCAAAGGATAGGCTCGAACGTTTCCGATCCGTGAGACTTTGGAGCGGACCCTTTGTCCTCTGCAGACCAGAGCATCGAGACACAAATGCGCTCGAAATTTCTGTGAATGCGCCGGCCTTGACAGGTTTGCGGGCGTGAGACAAGAAACTTGCTCACGCCATCTCTCTAATTGAAGCGAATGAGCCTCGTACTGTACGAGCAGCAATGAAGCGCCACAGAAAATAACAACCTGGATCGAAAGCAGACTAATTACAAGCCTCAGGACCCATAACAAGGCGACTGCAGATACATCGAGAAAGCCATCGCATATGCGCTTGCGCGGCATGCACAGCAAACATCCCGTAACTCCAGCGATACAGATTTGACAGTGACAATTGGGCGCTCTTGAGCCACGCGAAAGACGCGTGGCAGCCATGTCCGACACTCACACTTCTTGCACCAGGTGATGCAAAGGTCAACTCTGCGGCGCCATGCTTCGTTCCTTCTGCATTTGAGAGTGACAAGCACGTGCGTCCGGACCATGTCCCGCCACATTGTGAGCACAATTCCAGCCCAGTTGGAGTGACACCAGCCAGCCACGCGTCCCTCTCACAAAGCAAAGCAATGGAAGTTTGGCGCATTGGCTGTAACCCATCCAATCAGTCACCGAAGAATAGAACACCCGAAACCTTGCAATCGAACAACAGTCAATATTCATTCCATTCTCGCCATCGCTATGTTCAATCAGAAACCGTGTGGTGGTATAAGTACAGTAGTAACCTGTCATCTCTCCACGCGAGCTGGCGTCGCATTGTGCCGTTTCTGGCTTTCCTGCTCAGTTGTTTGTGGTGTGTCCCGAACTGCGCCATCCTACGCCACCCGTGCTAAATCATCTCTCCGTCGTTCTTTCGCGCTCCCCATGCTCATTCCCATTTACGCCTTCAACAGCTTCGCGGCGTACGAAGTCACCAACTCGGGAGTTGGGAAGCTCAATTTCTCCAGACCTTCGGCGTAAGGAGTTGGCACCTCAGCTCCGGTCACACGGACAGGAGGAGCCTCCAGGTAATCAAAGGCGTACTCGGCGGTCAAAGCAATGAGTTCTGAACCAACGCCGAAGCTCGGGAATCCGGATTCCAAGGCCATCATGTGTCCGGTCTTCTTCACTGATTTGATGATCGCTTCGAGGTCGAGAGGCTTAATGCTGCGGAGGTTGATGACTTCTGCCTCGATGCCGTACTTGCTCTTGAGCTCTTCGGCGGCCTTGAGCGCCATGCCAACACAGTGAGAGAGGGTGACAATGGTGAGGTCCTTGCCAACGCGTTCAATCTTGGCCTTGCCGAGCTGTAAATTTGTCAGTAAAATTGCTAGTGTGCAGTTCGTGACCAATGAATGCTTACAGGAATGACAAAGTCATCCTTCTGGGCTTCTTCGCTGACCTGGAAGGTCTCTCCGTAGAGGAGCTCGTTCTCGAGCACGCAAACAGGGTTTGGGTCGCGAATGGCGGCCTTCAGCAGTCCCTTGGCGTCCTCAGCTGACCAAGGAGCCACAACCTTCAGGCCAGGAATAGAGCCGTACCACGCAGTGTAATCCTGAGAGTGCTGGGCAGCGACACCCTTGGCGAAACCGTTGGGACCACGGAAAGTGATGTTGCAGGGCTGGATACCACCGGACATGTAGTGGGTCTTTGCGGCGGAGTTGATAATCTGGTCAATGGCTTGCATGGCGAAGTTGAAGGTCATGAACTCGCAAACTGGGTGAAGACCAGCGAGCGCGGCACCAACGGTGAGACCACAGAATCCGGATTCGGTGATGGGAGAATCGATGACACGCTTGTCGCCGAACTTGTCCAACAGTCCTTTCGTGACCTTGTATCTGCCATGTTCGTTAGCCTTGTGTCCTGTTCATGTCCTTCGCCCTGCTGTTCGTCCATGTGTTCTGCCTTGCTCGACCGCGGTAGCGCCCTTCCGCTCTTCAGGATGGCGCCTGAAAAGTCCGAAGCAGCACCTCAATGGATTCCATAGGCTCTAGCCAAATGAAAGCACAACCCCAGTGCCAATGGCTATCGGGCACAAGCAATATCCTTTCCCTCTGTGCTTCGGCCTGAGCGCAAGAGTATTTTCCTCTTCTACCACGTCCCCCTCTTCTTCAATCCCGAAGGTAAAGGTATGACTTACGCGCCATTGTACTGTGCAACCTCCTCACCCAACACAAACACCTTCTCATTCGCAGACAATTCCTCCACGAGCGCCTCATTCAGCGCCTCTCGCACCGTCATCTCCTTCTGCGCCCTCCATTTCTGCCCTGAAGAGAACGTCCTCGACACCACCGCGGGGTTCGACAATCGCTGAAAGCTCGATCGGGGGATTGCAGGTGATGGAGAGCTTCGGAGAAGTTGCGCCGCTGGGCGGACGAGTCGTGCGGAGACCATTGTGCTCTTTCTTGCAGCGACCGCTGGCTGAGGGATGCGGAGCAGAGAGGAGGACAAGATGTACGGGTGAGGGAGAAGGAGGGATGTTGCTTCTGGTCGTGGTGGTGGACAGACAGACGGGTTGCTGAGAGCTCAACGCCTAGTTTTCTGAGGACCTTATTCGGGCCGCAACTTCCTACAATGTCCGTTCCAAGTGTGCACGGACCATGTGGTCCTGCCGACACCTATTTTTGAGTTCGGAGGTGAAGATGCTGCTTCTCTTTCCTCTCAGTTTGATATGTTCACTTGTCGTTGTTCATCGGTTATCGGAGTGTGTCCGTACATGCGAAAGATGTGATTGTAGCGCTTGTCGCAAAGCGCAACGATACGAAGCAACAACTCCGAACGACTTCTGCAAGTTTCTCGGACACAGCTATTCCGGACTGCCTTACCCATATGCGAATCTGTTTCGGAGCACAAGAATTGAGTTCCACATTGTTTATCTGAAGAGCAAAACTCGCATTAATTTCAACGACCGCTATATACTTCAACGTGTCTGCGAGCTCCAGTATATCCAGCGTCCAGGGTTTTCCGATGCTGCTCCAAGCCAGCTTCCCAGGATAGGATTGTTCGCATGAGCCACAACTTTCGGGACATGAGGCACGATCTTGAGATCGCAATTGCATCTTGATGAGGCAATTTTTCCAAGTGAGGCTGAGCTCATCACCCTCACCACATCAAATGGTTTCCATTTTCCGGATCAAATTATACCGTGGCTTCATTGTTACGAGCGGTATCTGCATTGCTCTGAGGGGTCTGGAAGGCGAAAGCGAAGTCACAGCGCCCGGACCTGTAAGCATATTATGCATTACTGCAAAGGTGATTCTCGTAAAATATTTGGGCATAGCTGTTCGCATCTGTTTCTATACGTCGAGCCGGCCCAATGCATCGTGCGTGCTCAGGTGTCAGGTCTGGCCACTGTACCTAGTAGGGTATCAAAACTGGGATGTTTGCGTGCATGGTATGGTAGCATCGAAGCGCGCGTATCCCGACTCGTTTCCTGATGAGCAGGGAGCTTCAGTTCTCACATCATCCATGTCGAGCTGTGCTGAGTAGGCGAGTTGTGTTCTCGACCTACAAGTATCGTCTCCTCACCGTTTGGATTGAGTCGATATCAGTTGGCCTCACATAACTTCATCGTGTGAGGAGCTGCTGTGTTCAAATCGTCTGCCACCATGTGGATGGAAGGGAGATTGTGTTGTTGTCGAAGTAGCCGGCGTCATCTACTAGCCATTGGTTCTAGTGAGAGAGACCTGCGCTCCTACTATGCTCACCTATGCTACGAAGAAAAAATGATACGTCGTTCGCCTGGACGCATGATCGGCTTGGCCTCTTGCATCTGATCGTGCAGTCAATGACTGTGACGATGGTCGGCGAGTTTGGCCGTACACATTTGGGACCCTTGTCGTTTGTCAGCTACGGTGGCCGAAGCCGCGATAGTCTGAGCAACGAGTGAATAAGATCGATGATGGTCGTTGTCAGCGCACCATGGTTGGTGTGTGGGGAATGCTGGCTAGTATAGCAGTCCTAAAATGCCAGTGACCTGTAGACATAATGGCGTAGCTTCCAGCTTTGCTTGTCCAATACGCCATGGAGGTAAAGATAGGGTGATTTCAAGAATCAGTGCTCTCTGGCATTACGATTGGAACGCAGAGCCTCGCGGGAATCGACGGTTGTTGTGAGCTCTTGTGACACGATAGCTCTGAGCTCATCCAACATTGTTCCGATGCTTCGCCAAGAGGTCGCGTAATCCTACCACGCGTCTGCCATCGAGGCGAGTCTGTTTACTGCAGCTGCAGTATTGACGAACGGTCTTATCTTCGCTTCCAATAAAGCCGGACTTCAATGTCATGGTCGCGCGAGGTCAGCGGTAGCCAGATCTTTGATCGTGAGCTCTTTCGACGTTCATCGAGGCATTGGCAAGTGAGTGACACGCGATATGGCTGACAGCCGACATGGAGCCACAGCTGGACCGACCTTTTGTGCCTGAGGATCTGTTGATCCTGAGATCATCACACGAGCCAAAACTGCATGTGGGCGTGCTAGTGTTGCAGCAGAGAGCTCCCCGTTAGCGCAACCACAAATTTATTGGAGCTGTGCATGTGAGACCATGGACTTTTCCTGAGCAGCACCGCGCGCATCGCAATCGCGCAAGCATTGGGGGTTCGTCCGTTGAGGCGCATGTGGTTGTTCGCGGGGATGTCGATGAATGAGGTTGACTTCGCACCCTGCTTGAAGCGGTCAACAGGCCCAGACCATGATGACGTCCCAAAAAACCTGTGCCCGAAGTTCGAAACCTTGCGAGTCCGGTGACGCTGGGCGGCTTCCCATTCGCTGCAGTCGGCGGTGGCACTCCTGCGCAAGCGGGACGGGGGGACTGATGAGCAAGGTACCTTACCAGGCGTGCGGGCGGCGACTGACGACAGGAATGCCATAGCGTTTGCCTGTGCGACCTCCCGTGCTGCAACAAACAGAGCGCGCCCGCGATAGCAGACTCGAGTACTGTCGCCGCCGCCTCCGTGTATACTGTCGAATCGCGAGAGCAGAGGCATCGCGCGCGAACGAATTGCCACGAGGCATTGCTTGCGATATTCTGGTGGCACTATCACGCTAGCGGCGGGAAGAGTTGCAGTGACGAAGAACGAAGAGTTCTCGCGCCCATCCCATCCTCTTTTGCCGGAACACGCCTCGCAACGCGCCCCACGACCACGACAGCGACCGCGTGGCCGACAGGAGTTTTGCACAACACTTGCGCGACTCTTCACACAACAACAGCAGCGCAGCGCTTCATCGTCGGCGGCGGCTCATCCTCACGGCTGCCTGTCCGCCCGTCTCCAGGCAGAGCAGAGCTTGCGAGGATTGGCCGGGTCGATCCTTCTTGCGACCAGCGTTTCCTCACACAGTCAGGAGAACAGCTCCACGGCAACCACGAGCCAGCCCAGCCCAGCATCGCCGCCCCCAGCGAGCAACATCACCACCGACCGGACAACGCACGCACCGTACACGCGCTGACCCTCTCCATCATCACCACCGCCGTGGGCCCTCGACTGGCCAGTTCGTGCCTCGAGCTGCAGCTGCATATGCAAGGACCGTCTTGAGTCAGCCTGCGCCGCCCGACGAATCGCGAGCTGCTGCCACCGCCTAGCTGTCTCGCCTTCGCTGCTATCGCGATCAAGCTCCCAATTTTTGGCCTCGATTGCCTGCGTCTGCTACAACATTAATCTCCGTCGCCGTCGCACGCATTGCTATAATATTATCGCCGCTCTTCCGACATGCAGACCCGCAGGGTGTCGCTGAACCTGGGCGACCTGGGCATCATCAGCTCCAAGCGATGCGCGCCTTCGCCGCCCGAGAGCGTCATTCACGACGCGGAGCCACTTCCCAAGAAATCGAAGCGGTCGCATACATCCACCTCACCGCCCCCCGGCCTTATGAGCCCCCCACGAACGACCACGATTCGGTTCAAAGAGGAGCGACCGCAACGAGCCAACGAATTGTCACCTCCACCCTCACCTGTCGCTGAGGGTACGAGCAGTAAAATCGATACGGAAGGAATCAACGATGACATCGTTGTGGCGACGATACAACAGATCGAGAAGACCGGAAACAGACCGCATTTGGTGAAGGAATTGGCCGCTGTGCTTGCGACGAAGCTACACTGCGTGGATAGGCATGTGATCACACCCGCTGCGTCTATCGAAGCTCGTGTGCTGACGTTCGACCAGGTCCGCGAACCCTTCTGCTCTCATCTCATCCCGTCTGACCGCCTATCTTCATCGAACATGGCCCGCAGTGAGCCCGTGCCCCCTCGCAAAGGACCTTTCGCCCGTGCACCCTCGCCGTCTGTATTTCTACTTGACAACGACTCCACACCAACCCATTCCAGACACGGTGGAGCAAATACCTAAGCCAATGCGCACTATCTCGCCTTCGATCTCATCCGCGTCCGCAGTCGACGTTGAGGACTGCTACTCGAGAGTCCGTCAATCACTATCACCGGAAGTTGATCTGTCGTCGCCGGAACTCGACGAAGACGCTGAGTCTGATCCGCGAGCCCCCGGTACATCGTACTCGGCCAGAAGCTCACTGTCACGGGAGCGGGCAAGCTTCGCTACCAGACGAAACGCAAGCCCGCCTTTGGAGACGGAGGAACGAGACTTCAAGCAAACCGCAAGCGCATTATACGAAGAGGCGCAAAAACGGCGGAACAGCCAACACAGCCAGCAAGATGTAAACATGGAATCCAAAGATGCGTCCCCAGGAGCCGAGGAATTCGATAGCATTACCATGTCCGTCGAGGACGAGACCGAGGAGAGCGCAGCATTGAAGAATTCAGCTGTCGTGAATGAACTATTTGGTGCCTCTCTCCCTTCACAGCACCGTATGGAGTTGAGCAGCCCTGTGCTCGGCGCACAAAATGATCATCCCATGGGACGTCACGACGAGGTCATGAGACTGGACCTCAGCGGCAAGGAGCACCACAGCATCCTAGCCGAGACAGCCTTTGGTTGGGACAGCTTACAGAGCCCCGAAGATGTGGAGCTCGCGGAACTGGACGACATGTTGGATGCATATTAAATGTCGGACCACACTTTATACGTCTTGGAGCTTGTCCATCTGGGTACATCAACACTCTGTTGTACTATTACCTTGTCACCATCATTTTTCCAAGGACTTGAATACCAGGGCAGGGATATTGTCAGAATAGAATTGAGTTGGGACTTGTATGAGCGCAAGCTCTAGGTTCAGATCGGGGGTTGCACGAGGCGCGGAGCTTCTTCAAGGTCCTGGGTTAGAAGACAAAGAAGTGTTTCGGACGGCAAGAACCCCGAACTAACAACCAAGGCACGCAACTTTTTTGTATTATTATGCTACGACTATTGTAACGGCTGCCGACGTAGAGAGCGGGGGTAAAACAGGAAAACGGAGGTGGTTGCGATGTCTGTATTTTTGTGATGAGTCTGCTGGTTGGACTGGTACTGGATTTTGGCGTGACAGATATACACTTTTTAGATGAAATACGACACTCGATGGTTGATCTTTTGGGCTCTTCTTCGCCATTGATGCGCCGTTTGAAAAGTGCCATTGGGTTATGCTTCGGGCCCGTAAAGTTTGATGGTTGTGATGGGGCAAGCGCGATAGGCGCTGAATGGGTGGTGGTTCTTGCTTTGCGGGATGAGTGGTCCTGGGCCGACTGCGGTGCGTCTCACTTCCGACTTCACGTCTGCCTTCTGCCATCTTATTCAATTTTGAGCGGACTTTGGATGTTGGTGTTAGGAGACTGTTTGCTTCCAGTGTAAACGTAATGAGATCGCGATGCCACCGCACATCGTTTTCTCGATGCATGGGCGTTCTCAAGCGTGCAAGTTTGCGCTGCCTGAATTCGAACGCTGTCATGGCCGACTTCAAGACAGAAAGCCTTGCCAGTAGCGAGCTATCACTCTTGATGACGATAACTCGAGTGGAATACGACGTGCGAAAGTGCGAGCCACTCTAGCGACTACAGGCATCCTTTGCAGAGGAAAAAACTTGATGCAACGAGAATCGGATACAAGAGATCGTCATGATAGCCAACTGAAGCCGGTCATCCCAAGGGATGTCCCGTTATGCACATCCCTTGACAAAGCTCTTGGGCGCCAGTCGCAATGGTGATGGCGAGCTCTGTGATCTCAGGAATCCTCATCTTGGTGCCTCGCGAAGAAGAAGTTTGGAGTACTGCTGAAACTAATCATCGCGGTACATGCACAATTGCACTTGAGGCCCTTCAGGAATTGAAGAAAGCAATCGAATGCGCGGAGAACCGAATAGCGGGAGCACTCTCGTGCTCTGCTCGTTCCCTCTAGTTGAGTTTGAACGCGTCGGCCATACTTCAAGGAAGCAGCCAAGTCTAGCTTTATCGTACAACACTTCATTTTGCGTGACCGCGCGAGTTCGAAGAATGTCAAGTCCCGAGGAGTATGAGCCGGTGGTTGCAGGCAATCGGTGAGTCCGCATAAAGTTCTGATACTGCAGCAAACATTACTGACGCCGTTTGTTTAGGCACTTCCACAACGTCGTCCCTTACAACCTCGACCAACACCCAAAACCAACCTCAAGCACCACTTCAACCGCGACCATGCTCTCCGTTCACGGACCACAGGGCGTGTCGATCTCATGGGACGAGCGCGTCGCAGAAATCACATGTATGAAACTTCCCTTCATGATGCACACACCTCTGCCGTGGTCGGGGCACCGCGCGTCCAACTGGAAGGACTTGAAGCTGTGCAACCGTCTTCGAATCCCTTTGCGGTACATAGAGACGGAGAGCACAATGACCGGTAAGAAATTTGAGCGTAAGTCGGTCAACAAGACTTTGGAAATGTTCTCCATCGACGCCTACCCTACGTCGAGCACATTTGGTCGGAAGTTGGTGTTGACGAAGTTCGATGTGACTTTGTCTCGCGAAGATGGCAGGGACTTGGTCCCGAAACATGTGGAGGCGATCATGGCGTTCATCGAGTCGGAGCTGGAGGACCTCATTGCTGTAAGTTGAGCCGCGCGAGGTCATTTATGAGACATTTTGACAGCCGACTGATGGTGTAGTACGCCGATCAACAAGCCGCGTCCAACACCTCGGCCAGCAACAACCTGGCCGGTAACAGCACGTCCGCAGATTGCGACAAGGCTGCAGAAGCAAAGCCTGCGACCAGAACCGTCACTCGCGCAGAAGCTGCAGCAGCTGCGGCCAAAGCCACGCCAGAGAACTTCGCCGCTTTCTTCAAGAAGTACCGTGCCGAGCAAGCAGTTGAGACTCCGAGATGGGCAGAAATTGAATGCCCTGCTGAAGCTCTGCGTTGCTTTAAATGCCAGAAGGTGGAACGCGACGAGTGGCCGCTTCAGTCGTGCGGCGGTTGCAAGGTGGCCAAGTACTGCAGTGAGTTTCGCCGTTTAGTGAAAGATGCGCCTTTCAGAAGTGGTCCAGCTGACTGTATGCAGACAAGGTGTGTCAATCGGAGGATTGGAACATGCATAAGGGGCTTTGCAAGATTTTTGGTGGCCAGCAGTGAGCGCGAATGACAGACAGGGCGACTTGGCCGAGCTGGTGCGAACAACTTGAGGAGTACGCCAACAGAACAAGCAGTCGGGTACTGAAGGCCAGTCGCCTAACATGGCCTGCACGAAACCACGAACAGCGCGCACAGGTCCAGAGACTGTGCTGAGAAGCGATCGGACCTATATTCCCTGGAGTGATGAGCAAAGGGAACCGCACATGGTATCCAAAGTCGCTCCCGCGGAAACAGCCTGGAAAGGGTTCAACGAAACAGAAGAGCAAAGAGAAACGCACATGCTTTCCAAGATCGCTTCGGCAGAAAGAGCCTGAAAAGAAGAAACGAAACACCTCACAACTTCGCCTTCTTCTCCCTCTTCTTCCTCTCCGTCTCCTCCGCAAACCCAGCAATCGCATCCAAACTCTCCTGCTTCCTCACCCTCTCCCCCAACAACCTCATCTCCAACTCATTAACCTGCAACAACTCCTCTCTCTCCTTCTCCCCAAACAAAACCTGCTTATTAAACTTCAAACTCTCCTTCGGCAGTTTCGCCACCCCTCGCACAATCCCCAAAACCTTCTCCAAAAACTCCTCTTGATCCTTATGCTCCAACATTTTCGTCACCAGTCCCGCCCTTTCCATCTCCTCAGCCCCAAACCTCTGACCAGCAAGAACCAAAGCACTAGCCTTCTGCCGCCCCATAATCCGCGGGAAAGTGTACGATGAACATCCCTCAGCGCATAATCCCCACTGCACAAATGGCGTGAAAAAAATCGCAGTTGGAGAAGCATAGACTAAATCCGAAAGCGCAATATGCGTCGTTCCCCATCCTGGTGCAGGACCATTGACAGCACTAACGAGTAGCTTCTCCGTCTTGATTAAATGTTCGTGAGTCTTTGAGAGGGCTTCAATAAATGCGTCGGAAATCGTCGCGTTGGGCGTTCCTTTTACGCTCGGGTCCAAGAGGTCGAGACCTGCTGTGAAGAATTTTCCCACGCCGGTTGTGACGATTATGCGGATGCTGGGGTCGGTGGAAGTCCATTGGAGGGCCCGAAGGTAGTCTTGAACAATTGGGACGTTGAGAGCATTGGCGTTCTTGGGGCGGTTGAATTTTAGGATGCAGATGGATGGGTCCTGGGTGTCAAGGGAGATGGAGATTGTGTTGAGGTTGGGTGGTGATGATGGCATTGTGGCGAGGGGCCGGATGTGAAGACTCAAGAGTGGATGTGTCTTGGTTGCGAAGGACGAGGGTAGTCTTGTTTTTGATAATGGGCGGAAGAGACGTGATAGCATCAATGGCGGCCTTGCGTGGACGTGTAATCTTTTGGGCTATGCTCGAATGTCCCTGTCTCCAATGTGGTGTAGAAGCTGCTCTGTTCTGCCGAGGTTACAATAGGTCTTCGTTGCGCACACCAGGAGAGTTAATAAGGTTTGTTCCAGAGGCTGCTGCAAGGAGGATCTTGATGGAGTAATCTAATATGTACGGTTGTGTAGTGCAGGAGAAGTTTTGTGAACATTATGCTCGCAGAGTTGGGAGTGAAGTGGGCATGCGCTCGGCTATAGCTGCAACAGCCGTGGCTAATCATGACGATCACTGATCGTTGAGCCCTCTGTACTCGATACAACATCGTCTTTCTGGTGTACGACGGATTGTCAGTTAGCCAGAGCACACAGTGCCGTAGCTGCCATGATATTGCTTCATAATAAGATGCATGCTTTGATAATATCTTCAAGAAGCCGAGCCTCGTTTCTCCAACCCACCAAGCTCTCCTCCTCTAACTTCTATACATATATGTCCCCAACTCTAGATTCTCCAACCCTATTTCAAGCCCTTGTTCAGTTTCTCAAAAATATCAAGCACTGCAGCGCCTCCGCCTCCGCCCTCATCATCATCACCGCCATTTCGGTTGCGATTCTGACTTCTACCTCTACTAGAAGCCCTTCGCTTTCGGTCCTCTTCATCCTCCTTCACGTCCTGCAGTACCTGTAATGCCCTCTCGCGAGCAATTTGCAGAGCCTCCGCTTCCGGACTGAGGGTCTCTTCCGCTTCTTCGTCGAAGTCTTCGTCATCTTCGCTCCCGGAGTCTACAGCTCCCATTTCTGGGGACTTCATCATTCTGCCTGGCGGAGAAGTAGGACCCTCGGAGACAGAAGACATGCGAGAAAGAGAGTTTCCTCGTGGCAGTTCAGTCTGAGACGTGCTGCCAACATGCTTGTACCCAATCGCTTCTGCGACATGTCTGGCTTCGTCGTCATGAGCATCTAGCTTACCGAGAGCGCCAAGCTCAGAGCCCATAACTGAGAGTCGATGCTTTTCATCCAGCAGATGTGTGCCTCGTCCACGTGGCGCGTCATCCGATTTGTCCAGAATGTCGCGATAGCCAGAGCGGCTTGGATCTTGCAGCCTCTTCCGTTTCTTCGCTTCGCGTTTACTGCTCGGTCGAACTACGATGACTGGCACTGGACTATATTGCAGACAGTATTTGGAGACACTGCCGCTGCTGAGCAGACCTTGGTACCCGGTCAAGCTTCGACCTTTCGTTCCAACGACCAACATGGCCGGCTCGTAGATCCTAATCATTTTCTGTATCGTATCCTGTATGTCGCCAATGCTAAATTCGAGAATCAGGCTAATAGCTCTGTCGTCTGTGTTTTTCTTTTCGATTTCTTCCAGAAACCGCTCTGCTTCCTTTCGGTAGCCCACACTGCCCTGCCCGCGTGACCAGATCGAGGCTTCTTTGCTGTCCTTCTCCACGACACGCAGGCAGACCACTTCGTCGCCATCGTCAACCAATTCGTCTATCAGCCACTCCAATGCTGTGTCCGAGTACTCATTCGTGTCCGTCCCGCAGAGGAATGTTCGCGATCGCTTTGTATATTCGTAGTCGCGATGCTTGCGATTCAATGTCAAGCTGAAATCGCTCGCAGCAGGATTCGCGAAAGTGTCGAAGCTGACAGACGGCCTGAACTGCGCCGGAGGGGGCGGGCTACTCAGTCGGCGAGACTGGGTCGACGGCGCTTTGCCATTGATACTGCCAACTATGCTCCTGCGAATGGAGGGAGGGTTTGCGCTGCTGGACCGCGATCCCGCAGTGGCTGCGTGAGGCACGAACTGCACGCTGGGTCGCCTTGCCGGATCGTGGCTGCCATCGACATTGATCGTGGGCCTTCGCCAAGCGGGTACGAAGGAGTTAGGCTTGATGGTCGACGAAGACGTGTTGGAGAGGCTGGTAGAGGAGCCATTGGCAGCATGATGGTCCAGTGGGGCGTTTGGTATAGATCGTGTGGGCAGTACACTGGCGGTGGAGGCGGGTTGGCTGCGGGGGCTATGGTTGACAGGCGTGCCAGATCGCGGCGACGGATTGTTTGACATGGCGGGAGCAGCGTGCAGATATCACGCCGCGGGAAGGTATATGGCAGTTGTTATTGCATGTGGTCGGCTTGGCTCACGCAGAACACGCGCAAGATGCCAATGCCGGCAGAACGGGAGCAGCGCTGTCGTGTGGAAGATCGTGAGTTGGATGTTGGTAGTCGTCGTGGCGGGAGAAGGGGATTGTCGCTGGTGTCGGTCCGGGGGAGGCAGGGTGGAGTAGAGCGGAGTGGTCGTGACTCGTGTGCTGGTGGGCTTTGTGGAGGGGAGTGGGAGAGGGTCATGAGCGAGAGTCGGATGCGGGATGACATGTGTGCCCGCTGTCCCACGCTGCAGACTGGAGCCCGAGACATCGCATTGCAATGCCGACCCGCACCTTTCTGCTGTGGGTCGTGCATGTGAAAGAGCAATACGACCACTCTGCTCACATTATGCTGCACACTCCAGCACGGAACGCAAGCAAACAGAATTGGGGCATTGGGGAACCAGTTTCCCACGTGCAGAAAAGAGGGATCAGTACCAGGGGTGCCATGTGCCTGACAGAACTCTGAAAGACGTAATACGTTACTTTTGTTCGCTTGGGACCGCTCTGTGATCGTACAGACTAGCTACTGTCGCGAACCAGTCCCTCTATTGAAACGCCCCTACACATGCCTTCATTATCCAGACCGAAAGCTGGATCCCTAAATCAAGTTCTTGTAGTCACCGTCCTTCGCCTTGCCAGCCTCAACAAGCTTCTGCACTCGTGCCGAGAAGACACTCTTCACGGCAGACTTATCGGTCTTGCCGTTCAACTGTGCAGCAACTTCCGCGATCTCCTCGTTGTCGAGCTTCAGGATCAGCGAGTCGACCTCGTTCAACACGCCGTCGATCTGAGCAGCAGAAGGCTCGCCATCAGCAAAGTAGCCGACATCCTTGGGTGCCTGTCGAATGACACGCTTGTTCTTCTTCGCTGCGTTCTTCGCAGCCTCCTTGCCCTTCTTGGCATCCTCCCTCGCGGCCTTCTCAGCTGCCGCCTTCTCAGCAGCAGCCTTGGCCTCTTCCTCCTTCTTGCGTGCTGCCTCCTCCTTAGCAGCCTTCTCCGCAGCCTCAGCGGCCGCCTTCTTCGCGTTCTTGTCCTTGTTCTTCTCTTGTCGGAACTTCTTGGGCCGCTCATCCATTGCTAAGCATGCATCCACGAGCTCACGGAGTCGCTGCACATCCTCGTTCTTTCTCTTCTTGCGAGCGTTGTTGTTCTTGCGCTCGACGTGACGCTTCTGGTCACGGCTCTCGTTGTCATCAGGCACATCTTCATCCAGATACTCGAACGATCGCCACGAGTCGAAGCTGTACCAGAAGTTGTAGAACTGCTCGACCTCCTCTTTTGTGCTGTTGTCGTCGCCAAGCTTTGGCACGGGCTGGATCTTGCTGAAACGAGCCTCTGCCTCGAAGACGGGCGCCCACAATTTGTAGAAGTTGCCTGGCTTCTTCTGGACGTCTTTCTTGCTCGGTGGCTCCTTGTCAGCCTCCTCGTCGACTGAGTCGAATTGGCGGCGCTTAACGGGGTCGAGAAGGATGTCGGTGGCACGCTGGATGCACTTAAAGAATTGGTCGTTCTCCGATTGTCCAGAAGCAGCCTTCTTGTCTGGGTGATGCAACAGCACGGCCTTGCGATGGGCACGCTTGATCTGGTCCTCCGTGGCCTTGTATCTGTATTTGGCGAGACCGAGCACAGCGTAGTGATCTTGCGACTTCCAGTCTTTGGCTTCGCGCTGGAGAAGCATCGGGTCCGTCACCTCTTCAATGTCATCGTCAACCACTCTCTCCACCTTTTTGACATTCTGCTCGGCCTGCAATTTCTCATCCTATGTCGACGTCAGCTCATGCAAATTGCCAAGCAGTCACAAAGCACGCATACCTCGGAGAATGTGCGCCTGTGTCGCTTTCTGCGGGCGTGGGCAAGATAGTGAGGGCCAACTGGCTCGAGCGCTCGTTGGACAGGCTCAGACAATTGTCCGACGGCCTTGAAGTCCTTGTCGGCGGCCCAGCCTTCTGGTAGCGCAGGCAGCGTAGCCTTGATCGTGATAGCAGCCATCTTGTATGCGGTGTAGACGGTGATGTTTGTTCGATGGAATCGTCGCTCGCGGGTCTCAAATTCAAAAAAAGTTCGCGGACTTTCCCGCGCTCCATTTTCACATGCATCACGTCTTTACTGCAACACAACAATTCCATCTTTGCACAATATATGACATTAGGAGCGAATGCTGCAGACTCCTCTTCGATCTGTATGCTTTGCACTCGCGACAGGTAGGAGTCTGCGGCACCTCTCCCTCCCCGTCTCTCACACTACCTTCCGCTCCGTCATGACCACCACAGCTGTGCCCTTGAGCGCGAAGCCCGCAGCAGGACAGCTCATTGAGCACAATGGAAAGAAATACGACACTATACAGGAGGGTAAAGCCTACATTTTGATCCCGCCGAACACGCAGCAACATGTCACCCCACCACAGCACGCAAAAGCCAAGGGCAAGCAGGACGAAGAAGTGAAGGCGCAGAGCGTTTTCTACAATCCGATCCAGCAATTCAATCGTGATCTGAGTGTTCTCGCGATCAAAGCGTTTGGCGATGACTTTCTACACCGGAAGAGGCAAAGAAATGATAAGAACCGAACGAAGCACGAGAACAAAAAGAAGCGCAAGTTGCATGGTGAGCGGAACGATGGTGGAGTCAAGTTGCGCAAGACTGATGATGGGCCGGTACAAGTAGAGAACGGTGATGACTTGGCCGGGAAGAAGCAGGAAAATGGTGCTGAGCCTGAATCTACGGCTGCCACCACAAGAGCGAATGAGGAAGAGTCGGTGCAGACAGATGGTCAAATCGGGGAGAGCGCTACTTCGGCACCAGATCAGCAAACCGCGAAAGGTCCCTCTGGGCCAAGATTCAGGATATTGGACGCCCTCTCCGCTACTGGTCTTCGCGCGTTGCGATATGCCCACGAAATCCCCTACGTCTCCGCAGTGGTCGCGAATGATATGAACCCAAGCGCAATTCAGAGCATGAAGCTCAATGTCGAGCATAACGGGTTGATGTCCAAGATTACGCCGAATTTGGATAATGCCATTGGACACATGTATCGTGTAGCTTTTGCAGAACCGGGCACACATGGCCCACAGCACGTCAACCAAAAGTACGATGTGGTCGACTTGGACCCATACGGAACGGCAGCGCCTTTCATCGATGCAGCACTTCAAGCACTCAATGAAGGTGGATTGCTTTGTGTAACTTGCACGGACTCGGGTGTCTTTGCTTCCACTGGCTATTGTGAGAAGGCGTGGTCGCTCTATGGAGGTGCGCCGATCAAAGGCCCTCACATGCACGAAGGAGGACTACGTCTCATCATCAACTCGGTGGCTACTGCGGCCGCAAAGCAAGGACTGGCGATTGAGCCTCTACTGTCGCTCAGCATTGACTTCTATGTGAGGACCTTCATTCGGGTCAGAAAGTCGCCGGCCGATGTGAAGTTCCTATTCGGTAAGACCATGGACGTGCTTGGTTGCGATCACGGCTGCGGCGCATGGACTGTCAACATGCGAGGCCGAAATACGAGGCAAGTAGGCAAGAATGACAACATATGGTGGAAACACACGATCGGCCAAGGGCCCGCAGTTGACCAGCTTTGCGAACATTGCGGCTCCAAAAGACATCTTGCGGGACCAATGTGGGCAGGACCCATCCACAACGCAGCGTTCGTCGAGAAATTACTGGATGATCTGGAGCGTGCCGATCCAGAAGTTTACAAGACCAAGGCTCGCATTGAAGGTATGCTGTCAACGGCTCTTGAAGAGACACAAGTGAACGACGACGTCGTCAGCTACAAACCAGCAGCGGAGCGATCAGAAAGCGATGAGATCATCCCTAAAGTGCCACCGGAGACCATCGACCACTTCCCCTTTTTCTTCAGTCCTTCGGCTGTGAGCAAAGTCATCCACTGTATTGCACCTAATGACGCTTCAATACGAGGCGCGCTGCGTCATATGGGTTACAGAGCCACTCGCTCGCATTGTCAGCCTGGTAGCATCAAGACCAATGCCCCTTGGACCGCGGTATGGAATATCATGACTGAGTGGACGAGGCAGAAACATCCTGTCAAGGACAGCGCATTAAAAGAAGGCTCGGCTGGATTTACCATCATGAAAAAGGCCAAACAGCTATGGGCCGCAGAGGAGGAGAAGGAGGAGAGCGCCAAGAGAGGGGAGACTACTGTGGAGAATGTGACTTCGAAGGACAGCACGGCGGATATTACCACGGAAGGTGTTCAGCAGCCCTCGAAGCTTGCGTTGGCGAATGGGAGTAATGGTAGACCCAAGGTCGTCTTCGATGAAGCTCTCGGAAAGGACAGGCAAACTAAGCGCCTTGTGCGATATCAGCAGAACCCAAGGGAGAATTGGGGTCCGATGACGAAGCACAAGGGCAGTGCATAGATATCTTGTATTACTGTACATGTCCGCCCGCCTGCTATTCATCTGTTGACCTAGTTGGTCCAGTGTCGTCTGTAAAGACTCCATTTCTCGCTCCAAAATACGAGCCAAATTACACTGCTCCACATTCGCTTGACTGTCAAAACAACTCACAAACGCCTTCCTCCGCATTCTGCCCTTCTCTACACTCTACTACACCTGCCTTCTTCTCCGCGGCCCTCACTCACACATATTGCATTACGATTACTTCCTCATCTCCAACCCATCTAGACTTCAATCACTCTGCTGGATGCACTGCCTCGAAGCTGATTTGCCCTCCAGTCTCGGCGTCTCTGCTTCATCACATCTCCAATCTCCTCCCACCGCGCGTTCGACAACTCCGCATCTCTCTTCTTCGTCTTCTTGACCTTCGTTGGCGTCAGAGCTGCAGCTTGCTCAAGGAGTTCTTGCAGCAGAGCATCCGCATCCGAAGTTTCCATGACTTCATCCCTTCCCAGGCGAGTCGGAGAACCGAAGTCTATGGCTTGGGTTCGACGATGACGAGGCTTGGATTTGGGGAGATCTTGTGAACTGCTAGAGGTCGGGCGGATTGAAGTGGCATATTCGAGTCCATGTCCGTAGGCCGCAGCAGGATTGTTTCGCTTTGCAAGATCTCGCTTGGCTTGGATCGGGGCCCAAGTCAACTCCGGATGCTGTTTCCGTTCCTTGTCGCTGGATGACGGGAAAGGGTTGGAGGGTGGAGGAGGTTGTGTTAGAGTGCGGGCTTTGAGGAGGGAAGACGTGGTGTGTCCGTGAGGATCGGAGAGTGTCACGGCTGGGATCAGCATCATTGAGCCTGCTGCCGACGTAGAGGCCGAGGAGTAGAGGTCACGTTTGCGGAGATGCCGGGCCTGAATGGGCGCCCATGAGAGCTCTAGCATGTCTTCCTCTTGCGATCGTTTGGAGAGGGTTGATGGAGGATCTTTTTCGTGGGCTGCGGCTTGGGCTTTCTGGTTCCAGTAGTCGATTAGAGAGCCAAATTCGAACTGCCTTCTGGATTTTGCTGAGCGAAAGCCTTCAGTCGTTGAGTCTGGTGACGGACTTTTGATGGATCCTGTAGACTCGCGATGGGGATAGGGCATTGCGCTAGCGAGTGCTCCAAAAGCGAGCATGGTTAGAGATGAACAACGCATCTTTGCTCGATGACTTTTCTTCTCTGATTTCGGTCTCACGTCCGTGTCCGTCGAGTAGCAGTACAGCCTTGAATTAGCTCCTCTCGATCGTTCGTCTTGCCTTTCTCGGCGTAGTGCAAACTTGACTCGACGACGATGAAGGTGAGTTGCGAGGAGGAACGAACTGTGAGTTCCCTGAAGGAACGAGCGTTGAAGCTACGGCGAACGGGAAGGACGATTTGGCTCGAGGTGGCGCGCTGAGTAGAGGAGGGAAGAGGGAAGTGGATGGAGTGTCTGGGAAGTGCAGCATATCTACTGCCTGGCTTGTGGAGGCTGGAGGTGTCTCGGGGGTGCGAAATGATGCCTCGCGATGCAGCGAAGAGGCTGGAAGACTGCAGCGCGTTTGTGTACAGCTGGCCATGACCATGTGGAGGGGCTGGAAAATGGTGTTCTGGGCCAGGACTGTTGTGCTCGATCGTTGGAATAGACGGATTGGCGGTTGGACGGGCGTTGACAACGGTGGTGAGGAATTTGAACAGTTACCATTTCATTGGAGCGACGACAGGTATACCTAGCAACTGATCACCCATGTCTGAACGTGTCTGCTCGTGTAGACAATATTACACGTACGTTTAGGCGGCTATGAGGCAGAAGTCGATTTCCATCACTTTCACGTTGCCAAGCCCGTTGTTGGTGAATTTTGCGCCGTCAGCCACAAACAGCTGTTGGCCTCGAAAGTCGTGTCTTTGCAGTGCTCGCTCCCTGGGCGGCCCGGTACTTTGGTCGTGCCAGTCCCTCCAGCCTCCGGGGACATGCAAGCGTGTCATGCCGGTGTGCACAACGATCATGTGGCTGATTGCCGGTAAACTTGATGGACAAATGCTCGGATCCGGGAAGTCGCTGCCGATTGCCCGTCATATGCAGCAACTACTTCAAGTATCGGTGCGCCAGATAAGTTGCATAAATATCGACTCTTGTTCCAGTGACACCATCTAGCCAACGATGATACAGCACCTCGATACCTGCCTGATGGAAATGTGCTGAAGCTTTTGCGCGAATGAGTGTTGGAAAGACCGCTGCCGACGATTTCAGGTCAACTGTAATTGTACATTAATATGATCACACTTTCACGCTATAGGTGAACGCCTTCCTGTCCAATGCATAATGCGGTATGCCCGCGTGCCCGAGAAGCTTTCGAAATACCACCCGACTCCATGCCATCAGTTCTGTCGCTCTAGTTCTTCGCAGGTTTACGTCCGACCATGAGATACATGGGTGTAAACAGCTTTTCACGGCCACCAGCGACCAGGCAATCAGCAGCCAACGCGAGCGAATCAGCAGTCTTCTGTGTGCCACGAGGGGCCATGCCAATCATCTCCAAGGCACCCACAAATCTGTGCACGATGCCACGTCCAAGGTGTGTCATGCGTACGAGAGTTGGGAAGTCCCATATGCTCTGCATGTACTTGAGCTCGCCCGAAAGTGGCCAGTACCATGGGAACTCATCCGGTCTGTCTGCCAGATCCTCGTTCAATTCCAGCTCGAATCCGGCTGCCTTCATCGCCTTGAGCGCAACTTCAATCTTCTCCATGTTCGAAATTCCGTCTCCTTGCTCGATACCAAGTCGGATCTCGCGATGACGTGGGTTATCGTTGTCGTACGCGTCGGTCATCAACCATTCGTATACACCGAACACACCACCTGGCTTCAGGACACGGAAAATCTCGCTGTAGATGCCCTCCAGTGAAGGTGCGTGCACGGTAGCCTCAATGGCGTAGACAGCGTCGAATGTGTTGTCCTCGAAGGACATTTGCATGAAGTCGCCCTTGACGTAATTCAGCTTGTGGTCCAAACCCTCCTTTTTCGCGTACTGCGTTGCTCGCTCAATCTGGTAGTCATTGTTGTTCAACCCTGTGATATTTGCACCGGAGAATTTGCAGATCTCACGGGCAGGTCCACCGACACCACAGCCCACATCCAAGACCTTCTGGTTCTCCTGGAGACCCATCTTGAGGGCGAGGTAGTGCTCATGGCGAGCGATCGCCTGTCTGAAGGGCTCACCCTTGGAGAAGCGGCAGAAGTGGAATGACTGCGACCAGCCATATTCGTAGAGATCAGTTGCGAGGTTGTAGTAGTGACGGGTCAAGGTGGCGTATTCGTCTCGGCGGGCTTTGCGAATCTCCTCCGTCTCTTCAGCAGAGGCCTTGTTGTCCCAATGCTTGAAGTACTCGTCAACAGCAGCCTTCTGAGCGTCCTTGTTCTTGCCCATGGCCGCGATCAGGCCACCTCGACCCTCGCCAGTCTTGCCATGCAGCGCCTGCTTGAACTGAGCATCACGCTCCTTGTCCTCCTTCTCGAGTTGTGTTGGTCCGGCCATTGTGTTTGTTGTTGAATGTGCAATTGATCGAACAGTAGAAGTGGGTAAGGAGGGACAGGCAGAGGGGCGGAGAGTGAACAGTAATACGTGGACTGCCAATGGCCAAATCTTACGATGTGCCGTCGCTCAACAAAAATGTCGAACCATTTACTCCAGGGGTCCAGCAGACGCGCTTGCCTCCTACCAGGAACAGGCAAGCGCGGTAGATCGGATCTCGGTCAGGTACGACGGAGCATCACGTGGCGATAGCAGAGATAAGGAACGCGACTGGATTTCGGATTTGCGAGCACAACATCGTCGTCATTCACAACCACTCTCAAATCCACTGCATTACGCGCTGCCCAGCTGTCGGCATAATCTCGACTCGAGAGGAAACACATTTAGCTGAGAAATCTGCGCGAGGGCAGTGACTGCCAACATGCCGCCTCAGGTCAGCGCAGTCGCCCACCTTTCCTGTACACGCATAGCATACTAACATGGCACAGATCAAGCAAGATCTCAACCGCTCCGGATGGGAGACCACCGATTTGCCCTCCGTCTGTGAGAAATGCCTCTCCGACAATCCCTACGTGCAGATGCTTAAAGAGGACTATGGCGAGGCGTGCAAACTCTGCACGCGACCTTTCACCGTTTTCCGCTGGAAGGCCGACCGCACCGCTCGTCAGAAACGAACAGGCATCTGTCTCACATGTGCGCGACTGAAGAACTGCTGCCAGTGTTGTATGCTGGATTTGAGCTTCGGACTCCCCATAACGATTCGAGATGCCGCGTTAAAGATGGTGGCGCCTGGACCACAATCCGATATCAACCGCGAATATTTTGCGCAAAATCACGAGAAAGAGATTGAAGAAGGGAGAGGATTGGAGGGATACAGCAAGACGGAGGAGAAGGGTCGTGAGTTGTTGCGACGACTGGCAAATAGTGAGCCGTATTACAAAAAGCAACGAAGGCTGGAAGCGGAGGAGCAAGAGGAAGGAGGACAGAAGCTGCTAGAAGGAGGTGAAGGGCACAAAGCTGGTCCGATCAGGACGCAAGACTCAAAGGGTAAATCTGCATATGGCTCAGCGTACGGACCGCCTGCCACCCGAGGAGGAAGCTCATCTCGAGGCGGGAGAGGTGGTGCGCGTGGTGGTAAAGGATTCCCCTCAGGAGCTGCTCTGCCGATCAAGCCGCAGGATATTGCGCCTCCCGCGGATAAGAATATCACGAGTCTGTTCGTCACTGGAGTCGAGGACGATCTGCCCGAGCATGCCATCCGGGAACACTTCTCACAACACGGCGCGCTGCGATCCCTGGTCTGCAGTCATCGCTCACATTGCGCTTTTGTGAATTACATGGATCGCGAAGGAGCGGAGAGGGCTGCCATGGCATTCCAAGGGAGAGCAGTCGTCAAAGGCGTCCCACTGCGGGTGCAATGGGGCAAGCCGAAGCCACTGGACAACATGGATCGCGACCAGAGGATGGAGAATGCTAGGGCTGGTAGACGGACAGACGTTGCGGCTAAGGCGATTGCCGGCCCACCTGGCCAGGGGGCTATTGCCGGCTCTACTGCGAATGCACAAGCAGGCGATGATCTAGACAGCCTTGCAGCCGTCGCTCCACCACCTGGGCAAGGCGACGTTGAGTATGCTGCGCTTGCTGGTGAGTGATCCGACAACGCTGAACATGAATTTTGATGAAGATTTCAAGCGAGGCGTCTAGCGTAACGGGAGTGTATCTTTTACAAGCTCTGGCCAGATTTGGCGGTGATCGTGGCATCTTGAGTGTAGCTTGAGTTTCAAAGTCATTGCTACTTTCTGGCCGAAAACAGCGTTGACAACAGACCTCCTCTAGATCGGAGGTGTAGCATACCCTGATCCAACGTTGTGCGAAACGAGAGCAGGACTGGACTTTTGCGAGCGATGGCAGCAGTCATTCCAAGGGCATTGAGCGAGTTCAGTTGAGTAGGATCGACATTACCCACTCGCTGTTAAGAATATTCATAATAACTTTCGTGAGTCCATCACGCTATCTTTCGGCAACAGTGGTCAGCCCTAATAAGACGCGGACGAAATAGGCTCCTTCTCCCGAGCCTCAGGTCCGGATGTTTCTGGCAGCGTATCCATCGAATCCTTCTCTCCATCTCGCAACCGCGCATGCGTCGACTTCGGCCCCAGCCCCTCCTTCGTATGACCGATCGAACGGAACATCACAAAACAGCTCCCGAGCACACCCAGCCACCCTAGCCAAGCAAACACCACTGCCGCGATACATCTCGAATTCTTCCTATAACAAAGTGGCGTTCCTCCATCCTTTTTGTACTGCGCAAGCAATTGCTGTCCATATCCGTCATTCACGCCCTCTGGACCTCTGAAGTACCCACAATGGGTGAAGGTGATTTCTGTAAGCGTAAGAGCGGACGCTAGCGAGAAGATCGCGGCGAGGACTGAACAGATTTGCCAGCTGAGTAACACAGCTCGGGACTCTTTGCGTTCGGGCCAGAAGAGATCGAAGAAGAATGCTGCGCCGAAGATCGTTGCAACGAAGATTCCGGAGAAGATATTGAAGGATGCGGCACCGATGTAATCGTTGTTGAAGACGTAGACGCGGGGGTCGAGTTTGGCGACGAGGTTTTGGCTGTCGACGTAATCTGCGACTTTATTTAGCTTGGGGGATTAAATAGCAGTATGGTACCATACCTGACAAGGCGGCTGTGCCCAGTGATTCAGAAGTCACGCAGAAGATCATTGCACATTGGTAGACGATGAATTTCGTTCGACGGAGATGGTATTCCTTATTCCAGATGTTGGAGTTCTTGAACTTGCTCCACTGAATTTCTTTGAGGTCGAGCCGCCAAATGACGGGAGCCATGCTGGGCGTTTAGCACTACCTCTGGGAGGTATTGTTTGATGACAATATTTTCAGAAACAATAATGAGATGGTCGTGATCGATGGGTTGCACGACAGAAAGGAAGAATGCTAAGTGAGAGCAGGAAAGAACCACAAACAGAAAGCGCTTACGATTCCACAGCAAGCGCAGGTCTGACGAAGTCATGCTCGCCTTCCTTGTGAGAGTACGTCCTACGTCGGTATTCGGACACTCGTCCGTCCTGCCAACTTGTGCTGATCTTACCAACCACGGCAGCACAAAGTGCGTCAGTGTCTCCACCGCACGACTCACTAACGAGATAATGATTCCCCACAGCACAGGCCTCGGCGGCACTCTTCTTCTCGCCTGCATTGAATGACTAGCAAAACTGATGTCTCGTGTATCGACGTGTCGGCTGAGAGGAGGGTGAGCAGCTGGTCTGCTGGTCAGGTGAGGCGCGGATGCGGGAGTTCACTATCGCGCCCTGGGTACAAGTGAGCTGTATACAGCTCGAATGTCAGATTTATGACCGGGTGTTCGTGCATAAGAGCTTACCAAAGGCGAAGCTTCCTCGCCACGAAGCTTGGGAGGAGGCAGCTCCGTCAGCGATGAGGATTCAGACTTAAACTCTTCGCCAAGCACGTCATGCCGAGAGTCATCCGAGCGGCAAGTGAACATCTTCTTGACAACACCTGCAAGATGAACGACTTCACTTTTGCAATCTGGCTATGACGTACAACAGACACAGTAGCCCGTCTGGAACCTGGAGATGGGTGAACCGGATCTCATGATCTCACGATGGACCTCCCCACGTCGGCTCTCTGAGACGAGACGGAAAAAGTGACATCCAAGGCCAAAGAATGGCGCTACCGCCGGTATATACATCGAAGAGCCATGGTCCGGCCTTGACCAGAACCAAGTTGTCTAGCGCACACTGAGGAACGGACGCACTATACCAGCTTGTGGTTGATGAAGCAGATGCCAGATTTGTGCCGCGTCATATCTCTTGTCCTGTCGCTGTCCCATCAAATACGCCCAAGCCCCTCATCCGCAAGCGACACTAGCCCGCAGTGCTGCAAAGTCTCCCGGTATAGGATCAGTCAAGCTTCGTTGTCTTGTGCGCATGCCGTTTGGTGTTCTGGAGGCACTCTGCGACCCTGGAGCTGGCGAGTTGTTGGGTGGAATCGGAGCGTTGTCAATCGTCGTCTGGCTACGGTGTGCCTTGATTGGCGAAGGCAAGATCGCACCGACCTGGGCCAGCACGGGACTGCCAGCTTCGCTTCTGGCTGTCTTCATCGCCTCCAGCTGCACCATAGTATGGGCATGCATTATTCGCTGATATCCTGGTATAGTCCCGCGATTGAGCTGCGATTGCATGTAGGCATGCATGATCCGACGATACTCATCGACGCCTTGTCGGGACTGCTCAAGTGGCGCTCTTGCTCGACCCGGGATGTTGTTGCTGAACTCGAAGACCATGCTAGAGACTGGGGCTGATTCCCTGGCGATTTGCTCGTATGGCATGGGTACTGCATGCGTCGCTCTTCTGCAAAGTTGTTGTAAGGTGTACGAGAAGCGAGTTCAAGCTTGAGTGAGGTGACCGCTGGCGATGCCCAAGTCAACACGAATCAGCACCAGCCCTGGATTTCCCTGCGCATACACGCCTCAGCGGCGAACATGGAGGGCACGCATCAAGGTTCACGACGTCAGTATGCCAGCCTATGATACGTCAAATCATCGACGACTGTGGCAAAAGCTTTGTGCGGGCCAGCCATACCACTGCGTCGGGCCTCAGAGTGACAACGTGAGGTCTGCTCACCCCCGCAAACGGGTCTTAACGATGAACAAAGACAGCGAAGTTACAATGGCCAACACTGCGCGATGCCAAGACAAGATTAGGAGAGGGCCTTGCCGCATTCCTGGCCCATTTCGTCAGAAACTCCATTCCACGGGCACTCCCGCTGGTTCCATCACCGCTGTGCTCGAGCGCTCGCTGCAAACATGCGTTGTGCCACCCAGCAGTATGGCGCCGGGGTTTGATAATGAAGACTGCATCTCTGCTACCAGAGATCTCTTGCGTCACTTACTACTGGAATGTGTGCACGCAGTGTTCGCCGCGATCTCAATACAAATCGGAAAGTTAAGTACGACAGCGTTCATGACATGAACCAACATCCAATTCTCTGAATCTCACACAGCCACTGTTGCCTTTACTGTGAAGAGGAATACTGATAGCGAGCTTTGAATCAAAATCGCAATTGCACTTCCCTACGCTCTTTACGCCAAGATGGCTTTGCGATACGTAGCCGCACTGCTCCCTTCACTTGCCTTCGCTCTACCACAGCAGTCCTTGGACGACAGTAAGTGCTTGTCAGAGCCCAGTGAGCTAGTAGCTAACCTATCTCAGTCCCTCCTTGCGCTTTCCCACCTCTTCTCGCCGCTCTCTCCGGCACATCTTGCGCCCAGACCGACATCGCATGCATCTGCGCCCAGAAGGACATCATCCCAACGATCACTACAAATGTCGTAGCAGCATGCCCAGGGACTCTCACCGCCGATGATGTCACGGATTTCATCGCAGAGCTCTGCGGGTCGACAGCTCCTAGCCCAGAGTCGTCTTCCTCCGTGACTGAGAGCGTGACGAGCGCTGCTTCTTCTGCTCCTACTGCTGCTTCCACGACAAGTATGACTGCTATTATCACAACTGATGGGAGCCCCTTGATTACGACGACTACCAATGCTACCACGACGGCGGCTTCGACTACTGTTGCCAGCAGTGCGACATCGTCAGCAGGGAACGCAACGTCAACGCCAAGCGATGGATCAGCGGAGGGCTTGAAATCGAGCCTCATGGCTGCTGCGGTGGCTCTCGTAGGGTTGACGTGGGTCTTTGCGGAGTTGTAGTGAGTACAGGTACAAGGATTGTCAATAAAAATCCATAGGGACTAATGTGTAATGCCTAAGGCTTGATGTCATTCCACGTACATCGTGAACTCTTGCTGCTTGCCACACCATTGCTTCTATGTTAGACAGCCAGATGCCAGCCTTGGGCACTAATTCGGATACTTAGCAACTGCGGAGTTTTATCTCTCCTGCCTTTCCAAATACGTTCCGCACACAACTCGCTCGTCAAAGACCGCTGACCATGACCAGTGACTCCAGCGTCGTCATCTGTATGCCTATCTGTAATACACTTCGGGGTCCAGCACAACATCTTCCTTCATCTCGGCTCGTCGCTGACCCGCTGACTTTTGGACAAGGCCGAGCAAGAACTCCGGACACTAAAGCAGATGCGCCACATCACCTTCTCCTTCACTGCCAGCCTCAAACCAGTTCTCCGCCGCGTTATGCCAGTAGATGTCGACACAGGCGCTTTGGATATGGGAACCTTGATGAGTTTTCTGGAAGATCATCTTGATGGTAGGATTCCCGGGGTAGTAGAAGCAGGCTTCGTTGTCGGAATCGATGAACTCCTGGTTTGTGGTTCCGATGAATTCGTCCATGCAGCGATTGCAGAACTCGGTGTCTTGGACTTTCTCGCCGAAGATGTAGAGCTTCGCGAGATACTCGTATTGCTTGTGCGCATCCCACATGTCCCAGTCCTTGAGGCTCTTCTGCGTATGTGGGCTGACAGTCTTGGTGTATAGCCACTCGATGTACTTCGCGACGGTATCGGGTTCGTCCTCCGGCAGCTCGATCTTGCGCTCACGGCCCTCCTATCATGAGTTAGCACACTCAAGCTCAAATGTACTGGGGACTGCGCCGCCCAGTGAGAGCGATGAGACTCAACTTGTCTTCCATTGCTTGTTCAGGGCGGCTTCGAAGAAGCCTCCGCGCTCTTTTAAAAGCGCCTCATGAACCATGAACGTCTCCACTTCGCCGCCTGTGCCTACGATGATGCTGATGGAGTTCGCACCAAACCTACTCGGATGTCAGCTCAGTCGAGTCCTACCAAATCATTTGAAGTTGACTTACCTGCGTGGCTCCCTCAGTGGAGGACTGTCCATGGTTGAGTCGACTCGTGGTCAGGATGCGATCTGCTCGCCACCTGTCCGATGCTGTTGAGCCCGCAAGATGGCACCGATGATCAGATCATGAAGCGCAGTTAACAGCTGAAGACACTCTAGAGAGAAGAACTTGTATGTCGCCGGCTTCTCCACATTCACCTGCAATCTGCCGGACATCTCCCGCTTCACTCCTCTTGGCGTATACCTCTCGTTCACTGTTGGCGAGTGTCATATATATTTGCATTGAAGGCGTTTAGTATGCTCGAGAGAACAAGACATTCTCCCTGTGCAGCATTGTATATTATTGAACGCCTCTTGATGATCATGTAGGCATACGTGTCCTGGAATAAAGTGAAACTTTCGATATTCGTCACCAAGTGCCGCAAGTTTCGCTGTAAAGACAAAATGCGTTGTCTTCCATACTTTGGATTTTATTTGTCGTGCATGTATGCCCTAGTTTGCTACGCCCTTCATTGAAATCGAGCCTAGATGCTTCTGGTCTCTCAGACAACATCTTCCCGACGATATCCTGCCCCCCAGCCGAGCGGGGTGGCAGAAAAATCATCATTTCTCTGGAGAGAACTCATCCTGCTCATTACCTTGAGCACACCTGTCATCCTCGTTAGCACTTTCCTCACCCTTGCGAACCCCTCTATAAAACTCCTCCCGCCTCTCATACAACCTCCCCTGAACAAGTGAATCATCCGGGTCAGCCGCCAACACATCCATCAAAAATTCCGGACATTTCGCCAAACCCTTTCTCTGCTCTTTATCAACCACTCGCTCTTGTTCGCATTAACATACGTCTGCGCCATAAGTCGTCGAAGCGGAGAGCTAGGCATAGTCCTATCATAAATGGCAGTGATGACCAGCTCCGAGGGTGCGTAGTAGAAGCCATCGTCAGGATTGGGTGAATCCAAAGCTTCCGTGAAGGTATCTATCACTGCGTTGGCGAAACCATCGTCGAGATACTTCTCTGCGAAGAGGTACAGGCTCGCGATGAACCAATATTCCTCTTGAGTGGTGTACTCGATTGATTTGTGGCTGGGATCTGGGTGGATTGTGAAGATTTTGCCACTGTAGAGCCATTCCACATATGTAGCCACAATGTTGATTTCATCCTCAGGCAGGGGGATTTTGTTCTCTTGACCTTCCTTCGAGATGTCAGCTTCATCGTGAAATGCCAGCTGGGGTCCAACAGTGGTCACGGCTGCCTGATTGTATGCTGAGTCAAAAGGGGGAGCATGACTTACTTTCCAATCTCTCTTGAGCGCGGCAGTGAAGAATCCGCCTCGATATTCCAGGCACGATTTGTGTACACGGATGGTCTCCATGTCGTTGTCCTCGCCGATATTGAGGGCGACGATGTCGCTCATCACTCTAATGCGGATTCAGCCTTTTGACCTCTTATGCAAAAGTTGAAATCAATTACCTGCGCTTTTTTCTTGGGGGTTCCTCGGCCATGGTCTTTGTAATGAAGGAATTATCGAGATGGCACTCTGGCCGAAGTGTAATGTCTCTGAGAAGCAGCCAAATTTGCGAAATATGATATTTGGAATTCCGAGTGCCCACTTTGGAGTGACACTCACTCGCGGCTTTACTATCCACTTTATGCTGTATGCGGCCTCGACACCAAATTCGTGCTAGTGCACACTACTGACCATGTTGAGTGAATTTGTTCGAATCTTGAGGAAGAGCGCCGAAGCTCCGGCGGACATATCGGACACAAGAATCGATCTTGCGTTAATCTTTATTTGGATCGTACGAGTTCGTTACGTAGCAAGAGCTCGGGATACTGAACTTTCGGGATACTGAACTTTCCTTCCTGTTCTACATCAGATCTTTTGCCGCTGCAGTGCCATACTCCTTTTGACCAGCAAATTTGCGTTCATGGGTCAGCACCTTTTTCTGCCGTCATAGGACAACATCTGTGTGCAAACCCGGTTCTGAGTCTCCTCAATTCTCCCTTTTTACCACTCACCGTGATCGCAGAGAGTCAAAAAACCGAAGACGGTGTCCGCTGTGAAAGAGCGGCAACTTACTTGCATTTCAGATAGCGCTCGACGTTGTCCCCAGGGGCCTGCCCCTCGCGACCGTTGAGTAGTGGCAAGCCCTTCTTCACAATGTCAATGAAGAAGTCTTTTGGATACTTTCGTGCATGGTCCTCGCTGAACCAGTCCTTCTTGATATGTTGGCAGTACAAATCCACCAGAAACTTCCGGACTGGCGAACCCTCCATTGTTCCCTTGTAAACGAGGCATACATCATCAGCGCCTGGCCAGTAGCTCTTTCCGTCTGCGTCACGGGCCTTTGTGAGTTCCACCATAGCTCGCAACGTACAATCGCAAAACTTGTCGTCAATAAGTTTTTCGCCCAGCACGTAAAGCTGAGAGTGGAGATGCTGCTCGTGCCAAATTTCCTCTTTGGTGGCCTTCTGTGCATTTTTGTCCGCCGCAGATGCAATCTTACCGGTGAACAGCCAGTCTGCGTAGATTGAAAAGATTTCAGGATTATCGTCGGGAAGGTTGACCTTCTTCTCTTGGCCTTCTATCCATTGGCGATTGAGAGCAGCCTCGAAGAACTTCGAGTTCTCCTTTAGTAGAAAATCATGGATGAGGAATGTTTCGGACTCGGCACCTTGGCCAACCGTGATCGTGATGATGTTGTTGATAATTCTGAGAATGCTGTTAGCGAGAAATCAAAATTACTTGAAAGTATGGGGCGGGCTTACCTGCGCCTCTTCGCGGCGCGAATCTCGTCACCCATCTGGGGTATGTGCGTGCTATCACGCTGCAGCGTGGCGGACAAGAGTGTCGAGGGCGGACAGGACGTCGAGGACAGATCGTGGCTGTCGTGTGTGAGAGTGCGACTTGTCGATCGCGAGAGGAGTTGAGGTTGATGCTGGGCTGTGATGGAGCTCCGAATGTGGGTATGTGATATCCGAGAAGCAATGTCAGGGAACGAAACTTGTATGCAAGATGAATGTCAGCTCAAAGGTCCAGCGAGTGAAGTTCGCCTCGCCGAGTGAACGTTCACATGCAACTAATATCACGTGCAGTTTTCGGGCAGCCGAAGTCAAAAGCCCGTGCAACAAGTGGACGTTCCGTGAGAAAGGTGAGCAAATGAACGCCTGGAACTGGCTTCTATCCTAAGAGACGTGAGATGTTGAGGAAATTTGAGCTTACAATAGGTTTCATTGCGTCGATGCGCAATCGTTACGATGTGATGGTACTGTACACTATGTAATACTCTTGTGGATTGAAGTGCTTATTTTCTTATCAGAAGTGGGCGCTGTGATTAGCTGCTGCGACAACAACTTGGATAAATGAAAAGATCTCTTGACAAGGTTCCTGCAAGATCGCGAGGTGTGCTCACCCCATCCATCGATCGAACGGCCTTCCTCGCTGTTATGCCTGCTGAACACTTGCGTCGTGTTCGTGCTCTGATGGTGATGCTACGCCCAGCTTCAGTCAGCTTCAGTTTGCTACGATGGTCGAGCTCCTCTGCTCGTTCCTACTCGCGGTCTCCTCACCTCGTCGCTGACTCGGTTGTAAAGTCTGCTCAGTGTTAGCGCCGCATCTTCTTCTTCACCAGCTCGAGCAGAAACTCAGCACAATATTCCTCCGAGTATGGAGGTTCAAACCAATTCTTGCTGCCATGCTCCCAGCACTGGTCGACCAGCCACTCCCGTATCGGCGAACCTTCCTTTGTGCCTTCGAAAATGGTATTGATAACGCGTTCAGTTGGGAAGAATTGCCCGCCATCAGAGGCTGTGACATCGCACAGTTCTGCGATTGCCTTCATCATCTCAGCACAAAAGTGATCGTCGATCAGCTTCTCGCCGAGCACGTAAAGGTCGGCCAGCAGCAGATGCTCGAGGGTAATGTCGGACGACGTAAGCTCTCCTGTTGGCTTGCTCGTCACAGAAGCGATTTTACCGTGCAACAACCATTCGGTATAGATACCGAAGGCTTCGGGTTTGTCCTCTGGTAGGTCAACCTTTTTCTCCTGGCCCTCTTTCCACTCTTCCTTCAGTGCAGTCTGCAAAAACTTCGAGGTTTGCTTCAGCAGAAAGTCGTGGACCAAGAAGACCTCGGAATTGTCGCCTGCGCCGACTGTGACCGTGACTACATTGTTCATAGCCCGTCGCTTTCTGGCAATCCGTACTTGATCCGTCATTGTGAGTGTTCGGTGTGCCGATGTATCGCCGGAATGTGTTAATCGTGCGATTGGTTGTAGAGCCGTTGTGTTATTTGAGTTCATATTGCTGTCTGGGTTCACCAGGTCAAAAATGCGTCCTGGAAGGACCTTAAATCTGTCGGGTGAGGAAGAACGCTAAAATCCCAGAAAGTGAATCGTTAACAAAATCATTGTGCACAACAAAGGGCGAACGCAAGAATTTGGACAATGGTCGGGACCAATAGTGTGCAGACAAGCTCAATGGCCTTGGACGAGCAGATACGCTTACTGAACCTCGTGGTTGAGGAGCAGCTCTTGCATCGAGCCGCATGCTCTGGTATGTCTATATCACAAGCGTAAGCAGTCCTACTCTAGCTGTGCGCGTCTCGCAGCACGAAATCGCAAACCCAGTTCTGTTACATCCGTGCGTCTTGGGCGCCTTCTTGTGAGCGCCAGTCCTATTTTTCCATCGTAAAGTCATGAATTCTGGAGGCAAGGACGCTAATCCTGCCCAGCTAATGCAAACCGCAAAACACCAGATGCTCATTCTGGTTTGTCGTGAGCAGGCACGCTATCCTTCTCACCATAGTTGCCCCAGATCCAATTGCTCCAGCCCGGTGTGCCCTTGGCCGGCCGATCATGTGGTCCACCTTCTGGTCGTGCGCGGAAGTGGTCTGGGTCTGGCATGGCTTCGTAGCCGATGTCCTCAAACTCAGACTCTGAGCGGGATCGGTGCATGGGATCGTCTCCCGGTGAGAGGTATGGTCTGCGTCCCGTGGGGGTACGGGGAGCACCAGATGCTGTTCGCGAACCTGACGCCCATGCTCCAGGCATGCCATCGGCTTCAGCATCGAATGCGCGAAGCAGAGTGCTAAGACGCTCGCGTTGCTCTCTAACATAATCTTCACGCTCGGCACCTGCCAGATGTGTTGGAATGAGGTTGCCTGATGCAGTGATGTCGCGAGCCTGTGCGCCCTGAGAAGTGGAGTCTCCGTAGGCTTGTTGAAGCGCGCTGCCTAGCAAGCCAAGAAGCTCTGAAGTCCCCGAGCCAGATGGAGCAGCTCGTGCTGATGGCAGAGCGAAACGGTTGAAGAGCTGTGTGGTGTAGCTGACATTCCGACTGACCGGCGGTGTTGGGCGTTTGGGCTCTTGTCCCAGAAATTGCACTCTGACATACTCTATGACTCTCTTCACGGCGTCCAGCCCTGCCGAGCGTGCTTTTTCATGTCCATCGCTGATCATGCGATCAATCTGTCGCTCATGCTCTTCCAAGAAAGGGTGGATGTAGGTTTGGTAGATCCAGACGCAGCCCTGCTGACCGGGGGCGACAAGGTAGAGATGCAAGCCCAAGCGGAGCCAGCTGTAGAATGGAACCCAGTAGAGAATGAAGTAGAATTGATTCTCAACGAGGAGGAAGATGCTCAGTGTCGTCCAGTACATGAGCCATGGCGAGAGAACGCCGGGATCGGAAGTGCGTAGGGCTTTGTAGGAGAAGAAGATGGGGAGGGCAATAGAGAACAAGGAGCTGTTTTGGAACATTAGCGGACAAGAAGAGGATTGCAGAGACGATTGCCCTACGTCAAGATGTCGGCTATGAAGCCGAACATGGCGAGAAAAGGAGGTCGGTCTGATATAGGCGGCCGGTTCGTGTGGTGGAGAATGAGGCGATGGGCGTTGCAACGAGCGAGGGGCCGTGAAGAAGGACAACAACCTTGATATAGGTGGGTTGTAAGCGTGTTGACAAGTTTTCTGTAGTGGATCAGGCCAGCTGGAGGGTCGAGAGCCAGGCAGCGACTATACGAGGTCGCGGTGCTGCCAAACGGACGACGATGGAGACGCAGTCGTACAGCTGCAAAGCTCCCACCAGAGCAACGGACATGCGACCAGCGTCACCGGCCACAGCCCCGCCAGGCTGACTAAGTCGCGGGAAGCGGCCCGCGCTCCGGCAGCACGGAAACTCTGTCGGCGCCCAACAGGTCGACCGGTGGTGCGCGCGCGAGCTGTGTCGTCGGTGGAGTCGCCGTCGCTGCGAGTTTGCAGTTGTTCGTCTCCGAATCACTACTGTATGCGAACAGTTGCACCTGCATGGCAAGCCCAGCACCGCGATGCGCTAGGTCTCCCGGTCGATCACCACCCTCCCACACCACGATCCTCCAGATCGCCAGAACCTAGTGTCATCGGACATTTTGGGACGACCCTTCTTGACACGACCCAACTACCGAGACCCAGATAGCCCGAGTCAAGATGTGTATATCCATCCTCTCCACCTCCCACCCCGAGTACCCGTTCGTTCTCATCAGCAACCGCGACGAATACATCAATCGTCCGACGCTGGTCGCCGACTGGTGGGATGAGCCCTATAAACATGTCCTGGGTGGTCGAGATACCCAGCGCAAGGAACGGGGGACATGGCTAGGCATTACCAAACAAGGCCGCATTGCCATCCTGACCAACTTCCGCGAGGAAGGCGTCGAAGTAAACAAGGACAAGTCTCGGGGCGCGATAACCAACTCCTATCTCTGCATCGATCCAGATAGCACAGAGACCGACGAAGAATACGTTCGACGGTTGCTCAACGATGTTGGGATCCACGACGTCGGCGGCTTCACCTTGATATTCGGGAAACTGCGAAGACCAAATCAAACTCCAAGTCCCGAAAGCGAAGTAGGTACTGTGCGTGCTGCATCTCCTGCCATATCAAGACTGAATATGTTGCGCGATCATCAGTCCCCAAACTCCGATCCCTCATCCCATTCAAGAACAAACCCCAAGAAGAACCCAGCAAGCCCCTCCCTCTGCGGCTCCGCCGCCTCAGGCCTCGCCGTGATCAGCAACCGCACTGAAACAGCTTCTTCACTCAAACGCATCGCAACCCACATAGGCGAAACCCACGGATTAAGCAACAGCCACTTTGGCGACGTAACCTGGCCAAAAGTCGTCCACGGCGAACTCCGACTCCAGCAAACGATCAAGATGGACGTCCTCCGCGGCGGCGACGAAGCCAAATTTATCGAAGGCCTGTTCGATATTCTCTGCGTAGATACGCTGCCTAATCGAAAGGAAACCGAGAATTGGGATGAGTATGTTCGACATATGCGTGATTCAATCATGATTCCACCTGCGAAAGGCGAGCTGGCGAAGCAAATGGCGGGGTATATTCCCGCTTCGACGAGTCTGAAAGCGAGCGCGGGCACCACGAATCCTCCAGAGCCGGAACCTGAGCGCTCTACGGCACAGGCTGCGAGCGGAAGTGTCGCGGAGACGTCGTATGGGACTTCGAAGCAGACTGTGATTCTGGTCAACAAGCAGGGCAAAGTCACGTACGTCGAAAGGACGTTGTACGACCAGCACGGGACGCCTAAACCAGAAGGGAAAGGGGATGTGAGATTTGAGTTTGATATCGAAGGTTGGTCATAGTATGTTGCGCGCGTTGTATCAGTCATAGCACTTCCCATCTCATTGTTCATCACATTGCAGCTGCTGTTACTCGCTACTGTTCATTTTCCAGTTCGCACTCTCTCTTCGCCACTCTCCCGTTCATCTCTCTCACCCTCGTCGAATTGCATACCACCCTTCTCACCGCCCGCGGCAACGCTCGCTCGCCGCACAGCGTCCTTCATGTCCTCTTCGCCGATGACAGTTGGCAACGTTCCCATCGCTCTACCTTCACCGAACAACAGATCAATGCCCTCCAGACTCAATCCATTGGTCTCCTTGAAGAAGATCCAAATCACCGGGATCGTAATCACAATATTAAACGCGACAAAGATGAAATAAAACTTCCACCCGATATCTCCCAGCGCTGTCGGCGAAATCTGTGAGATAAATGTCGCGCACAACCAATTTCCAATACCTGTCGCAAAAGCATTTCCTCGTCCACGAATTTGCATCGGCATGATCTCAGACATGTAGACCCAGGAAATTGGTCCAAAGGAGCAACTGAAAATGACAGATACCAAGAAGAGGAAGAAAACTCCAGCGGTGGAAAGGCCGTGTCTGTCACCATTCGGGTTTTGAGAATTGATCACAGCTTCGCAGATTAGGGCGAGGGTGATTCCGACGGCGCCCATGATCAGAGGTCGCTTTCGTCCTACACGGTCGAGAATGAAGAAGATGAAGATGGCGTTGGCAATGGGTCCGACGCAATTGTAGATTCCTGCAACGAGGATGGCGCGAGATCCGGTGATGCCGAGGGATTCGTACATGATTGTTTGGTAGTAGCCTATTGCGTTGATTCCTGGAAGGAAAGTCAGCAAAGGCGCGATCAAGTTGGCGACCTCATCTTGTGTACTTACCAGAGAACTGAGTAAAGACCTGAACAAGAGTGCCGTGAACCAGTCTTGTTCGCCACTGCGGGACTGTGAACATGATGCGCCAACCAGGGACAGTAATAGCCTTCTCCGCAGCAATAGTCGCAACGATTTCATTGTATTCTCGCTGCAGCCAGTCGTTGTTTGTCCCGTCGTAATGGAGTTGCTTCAGAATCTTGAATCCATCCTCTGATCGGTCATTCTCGATGAGCCAGCGAGGGCTTTCTGGCAGCCAGACGAAACCAACCAGCAGCATGAGTGCAGGCAGGATTTGAAAGGCTAGCGGGAAACGCCACTGAACAGAGTTATCGTCTGGTGCGTGGTGGCACCCATATCCGATCCATGTCGAGACAATAAAACCGATTCCGATCATCTGCTGGGTAAGACCGACGATCAGACCACGCATTTTGGGGTGAGCGCATTCAGCTTGGTAGACGGGAATCGACATGGACATCAGCCCAACAGCCCAGCCTGCAATGATACGACCGATCAAGATCATGGCCAGATTGACCGCTGCACATTGCAAGATCGCGCCAACTGCTGCGATCAGAGCTCCGATTTGCACAGTCTTCTTTCTTCCGTAGCGGTCCATGGTAAGGCCTCCCATCAGCGCGCCGAAGACTGCTCCACCGGAGAAGGTACTGTTGATGGCGCCAATGATGGGACTCGTCTTTACTGTATTAAAGTAGTTCAGGAAGTGTGGCGAGGCAATGACATCGGTCATAACACCGCTATCGTAACCAAAGAGAAACGACCTGGCTATTGTCAGTCTCCCTGTGTACAGCATGTCAGTACATCTCAGTGTAACCATACCCAGTCGCGGCAAACATAGCCAGAAGCACATTGTACAAATTCGTCTTGAACGCCATCTTGTCGATCAGCCTTCGTAAACGGCTTCTTTGCTCTCTGCTTTCGTCCGCCGCAGGACTATTCGACTGCAGCTCAGACTCCATCATGGACGCGCATGGATCGTATATATCATCCGTACAACTGTGCCTCCCCTCTCACGAGTTTAGCCTCACGGCACTCTCGCTGTAATGATGTACGTCAAAGGCCATGCAGGGAGCTTGGGGGAAAGCGTCTTCTTCCACCAATCGTCCCACTTAGTGTGGCGATGATCAGTGCCTTCTAGCCCGTGTGGGAAGGCACTAGTGCGGAGAAGTGAAGATGGCCACGCGGGCGGTCTGCCGAGCGGTTGGACGACATGTCGTGTACATGCTGTGTCACGTTGTGTGTTCGTGCATGGAAGGATTCTTGTGGTACGCGGAGGGCCAGGGATTGCTTGTTCGCGGTCGGCTCCACGGCAGGATTTGGGTGACGACTTTGAATGGAGGAAGGTTTGGGAGTTGCGGGAATCGGCCCGTCTTGGCTCTTGCTTGCTCCTTTCTTCGAGATGTGCACTGCTCTTGCATCTTCCTCCGTTTCATAACAGGTCGTGGACCGCACGATTCTTCGTGAATTTCCCGCTGGCCCGCTGGGAAGATACAAAATGTTATGTTTGCTTGTTGGTCGAGATAGCCTCCGCGCAGACTCTGGCTATCGGACGGACGCCTGCCAAGACAGTCGTCGCAGAAGGATGCGTGGACAACACCAGAAATACAGAGAGAGCCTATCTTCGACCCGAATCCGGAACACTGCGAGAAGAGAGGAACGTCCTCACAGAAATTTAGTATACACAAATCAAGCAACGCTTTCTGAATGACTCTGGACGCGGCACGTCTGCTGAAGTGCCACAATGCAACTTCACGATGCGTATATCATCTCGTATGGGACGACATGGCGCATCTGTGCCGCTTAGTCAAGCCGGACAGCAGACAAAGTTAGGTTTGCACAGAGAGAACAACGGGTGTGCCGCTAGAACCCGATATCTCTGAGAGCTTGCTAGAATGAGTTCGCGCAGCTTTGCTCAGCTCAGGAGCGGACAAACATCTGTCCTTGCAGAGATGGCAACAGAATTGTCACGAGAAAGACTATGTCTCTGAAATATTGCTTCATCGATTTGGTGCGAAATATTCAAGCTGAGCAGCATAGATCACCTTGCTTTTTCGAGAAAGAGGCGCTTTTCTGGTATCAACGACGTTCCCAGTCGAGTATCTGCTGCGAGACTCGGGCCAGGGCCATGTTGAGGAGCTGTGGGCCATCTATTGTTTTGGAGAAAGAGCTGATTCCGTCCGACCGACATTGGGGACTAGTTGTCTCTCGGACGAGCGTGCATTGCAAGATCCCGGCAGGGCCCAAGCTGAGCACCTGAGAACTGCCTAATTTTCTGGAGAAAGAGATGCTTTCTGGCAGAATTTCAGAAAGAGGAGCTGAGTGAGAGCACTCGGAACACCGAGTGTCAACCATTCACATTCAACACGAAGCTGTCTCTGGCAGCGCGGCTGTCACGGCGCGACCTGCTGTAGACTGACCGACTGATTTTGACCGAACTGAAATCAGAGACACGAGACGCAGTCAGCCTTCTCAGGAAATTTGATCAAGTACGAACCCGATGATTTGGATTAGCGATGGCATGGGACCATTGTTCATGAACGGAGTGACGCCAGCAGAGCTCTCCGTGAGACAGCAGCTCTGCAATCTGGCCCATTTTCACACCTGTTGCCTTCCAGAACAGACCGGCAACGGAGACATTCGATATCGCGAATCAATTTCTACTCCAACTGCAATTCAAGATTTCTTGGAAAGGCATTCGCGATGGCTCAGCCTCGATCAAGCTTGTGGAGTCAGCATGATATCACCTGAATCACTCTGCCATTCGAAAATGGCTGCAAGCTCGGCCGATCGACACAGAACGGCAGCGTGACCAACAGAAAAACGGAGACAAACCCAACAACTTGCAAATTCGTATTTATCAAAAGTGAAAAACTAACGCCGCAAAACGTACTCACCGAATTGCCAAACCTCTTCTCCACCCCCATCTTCGGTGAGGACGGCGCCCATCTGACCCGCCAGTGCCTCGAACACGGCACGATCCACCCAGAAGCACTCGAAATCGTACTCCTGGCAGGTCCGATGACACTGCCGTACGCCGTCCTCACCGATTTCCGACCCCAGACACCTTCCCTTGCCATTGTGGGTTCGGCTAACGATATTGAGCTGGAATTTCACCAGCTGTTGTCCCATCTCTTCTCTGATCGTCCGCAGCGAGGACTCCATCACGGGCGCGATCTCTGGCAGTTTTGATCGCGCCAGCAAGCAGAGGCGGTCCAGAGACACACTTTGCAGTGTGCTCCGGTGTCTCCGGAGAAACGGCAGGAGCTTTTCTGCGTCGAGGAAATCGGGCAGCGGGCTCACCTCGCCCGCCAGCGTGAGCTCACGCAACTTGGGGAAATTGCCGTGCTCCAGGATGATGTCGACTGCCCGCTTGCACGCGTCGCCACTTTGATGGGCATAACTTTGTTTGAGCGGCCAGGAAATGTTCGAGACGCTGAGCACTTCAAGATTTTTGGCGCTCTCGCTCACTATAAATACTTGGTCAGTTTCCGACTACGATTTTCATATTGTTAAGCACTTACGGATTTGCCAGATATGGACGCCTGTTCCGTCATCTTCATCGAGCGTATCCGTAGCGATGTGGAGACTGAGACGAACCAGATTTGGACCAATTGCACTGAGAGCCTCCAATGGTGCCTCGAGCTTATCGTGGAGAAAGAATGGCATTTGATCATCGGGCTCGGAATTGCCGATGGAAAGCGAAATTGGCCTCTTGTAAACTCGCGCCAGAGCTTCCAGGAATGCGGATGTTCCTTCTGTGACTACAGAGCAGAAAGTCGACGCCAGCCAGTCGTACACGATCTGTGACTGTTTCCAGTTCCATTCTGGCTCGCGCGAGGAGTAAAAGCGAGACCACTCCGCAGAATGCCAGCAACGACCATTGTTCAGTCCAGGTCCCGATATTCCGCGGCTCATCATGGCCCGTTCAAAACCTGGCAAACGCAGCATCCCTTGAGCCAGCTCCTGCACGACTTCCCAATGTCTGTTTTCTTCCACCCACTGCATCTCGACAGGCCCTCCGACGTAGACTTGCGGCCGATATTCCTCGATGGCCGTCAGAACCTGTAGTTCGGTCGGACCCTTGTGCTCCTCGACATTGCTCATGAACTCCGGAAGAGCCGGACGGACTGTTTCCAAAGCCTTAAGGCCTTTCTTGACAAGATCTGGGTCTATGACACGGTCCACATCTCCTCCCCAAGCAACGGCCACAAAGCAGACCTCCTTGATGAATCGCTTGAAGTATGCGTTATTGCAGATCTTCTTGTAAGTGCGGAGGGAGCGTGTTGTTGGAGTAACGTAGACGCGTTTGAGATCACTCTTCAGGATGTCGTCGACGAACGGCTGGTGGCTCTTGCTGAGCACAAGGCGAAGCTTCATCTTGGCTGGGAGGTTAAGATGGCTGGCGACCGCCGATATCAGCTCCGCTGGAAGGTCTGAGAAGCGATCGATGGTTTGGTCTGTATCTGCTTCCTCGACTGGCTGCGCCTGCTGATGTGAATCCTGTCCGTTGTTTAGGTTCTGCTCGTCGCTCGCTTTGATCTCCGTCTCAGGCTGATGTGGTGCTCCAATGCATCCTTCTGACGGGTCTGTTGCTCCAACGCGTTCTCCTGACTGGTGCGCTGCTCCAACGCGTTCTCCTGACTGGTGCGCTGCTCCAATGCATTCTCCTGACTGGTGCGCTGGACCTCCCTCAGACACTTGTAGTGCCTCTGATGGCGACATGCTGAACTTTGCGGTTGTGGCAGGGCGACGTGGGAGCTGTAGGGTGCTTCTGCGAGCGGAGTGCAATGTGTCGAGCGTGCGGGAGACCAAGCAGACGGTAAGGAACTGCAATAAGAAGACAAGACGTGCCTAATGAGGGTGAACAATCGATGGTGTAGGTGATGTGCGCAGCGAGAGGTGGCAATGGACGTGTTGAGCAAGTCGAGGGGAGCGAGAAATTGACTGTGCGGCTGCTGACTTCACCTGGACACCAACAGCTGAGCTCAGGGTCAGCCCGCGATACGGCCTGATTTTCAACTGACGTGCAGCTTTCACTTCATCGATCTTGTCAAGCGTGTAGCATCGTACAATGAGCGAGCATACCATTGGCGCACTCATGGGACAACACGCCTTGTCTCGTCACCTTCCAAGGGGGACGACCAGTCTGTGCCATGCTGACGATGCCTTTAGCAACACGAGCGGCTCTCCCTCGAGCCCATGCGGGCGGACATTAGGAAGCCAACGACTGGCACCGACTACGATCGCTTGTTCCTCATTGCCGCGCCCCTGACCATCCTTCTCTCGATGCCACTGCGATTCCGATTCCATAGCGCTTTCGAACGCAACGCCGCGCGCGACGATCGACTTCCTGTCAACAATTACAGTAGAGTGACCAACGATGAGATTCAGCCTTCATAACGAAGGGATGGCGGTCGGACATAGTTTTCAAAGCTCGAGGTGGAAACACTGGCATGCGGGACCTGGAGACTCGGGGAACGCTGTGTCTGGCAGCCCAAGCTGTGCGGCAATTATGGTAGGGACGGGACAATTTGCTGGCCAGCGACAGACAAAGAAACACCATGGGCTAGGATGAACGAGAGCGGCGATGTTCAGGGCTATCGTGCAGTGTCTCTTTGAAGCTGATGGCGAACAAAGACCAGCAACTACTCGTCTGCAACGAGTCTCTGGTTTCGTGTCCCTAATGCTTGAAAGAAAGCAGCGTTGCTGCCCTGTCTACTGACGGTAAACATGGGCGCAAGCGCAGGCGGTACTGGACCGCCCCTTCGATAGAAAAACATGTCACGCTTGAGCTCTTCGTAGTATGACTTTCATCCTTCGACTGCTGTGCCGTAGTCTACAGCACTGATCGCTACAAGGATATGCAGGCTGATCCTCGCGTCGACGATGGACCCCTGCCACCGCCTGGCAAGACTGTCGCGACGGGCAACAAAGACCTTGCAATGTTCACGACATCAAGCTTGTTAGGCAGCAAACGAGCGGCTTGCTGATTTGTTGCAGAAGAACGCCAGCCATGAGGCTGTCTGGGGCAATGTCTGACCCTCGATGTGCACAAGCATCATAGTAGAACACGCGCTTCTTGTGTTTGCGACGTGTGACCAACCAACAAATAACATACTTACCACACTTACAGATCACAGAAGCGGCAGCAAAACAACGATGAACATGGATGACCTGATCCGCGGCTTTGGAAGCCTTGGACTCTCGGCACAACAGTCCTTCGATGGTGCTGCAACAGATGACGACCATACACATCCTTTTGCAACATATCCGAGAAGACACCCGCATCACGAAATAACATATGACTTTCCAGCTCTCGACCTCCTCCACGATGCCGCCAGTCAAGCATTTCTCCCAGAGCCTGCAAATATCGACTTCCGAACCCAGCCAGATACGTCGAAGCACCACCTGAACCAGTATCCTTCACAGTATTGCCTAGCGATGAATCCAAATGCAGTACACGATGATCTCTCGGCTGCGGGGACCAGTGACTGTGCTGCCGCATTCCTCGCAGTATTAGACGCTTTGACAGCATACGAAGGCCACTCGACCCTTTCAATCGCGACGTACTCACGGAATGGACACATGCAATACGTGATGCGTTTACAGTGCAACTTCAATGGCAAACAGAACTGTTACGACGATGAGTTCGATGAACAAGAATTCGCCAATTTGCTATCTGCTCGGCGACCTTGGATTGAGCTTCTAGGGGACATTGTGCATCGAGCTAGTGCACGGTCATATATTGCAGCGGAAGTCAGTATGCTGGCTCAAGATGTGCGATTGTGCACACAGGATGCGAATCGGTGGCGACATCGATGGGGTTCTGGGAGGAAAGGCAGTGGCGGGATCCGACTGATGATGAGAGACCGCGAAGTCCAGGTGCAGCAGGCTGAAGCAGGGGAATATATTCTCCACTTGGCATGTGGTCATTCTGTTCGTACCACTGCGGAAGAATTACAGACTCTGCAGGATGACTGTCGGGCACGCTTGCGGTGTGCAGATTGTGGTGAGCTGATTCTGGTTCTTTACTTCTGACCTGCAATTCAAACTGATCACGATCCCTTGTTCAGACGACCAGGTTGCCTGGGAGAGCCTCGACGGAGAAGTCGAGCAGTTCGAGGCCGCGACTTTGAGTACACGAGCGCTACTCGGGATCCTGATTGCCACATCTCGAAGCTTTGAACTTCCAGAGGTTATTGTTCCGACCATCATGCAGCATGCTCATTGCGAAGAGACTTTCACAGTTCTGGAGATCATTTGCGCTTGGCTGGCGAAGCAGGAGGATATGATCGCGATCGTGCCTGAAACGCTAAGAGCAGGTCTGGAAAGGGTGTGTATGGATGGACTGAGGCAGGACTGCAATCTGCCACAGGTGGGGACAGTGCCAACACCACCGGGCTGGACACAGTTCTTGCATCTGTGGCTCAGTCGTGCTATCAATTTCTTGATAAACAGACGCTGCTCTTGCAGTGACAGTGAGCGACATGCTGGGGTGCATTGGCACCATGACGACAATTTGATCTGGTGGAACGACCCCAGACAGACACATACCGCCGACTTGTACGACTCTGGACAGGCAGGAGATGTCTCAGATATGATCATGAGCTAGACAGGACCTACAGCTTGTTAGGGAACAGCGGCGCATTTCTGCCTCCTCGGAACAGCTCCAACATCTCCTTGCCCATCCATATATCTCTGTTCTTCGCAATACCACCTTCTAGCTCCTGCATCTTGTTTCCTTGAATCAAGACTCCCTGTCCGTTACTCTTCTGCCCTTGACCCATCAGATTGGCTACCGTCAGTCCGATCGAATGCGGTGTGTTGATCGGCACCCCACGGGCAGCCATCTTCTTGCTCCAATCCTCCAAAGTTTCGTTAGGACCAACGCCTGATAGTATAGGCGTTACTGTGATTCCTGGAGCGATAACAGAGATCGCAATACCAGTTTTGGCACAATCGCCCTTCAAAGCTCGCAAATATCCGACCACACCATGCTTGGCGGCCGAGTATAGCGGCGCTCCCGCAGAAGCCAGGTACCCAGCCAATGAGGCCGTCATCACAATCGTGCCTCCTCTCCCTTTGCCTGAGCCTTTTTGCTTTCCAGGTTCTGAATCGTTCCGGAGGTGGTACATGGCCAACTTGAGTGTGTCACCCACAGCGCGGATATCAACATCGATACATATCCGATTCGGCTCTGCTAACTCGCCCTTGTCGTCATAGTGATCGGTCCAGATTTGCTCGCCGTACTCAGCGACACCAGCATTGACGAAGACATGGTCGATGCCGCCGAATTTCTTGGCTCCGGATGCGAAGGAGTCACGTTGGGAAGTCCAGGAAAGAACGTCGCAAGAAATGTACAAGAAACGGGAAGAGCTTGTGAGTTTTGAGATTGCAGGTGGTTTGGGAGATTTGTCGAGTGCTATGATGTTGTTCTTGTATTCAGGTTTGTGAAGATAGACGGCTGTTGCAAGCCCAATGCCACTGCATCCTTCATCAGCTGGAGTTTCGCTGAGACTTCGGCAACGCGTACCTTGCGGCGCCTGTAATTAGAATGGTGCTGTTTTGTGGCGGTTTGGCGGTTGCCTCTGTGAGCGTGTACACTGGTGATGCCATTTTGCCAGCAGTTCGATATCAATATTGAGGTCTATGAGCTCCAGAAACAAGGGTACATTTGTAGTGAGTCGCGGGACGCGAGAGAGTGGGGTCCAAGACCTCGGCTTACTGATGTGCACTAAAGTGGACGGTAGTGCCATGGCTAGAAACAATTATAAGATCGCTGAGCATGTTATTCGAAGCCATGCCGCTAGTACCGAGACTAGGACGTGGAGAGTGATATGGAAGTGAAGTGATGCTAAGGTTCCTGGTTGCCAGTAGGGCGTGCATGTGCAGGTATGGCCAAATCGGTCACAATCAAGGCAGCCGCGGAACGCGTGTGCACAAACGCAACTGCTACAATCACAAACATCCATCTTGACAGCTGCATCTCTCGCTCAAATACCTTGCAAACATGGCGACACCGACCACTCCTGGCGTGTTCATCAACGATGAGGGCAAAAAGACTTTCGTACCACTCGAAAACAACCCAGAAGTCTTCACCGACTTGATCAAGAGATTGGGTGTTTCTTCTGATATCGGGTTCTACGATGTCTACAGCATCGACGACCCAGGTCTGCTGAGCATGGTGCCTAGACCCGTCCACGCACTCATCTTCATATCCCCGGGCAATGTCTATTGGAGCGTCAGAAAGGTTCACGATGGCTACGACGGTCGAACGAGCAACATCACGTATGACGCTTCTGGCGAGGACGAGCCCGTGATGTGGTTCAAGCAGACCATTGGTAAAACCCGTGCGTACCCGCTACCCACAGCGTGCTGACCACAGGTGCCTACAGGCAACGCGTGCGGGCTGTACTCCCTCATTCATGCTGTCGGCAATGGCTCGTCCAAGGACTTCATCACCAAAGACTCGCTCGTTGACAGGCTGCTGAAGGAGGCAGTTCCTCTCAAGCGTGTCGATCGTGCCAATGTGCTCTACAACTCCAGAGAGCTGGAGGAGGCGCATATGGCTTCAGCTGTCCAAGGTGATTCGAGAGCTCCCCTCGCCGCAGAGCCCCTTGGCCACCATTTCATTACCTTCACCAAGGGGAAGGACGGACATCTTTACGAGGTACGCAGCTGCTTCGGCATGGAACAGAAATCCTTAGCTTGTACTGACTCTTGCGCAGCTCGAGGGTGCCTGGAATCCGATCGATCGTGGTGAGCTCAAGGAGTCGGAGGATATGCTCAGCGAGCGAGCAATCGAATTAGGCGTGAAGAAGTACGTGGATTTGGCGGAGGGCAATCTGGAGTTCTCGATCGTGGCGTTGGCGACGCGCTCTGATGGGGACGACTAGAAGACAGAACAGTCTGCCGTGCTGAGCGCATATCGCATGATTCTGACGCGTTGAATGGCGGAGTTGGTGATTATATTGCAAGTGCAGAGGAATGGAGATTTCTGTCTGTTCTCCATAGCCAAGTCCAGGAAAGGCCGAGGCTAAAAGCAGAAGCGCGGACCCCTGCAATTTTAGACTCAAGCTTGACTTCCAGGTCACACTCGTCCACCGCACTTCATTGCCCTCGTCGCACAACACAAGTATACCGCATAGACACGATTGAATCACATCTGCCATCCAAGTATACCACAAGTGGTTTCCAAAGAGATGGAATCTGCTCTGAACTTTGAAATGAGAGAATCCTGTCTACGCGCCTATAAGGATCCTCCCCTTTTAGGAATCGGATGGTTGGAACAGAACGCCACAAAATCGAGGCGATGCTCAGATCGGGGTCTAGAGGCGGGAGCAGAGGTCTTGACCTGCAGAAGCGCGCCGTGCATGTACTGTATTCAGCATGGCTGCCATGAGCATGCGTTCAGGGTGGTCCGCTACTGCCTTGTGGACGCCATCTCCAATCCTTCGAAACTCTTCACAGACCGGAGTCTCAACGGACGCTCCCTAACTGTCTACGACAGTTTCGGTAACGGCGAACCGAAGGTGGCATGTGGAAATGAGCGCTGTGGATGAAGGATCCAGCTCCGTGCTGGGCAGTAGGCACGCGAGAAGCAGTCTGTCGTAAGTACATACTGGCCGCACGGGCGTGCGTCGCCACCTCTGTCTTTCGAGTTTCTGCGGACTACCTTCTTGTACTGCGTTCTTTGGCTTCTAGCCCGTTGGCTCGTCGCATCCATTCATTTTCAGAGCATCAGCTCTATCCACTCATTCTCAACATGCCTTCGTTCTTTCTCACTTCCGCCCTTGCGGCTACTGTCATTTCTTCTGCTTCTGCGCAATTCAACCCTACTGGCAAAACCAATGTTGTGACCTATTGGGGTCAAGGACCGTATCAAGCGAGACTGGTGGAGACTTGCAAGAACTCAGGTGAGAAGGCTGGAGAAGAGAATTTGGATACAGCCCTGACCTGGGGCATTAGCTGTCGACGTGATCAACATTGGATTCGTCACTAGATTCCCAGATCAAACAGGCACGGGATATCCGGAGACCAACTTTGGCAACGCGTGCTGGGGAGACGTCTACCAGAACTCGACTGGTCAGGATACTACACTGTTGAAGGTGTGTCGAAATATGTGGGAATGGGACGACAGGACCTAGAAAGCTAACAAGGCCAAAGACCTGCCCATTCATTGGCCCAGACGTGATCGAATGTCAGAAGACCTATGGAAAGAAGATCTTCTTGTCCATCGGCGGCGGCTACCCTGCCGACTACTTCTTCAGCAGTGATGCTAACGCCCGAGCCTTTGCCGACTTCATCTGGGGTGCCTGGGGTCCCGTGAACTCAAGCTGGACCGGCCCAAGGCCATGGGGCAACGCAGTCGTCGACGGCTTCGACTTTGACATCGAGAGCGTGGTTTCCCCAGCCAACCGCCTGACTGCTGGTTACACTGCTTGCATCAACCGCCTGAAGAACATCCTCTATCCGCAGGATACCTCGAAGAGCTACTATATCTCTGGTGCACCGCAATGCGTTCTGCCGGATGCGCATTTCACTTCGGTCGTTAGACGTGCCTGGTTTGACTTCCTGTGGATCCAATTGTAAGCGAAAAAGCTGGAAAATTGATCATGATAGCCTGTGCTCTCACTGATACACCGGCCCATAGTTACAATACTCCTCAATGCAGCGCCCGCGCTGGCATCAACAACCAGAATGGCTCGAACAAGAACTTGGATATCACATTCACGAACTGGACGCAAGCCGAGTCCTTCAACAAGGACATCAAGTACTATATTGGGCTGCCCGCAGCACCCAAAGCTGCCGCGGCTGACTCGTACTATCTAACTCCTGCCGAAGTCCAGCGTACCGTGGCAAGATTCTACAGCAATAGCCGTTTTGCAGGCTTGAGTAAGTGTTGCCCCTAGAAGGCATCCTCAAACCATTCGCTAACTGGGGTCGATTGAACATTGTTATGGGAAAGTACCTTCGCCGTAACAAACCCAGTCTGTAACAAGGATCAGCTCAGATGGGCAAAGGATATCCTTAATGGCCAGGCAGCCGGTCGACCAGCTGTGGTAACATGCCCAACCACCACCACGACTCGTACAACCACCCCTGCTGCACGCACTACAACCACTACGCCGCGCGTAACCACAACGTCCGTTCGCACAACGACCACTGTAAGTTTTGCCCATGCCCGTGTCTGAGTACATGCTGACTCCAGAATAGAGCCGCCGCTCCACGACAACCTCTAGGCGGACCACCACATCTGTTCGCCGCAAGCGCGCAGAGCCAACCGCTTTTATCATGCGCACTAGAGTCGTGCGTGCAGCTCCAACACCAGCTTAGGGAGAATTTGAGAATTCGGTTCAGGAGCAGATGTTGTACGATATATGTCATGGACAGACGGATGTTGAGACGGCTAGTTTGAAGCTAGATCAGAATGGATACGAAGCTTTGTATGAGCTTCACAGTACGTAACATTTTCAATGTCAAATGAGAGATCTAATGCAGCCGTTGTTTTCCTGACGTATCGGTCCCGCACACAATTTGTGATGCTATCGTGCTCGAGAATATGGACCTCCTTCAAAGCTGATCTGCAGCGAGCCTCCTTCCTCCCCAACGAGATGGCTGGGAATAATATCCAGTTCTTCTCTCTGGCCATTGGCTGTGGGCTCGACTCTGCCGCCTGGGAATGCTGCGTCAGAATGCTGGGTGGAGCCGTGGTCGACTGATGCGCGCGGTGCACGTCAGTGTGCTTGAAAGTACCTCTCAGCTTCAAATCTCACCGGTTCCCCTGAGCAGGTGTGTCGCTCGCCGACATGCGACAGTTGACGCGCCTCAGTTGGCTCGCTTCACACTGAATGCACAGCAGGCAGATATCGTTCGTGTAGTTGATGCGCTTCTGGCGCGTGGGTGAAAAGGTATTCGCGAGCGACGGGTGGTGGATGCCGTTATTCGTGCGCTCCTGCCCGCCGTGGTGCATTCAACGAGCAACTGCGATCGTTGCGCGCCATCAGGCTTCAATGGCATTTCCTCTTGCACTCTCGATTCTCTGTCAGCACTTTCACATGCATTGAGCCCTTCTTCACTGCTGCTGCTCCAACTCCACTTGTGCACAATCAGCTGCTGACCCCAGTCATTCACTTCAGCTTCTGGACCCACAGAGCAAACAAAAAAGACCTTTTCTTCGCTCGCTCCCACCAGTCTGCACTCGCTTTAACATCCGCAACAAGGACATTGTCTGCAACAACTCTCCTTTGACCACAACCTCCGACAACAAAGTCGCCCTCGCAGCTACCCAAAGCAGCTTCTCCCTTTGTCTGCCTCGCGCGACATCCGCCGTTGAGAGTCGACAACAGATTCGGCTTCAAGTCCATTCTTTCACACAAGCCAACGAGGCGCCTTACACGCTTTCAAAAGCATTGTTGCCGCTGTTCATCGGCGGCATCGAGTCGACAACCCGCTTGTTCGAGCGCACAAGACTCTTCTCGCGGCGTTCGTCGCGCTCGCTTGAACCGTCCTTGTGCAAGGCTTACAACACATCGAAGGGCCATCAGCTCTTTCTCGCTCGCGGCCAGTTTGAATCCAGAACCTCGAGATACAAGAAGCACGTCGCTTCTTTCAGCACTTGTTGATCCTCCAGACCAGATCCAACAGATGCTTTCTCTCGATACCAACAAGCATACCCAAATGATCGACAGGCTCGTGGGAAGCATCTCTTCCTTCTTGACACAACTCACACCAACTATGGCTAGCCAGGTGCTGCCAGCTCCACGCCTCCATCTCGACCCGCTCTCCAATGTCAACATGACGAACGCGGCTCCGATCACCACGGCACCGATCACTCCGGCTGAACAACTCAACTACACCTTGCTGACTTTGTTCATCTTCTTCTTCGTCTTTCGATATCTCCGCACGGTGGTCTCGATCTTCACTTGGTTTTCTTGGTCCGCTATTCCCGTGGCCGAGAAGCCGAAGTACACTTCCCAGGATGCTACGGTCCTGATTCCAACGACTTTCAAGACTCCGGCAGAACTAATGGCTTGTATCAAGCGTATCCTCGCCTGCAACCCAGCCAAAGTCTTCGTGATCACTTCGGACGACAATGTGCACTTGGTCAAGGACATGTGCATTCTCCACAACTTTGGCCAGCACGATGTGGTTGTCTTGGGCGTGCAACACCTGAACAAGCGCAAGCAGCTTCTCCGTGCTATTCCCCTGGTCGAGACCGAAATTACTGTGCTCGCCGACGACGATGTTTTCTGGCCCGACGAGAACTACCTCGACTACCTGCTTGCCGTCTTCGAAGACAATAAAGTGGGCGGCGGTGGCACTCGTCAGCGCGTACACCGCAACCTCCGCACCGATTGGGTCAACATGCTCGGAATTTCGTACCTGGAGCGTCGTGTCTGGAACAACTGCACCACCAATGCCATCGATGGATCGATCTCGACTTTGTCCGGTCGTACGGCCGCATATCGTTCCTGCATCCTCCAGAGCGACTCCTTCCGCTACAAGTTCCTGAACGACACTTGGCGAGGACGTCCGTTGAACTCGGATGACGACAAGTTCATTACAAGATTCACATATGGCAGCGGTTGGAAGATCGTCATTCAGCCAGACAGTCGATCCATCCTGGAGACCACAGTCGAGGCCGATTTTCCTGGATATCAGCAGCAGTGCCTGCGATGGGCTCGTGCTCACTGGCGTGGCAACTTCACTGTAATGGAGAACGAAACATACTGGCGCTCGCTGAGAATGTGGTGGGGCCTGTACGCAATCTACGTGAGCATGTGGCAGACACCGAACATTGTGTGCGAAGGCCTCCTCGCAGGTCTCCTGTACGGCGCAGTCGGTAGCCCGTCAGTCGCCCCGCATTTCTGGATCGCCCTGGGTTGCTGGATCTTCTTTGCGAAGAACCTCAAGATGCTTCCTCATTTCTGCCGATACCCGCAGGACATGGTGTACATTCCGGTGCTGGTGTTGTTCTCGTACTACCACGGGTACCTCAACATCAAGGCCTTGTGTACCATGACAACTACGCATTGGGGAAACAAGCAGTTGTCGGAAGAAGAGAAGCCTCGAGTTCGGCCTGACCAGATCCCAGACTTGGTCCGCAACGCAAGGGTATGGCTGATCAAGAAACCAAAGTGTTCGACTGACTAATTTGTTGCAGGACTTTGTTGATGGTTATCACGAGCCTACTCCGGGTCACATCGTCGTCGGTTCCGACTATTTCCAGGCACATGCAACTGAAGAGGACAAGATGGTCAACAATCTCTACCACGACTCTGTCGAAACTTCAGACTGCACCGCACAGGGAATCGATACAGCTGGCGATGCATCTGTGGACGCCGACGGGGCCGACATGGGTCCAGGCAACGTGGCTGATCTCCTTGCTTGAGTTCAATCTCTTCCTGGTGGCGTTTTGGGACGATTCCTTCTTCCGGATTGTGCTAGTATTGCGAGATTTCTGCGCGGTGTTCCGGTGGGAATTGCGACTTCAGCATAGATTCTTGCATACAGGTGCGCTTACTAGAAATGCATAGACGATATGGATCTTGCCAAGCAGGCGAGGTCCCTCGTCCGGCTCTCACGAGTCATGGTTGCGCGAACGCGAACGCATAGACCTCAGTATGAGGCACGATTGCTTTTGGGACGGTTCTGGGCCTGGGGCCCTGGGACCAAGAAGTAGCATTTAGCTAGGCCTCTAGTTAAGGTCTGCAAACGAAGACATGAACTCAACACATCTCTTTCCAATGATTTCCTGATGATTTCTCGTCCCAATTCGTGAGAAGACATCCTGGTGATGGGATGAAGTCGAAGACGCGTCTCGCCGCGATGCAGTGAATCGTGTTCGCGTGGCCACAGATGAACGGCCACATCAGCCACATCCGGACTTAGCGCCAGCGCTCGCCTGCGTTAAACGAGGCTTCTTCTTCACCGCCCCGTGTTCGGCAAGCGCGTTTGCACTCCCACACGTTTGTCAGTACAGGACAGTGCGGTGCGTTGCCATGCGAGGCGAGGCGAGCGACACAGCAGCTGCTCCTGCCAGTGGCACGCATCGTGACCGCCGCTCGATACAGGTGCCACGGCGATGCGGCATGCTGGCTCACGGCGTCAGACAGCTGCGCAGCGCCGATATTGACTGCGCTTGACAGGCATCCTTCAGCTGTGTCGAGCACGACGATGCCGCCGCCGCCACGGGAGCTGCAACGCGATCTACTGCATGCACTTTGCGGGAATCGCATTGGCTGGCGGGGAAACTTCGCATGCATCACTTCGTTTGCCTCCGCTCTGCCTGCTGAAAAGGCTCGGAGTTGGGGTTTGCCATGTCCCATGCGCGCCATGGAACCGACAACCATCGTGAACGCCGACTGAACGCGTCGCACTGCCATCTCTCACTCGCACTCGCCACTTGCTGGGACCTCCGGGACTACTGAACGAAGCTTTGATGACTCAGAGCCACAGCCGGCGCGATCAAGCTACCGTGCGCGACTGGAGTTTGCCTTGATTTGGTGCGCGGTGACAATTGACTCCCCGAGTCCTGGGTCAGATGTGTGAGGAGTGAGGTATTGCGCGTGGTGGTGTGTGCTAACCTCACTATCGCTGCCTAGTCCTCTTCGGGACTCAAAACCATCGACGCTGAAGCTGCCGACTGGGCTCCAACTTCATCGTTCACAACAATCACTCCAGTGCCGGAGGCACTATGGCGAACACACGGATTGCCATTGAGGCGTTACATTACCTCGCGCCTATAGCAACGACTGCATACTTTCTCTCGGCAAAGACGGTTGCGACATGTCTCCTCCAAGAACCATCGAAGCGCGCAGGAGCGAAATTTCGACGATGGCCTGCCATCGCTCTGCAATCGACCATCGTGACCACAATAGTGGCAGAAGCCATATCGACCGGCTTTCACGCTGCCAAAGTTCCGGGCTGGGCTGCTTCGCAAGATTACATTGTCTACCTGGCGTTGCTATTCGCACTGCATGGATCGTTAACTGTGGGCCTTGCCGAGAACTCGACACCACTGTGGCATCCTTATCTTGGTTCCTGGATTGTGGCCTTCATCTTCGAAGTACCGATCTTCCTTCTGCAAGTGACTGGTGATCGATCTTCAGACGGCTACGATCACTTGCGCACAGTCCTGCGTGTCATTCGAGGCTCTGTGCTTCTTACACTTTCTCTTGGCGCTTCATGGTTTGCGCTGCAGGATCGCAGACAAGTCATACGCTTGGACGACGAGAGCGAAGCCCTCCTCGCCGAGCACGAGGCTGCCAATAGTGCGCGTGGGAATAGCGCAGATGGTGCCGTCAATGGCAATGGTGCAAAAGCGAAGGCGCGGAACCCGGACAGGCCGTCCACTACGTCCCATGGCGAGGATGAAGATGACGAGAGCGACGACGATGCCGCATTCGACTCTGACTCTGAGGATCCACAGGCAGATAAAGAAATCAAGGAGCAACAGCAAAAGCGACTCAGAGAGTCGGGCAGCTGGCTTCGTTACTTGAGCGATTTCAAAATCTTCTTCTGGATCCTCCTCCCGCGCCACGACCGAATCGTGCAGGCTTGCTATATCATCATGGCTTTAATTTTACTAGCAGAGCGAGCGATCGTGATACTGGTCCCACTATACCTGGGTTACGTTGTGGAAGAGCTGGCAGCAGATGCGGGCACTGGCATCGTCCCTTGGAAGACAATCGGCACGTGGATGGTACTGGCTGCTCTGCAATCTGCCGCGGGCCTGCCATTGATCAAATCAATCGTGCAAATACCAGTACAACAGTATGCCTTCAAGGCGCTCTCGACAACGGCCTTTCGACACATCATGCACCTGTCGATGGACTTTCACAATGAGAAGAATTCTGGAGAGCTCATCCGTGCCATTGAGCAAGGTACAAATCTTCAGGATCTAATCGATTTCTTTGCTTTTGACGTGGTCCCCATGTTCTTTGACCTTATCTTGGCCTTCTGGTTCGTAAGCCGCCTCTTCGACATCTACATGGGCTTGATCATCATGACGATCGGATTTGTTTACATCTGGGTAGGAGCCAAAGTCACTAGCTGGAGTATCCAGCGCAGACGAGATTACAACACGGCTTGGCGAACCGAGAGCAAAGTCCAGAACGAGGCCATTAACAATTGGCAGACTGTCTCCCATTTCAACAGGAGCAACTACGAGTCGGAACGATACAGCGATACCGTTGAGAAGTACAATCTGGCGATGTGGCGATATTGGCTTGCGTATCATTGCGGAGCCGCTGCGCAGTCGGCTATCCTACTTACAGGTCGCTTGAGTGCTGTAGCACTTGCTGCATATCGAGTAGCACAGGGGTCTGCGCCGATCGGCAATTTCATCACGCTGGTGACTTACTGGAAATCGATCGAATGGCCACTGGCGAATATGTCCTATTCCATCCGCAAGGTGTCGTCAATGATCATTGACTCGGAGCGCCTCTTGCAACTTCTGCTGACCAAGCCCTCTGTTGAGGACAAGTCAGGCGCGAAAGAGATTGTGGTCACTGCTGGCGAAGTTCGCTTCGATCATGTGGACTTCTTTTACGACAAGAGAAAGCAGACTTTGAAAGATATCATCTTCGAGGTCAAGTCCGGTCAGACAATTGCATTTGTTGGTGAGACTGGAGGCGGCAAGTCTACAATCTTGAAGCTTCTCTACCGGTACTACGATGTGACCGAAGGTGCTATTCTGATAGATGGGCAAGATATCCGTAATGTGACGCTCGACAGCTTACGAGATGCCTTTGGCATGGTGCCACAGGATCCTTCGCTGTTCAATGTGTCCATCATGGACAACATTCGATATGCTCGACTTGATGCCACTGACGAGGAAGTCAAAGAGGCATGCAGAGCGGCCGCGATACATGACAAGATCGAGAGCTTCCCAGATGGCTACAAAGCTATGGTGGGCGAACGAGGCGTCAAGCTCTCGGGCGGCGAACTACAGCGTGTAGCCATTGCGCGTGCAATTCTGCGCCAGCCTAAAATCGTACTTCTGGACGAGGCTACAAGCATGATCGATGCAGAGACCGAAGCCGTGATTCAAACCGCTTTCAAGCGTCTCACAGCTGGTCGCACTACCTTCATCGTGGCACATCGATTATCGACGATTCAGCATGCAGATTTGATTCTGGTCATCCAAGATGGGCAGATTGTGGAATCAGGAACGCATGAGGAACTTTTTGAGAACAAGGGAAAATACGTCGCTTTGTGGTCGAAGCAGATCAACAGAAATGTTAAGGAAGTGGAAGCTAAATTGGAGAGTGTCAAAGAGGAACAGGCTCTGATCGACTTTGAGCAAGATCGCAAGCAGGGAAGCAGCAGCAGTAGCAGCAGTTCCAGTTCAAGCGACAGCCATCGAGAGAACAGATAGCGAGATGCATTGCATTTGCCGGGTGGGGTTTGCTCGAGCGATCCGATTGCGTTGTCTGCATCTCAAGGCCTGCTATGGCATAGGCATTCGTGAATAGCATAAAGAAATATCTTGCATGAATCGTCACAATGCATTCAGAGAGCGACATGTGTGTATATATGACCAGTATCTGCCGTGTCAAAGTGATTTCGGGTTATTACTGCACTGGGCGAGCTTTGGAGCCGTGTCTGAGGCCGAGAACCCTGGCCCGCTTGTCAGCAGCCGAGGTCTGATCAATCGCGCAACAACACGGCTAAGACAGCTCGAGAAGCATACCAAGTTCACGATTTTGCTTCTCTCTTCCCATCGTCTCTGGATCTTCGATCTCAATCTTATCTATCGAAACCTTAGCATATCCAAACATGGGCGAGTCAAACCCAGGAGCAGGCCACGAAAGTGCCCCAGTGCCAGTAGCATGGCTGAAGCGTGACGTGCTGCTCTTCGCAGCAAGCATTGGAGCCAAAGCCGATGAACTTCAGTACCTTTATGTATGTACAAGAACGGTCCCCGGACTCCATTCTTGCTCTACAGAAGAAGAAAACCTCCGTCTGACCTTTGCTGCGATGTAGGAACTTCACCCCAACTTCGCCGTCTTCCCCACCTACCCCATCATTCTCCCCTTCAAACACACCAGCCAAGAAGTCGTCGACTTTTACGCCGCCCAGCTTGCTTCCCGCCCAGACATCCCCGGCGTTCCCAAACTCGACAGCACGCGTGTCCTCGATGGCGAGCGGAAAATGATCTTCTACAAGCCTCTGCCTCCTACGTCCGAAGGTCGCAAATTCGAAGCGAGGAATAAGGTCTTGGGAGTCTATGATAAGGGCAAGCCGGGTACGGTTATGGAAACGCAAGTCGATATTGTGGATGTGGAGAGTGGGGAGGTTTATACGAGGGTCATTGGGAGTGCTTTCTTTGTTGGACAGGGTGGATGGGGAGGACCGAAGGGTGCTTCTGCGAAGTCTTATCCTGTGCCGAAGGATAAGGCGCCTGATGCTGTTTTTGAGAATCCGACGAATGATGAGACGGCGGCGTTGTATAGGTTGAATGGAGGTGAGTTTTTTGCTTTTACTTCTCTGTGAGAGGGTTTCTGGGAGTTGAGGTGTGGACTGACGTGCTATGTGAACAGATTATAACCCGTTGCATATTGACCCAACTCCGGGGAAGAAGATGGGTTTCGGTGGTGTTATCATTCATGGACTCTACTCTTGGAATGTCAGCGCACATGCTCTTGTCAAGCTGATTGGTGGTGGAGACCCGAACAGCATCAAGGAGTATGGTGCGAGGTTTGCTTCGCCGGTCAAGCCTGGTGATACGACTGTTACTGAGATCTGGAGGACTGGCACCAAGGACTCCGAGGGGTGGGAGGAGATCAGATTCCAGGTCAAGGTCAAGGAGACTGGCAAGGTGTGCCTGAGCAATGGACGGGCATTGATGAAGCCAAAGAGTGGCGGAAGTAAGCTGTAAATTACGTGTTCGCGAATCAGAAACTCGCAAAAGACGACAGTTTTTGCTCTCTCGCCACGACGTTGATTTTGCGCCTATCCGGCTTCGCGACACGGAGTGCCTTGATTACGCTGAATGAGGCAGAGACACGAATGGCGAGAGACGATATCCACGGAAAGCAAGAGCAATTCGAGTGCTCTTCCAGTCCTCGTATCTCCGCCCTGTGCAGCGTAGCTAAGGCGCTGTGTCTCGACAAGCGAGGCAGCTGCGAAATGAAATTCGCGAGAGAGATCGCAAAGTATGCATATCTCCACGCTCCCGTTTTGCTGTCCGCGACCATGGCATTCTGCTGTTCAGCTCAATGGTTTTGCACAACGATAACCTCGGTCCTCGCGTATATTATTTTGCGTACCAGCAACGACTTACCGTTCTCATCTTCGAGGTTGCTTCAACTTGCAGCTGATCGAGGCTGGCCGTGCCTCTGCATTCCAGGGCGGCATGCGTCTGCAAGTCTGCAAGCGGTCGCGGCTCCTAGCATGTCATGCGTGAGGAGAGCTGCATGTGTGCATGTACATGCGAGTTCGCAATGTACAGATGGGGATGGAGCGCATATGAGAAAGTCCCGTGTGGCAACTTGTCGATTGCACAATGAGCCCTAAGGTCACACTTAATGTGCAAGGCCAATGAAATCGTGTCTGCTAGGAGTGTAGATTGTGTAGACGCCGGAATCCGTATATCCCTGTGGGAACCAGACCGTTTGACCGGTGCACTGGCGTGCCACAGCAGGTCTGCTGAACGTTGTAGCACCGAAGCCGCGTAGAAGGGGAGGGTCTGGAGGATCATTGGGCAGACAATGAGGCGAGTGGGCACAACAACGTGAGGCGTTGCCTTGGATTGATGAAATGTGATGAAGAAAGGGCCCAGAATCGCGTCCAGTCTCTTTCGAGATCGCACCTCTCCGGTCCGATGTCAGATGTCAGCTCTGCAATGCCTTCCATTCCATCGTTCGACGCGTCGGTCAGGCAGGAGCAGGAGTCGGAAGAGGAAGGAAGGAGCGGTCAGTCCTCGATTTGCAGACCGCATGTCAGGCAGTCCAGTCAGACCTCATGTCCTCTTGCGCGGCTGTCTTTCAATTTCGGCCAGCTCGTGCGACCCGGGGAGTCCTTTCTTTGTCCATGGCGGCGCGTCCGTGAGCGGTCTCGATCGTTGCCAGGCCGTGATCAGGCATCTCGTGCTGCACGCTGCCCTTCGCAGCCCGCACGACGCCGCCTCCGCACCCGACTGTTAGATATCGGCGGCGTGCCGTTTGCTGCGGGCGCTGCACGCATTGGTTCGACGTTCGGTCTCGAAGCGTGGTTGTTGAGCAAGGCGCCCTGCGGGAGAGGACTGATTTGAGGGCAATCCAGGGCCAGGATCTGGACAGACTGCCTCATTCCCGGCTTATCGGTATCGCGTGTCCGGATAGATGTCTTCTCGATCCCGTGTACACGAAGGCATTGCTATTCTCTCCTCTTCGCCTCGTCCTCTCAACGACACTCCAACCAGTAGGCCAACATTTGCACGTTGCAGCTGCGACGCCAGCCTGCCGCGAATCTGGGAAGCTGGAGGCATCTTACTCGTTGCCCAGCACGCGCCCAACCGGCGGGAAACTCTGTTGCGAGCCATTCTGCTGGCCCATCCACGTGTAGCGATTATTGCCGACCGACTCAGGCGCATTGCCATCTGAATCTCGCGCCCATCTGGCTCTGACGCACACGCGATCCGCTGCACGCTACGGGACCCAGGACGACTACTCTTCCTACTTCTCCCACTCCTCTATCCACTTTGCAATCTCCTCGCTGCAACACAATCGCTGCGCTACATCGGAGCAGCGCGGCCACTTCCGTCATATCACGAACGACGAGCCCAATCCGACGAAGAACCGGCTGGTGCTTCCGCATGTGAAGCTCCCTCAGCCGTGCACCAGAGCCAGCGCCGTGGAGGAGGTAAGAAGTCCCCGCGAGCCTCCGCGCTCTTCTAAAGCGGCGTCAAGGTCGACAGAGACCTCTCCAGCTCCTCGCCCCCGCCCCGCCGCTCCTCGCCGCCCCGGCCACGTCGCGACCAAGAGCTCGAGCGCGGTGCCCACGCTGTCGACGCTGACCATCGCGCCCACCCGAAGCCCCACCAAGGCGCACGCAACATCATCGACCGCCGCATCCCCGACGTCGCTGCTCGGCCTGCGCCCGGCCAGCAGCATGTCCCACGACGCCTTTGGCCAGCACACTGCAGCGGATCTGCTGCGCCAGTCCCTCATGCATGGGTGAGTAATTTCGCCGTTTCCTTTCCCTCTCTGACACATTGTCGTCATCGAATGGCCCGCTTGGCGCTCGTCAGCAACAAAGCTGGAGAGCTGCTTCGCGCGCTGCGCTTGCGCCTGCCATCCGCCTGGTCACTGGAACACGCGCACCGCCACCGCGAGTCCCTGAGGAAGAGGCCGCGCAATTTTCTGGAAACCTGCACAGGCACAGCGCGAGGCTAGCCCGTCCGCGTCTCAGCACAGCACCCCAACCGCACTCACGCCGAACCGCCATCTCATCTCGCACTCAACAGCCGAAGCACGGCGGAATTTTCAATCTCAGGGACTAGCTGCCGGAGCCTCAAACCAGGCAAGACAGGTGGGGTGCCCTGCACCGACGGTTGCATTCGGATTGCAACCGCACCAGATTCGCTCTGACGCCACTTCCTCGGCTTGGCTATCGGTTTTCCTCAAAACCGCCCTCACCACGCACCGCAACCACTGCCGCCCGGATCCTCCCCTCGAGTCGTGGGGCGCAGCGCAGATTGCACTTGTCTGAACTTCCTTCAGCCTTACATGTCGATCGCCGCTTGTGCCACCACATCGCGAGACATATCACGAGATGGCGAGTGCTGACCTACTCCATCCACGCAGCAAAACGAACATGGCCGAAGACGATCATCACGACCAGATAGGCAGCGGCGCCTCGACACCGCCCAACGGCACAGCGACGCCGCGCCCTGATGCGCACCAGGATAAGCGATTCCCGCAACTAGTCAACAGTTACTTCGCTCAGGTTCGTGATTCTCTTACACGCCCAAAACCTTCCTCCGAAGCCCCATCACTTGCACAAGAGGTAGAAAGTGAGAAGGCACAGTCGATGGACCAAAAGCAGCTACCCCAGCAAGAGCAACAGGAGCAGAGTGCTGCTGTCGCCGCTCTGAACCACGCGCTCGCCGGTGGCACCCAAGCTCCTCCCAACGCGGCTCAGACACAGCTCCCCACTGCGCCCAGCTCGCCACGCAGCGGCAACAGCTCGCAGTGGGAGTCGCCGCCTCTGTTGCCACATGAGAAGAAGCACGCCCACCCTACAGAGGAGCAACAATCCTCACTTCCTACACCACCCCTCTCCAACTCCTCGTCGGTGCTGCAAATGGCCGATGTGCTGGCCAGCTCTGGCGGCGTAGATCCCTTGACTCCTCTGGATCGGCAAGCCTCACGGGGCGAGCAGAAGAGAAGTCTGAGCGGATTGCCGTCACGATTGCGCCGCAGCACGCCGTCCACTGCCCTCAACAGCATCGTCACTTTGACAGACACTCCTGCTGCACATATCTCCAACCCCACGTCTGATGCAGCGGCTGCTCCAGACACTTCATCTGATACGCGTTCCACCACTCCACCTCAATCGCATAAGGTGCAAGAAAAGGGAAAGCAGGTGCTAACGCAGGGCGGACATCAGAACACTCCACCTCAGACTCCACGATCGGGTTCACTCGCCAGCAGGTCGAACAAAGATGATGTAGCGATTGCGTCGAAAGCCGCCAAATCGAGCCGATCGAGTTCCAGCAATTCTCAAGGCGCAGTCATCGGTTCGCTCCGAGGTCAGTTGGAGGTCTGCATCGAAGAGGGTAGAGGACTGCGGCCATCAACAGACCCTTATGTGGTTTGCATCTTCCAGCTCAATGAGGATATTTCCGGTGGGCCGAAGGAGGACGAGATGGCAGTGGACGATGAGAAGCCACAGGACGAGAATCTCGCAAAAGGCGTTGCAATGAAGAGAATGGGCAGCGGACAAGGCACACCAATGGCAATCCCCGGCTTGAAGAGCAGACAGACAAGTCAGACCAACATTGCAGATCTGCGACGAGGTTCGCATAACAAGCACCAAGAGACGACAGATCCAGTGTGGAGGCATAGAGCTACATTCGATGTCGTGGGCGACAACAACGAGATCGACATCTCGGTGTACGATCGAGCGAACAACGAGTCGTTCATTGGACATGTGCGGTTGCCGCTAGACCTGAACGACTACGAGCATCAGCACGAAGACTGGTTCAAGCTGCAGCCGAGGGAGGGTTTGACAGAAGCGGTTTCCGGAGAGCTCCACATCAAGATCGCCTTCCACGCCGCAGGCAAGAAGACATTCGGGCCCGATGACTTTGAGATCCTGAAGCTGATCGGCAAGGGTACATTTGGCCAAGTCTTCCAAGTGCGAAAGCGAGACACAAAGCGCATCTACGCAATGAAGGTGCTCTCGAAGAAGGTCATTGTGCAGAAGAAGGAAATCCAGCACACGATCGGCGAGCGCAACATTCTTGTGCGAACTGCAACGACGGAATCGCCGTTTATCGTCGGGCTCAAGTTCTCGTTCCAGACTGCGGCAGATCTATACCTTGTCACCGACTACATGTCAGGTGGTGAGCTGTTCTGGCACTTGCAAAAGGAGGGGCGCTTCGTGGAAGAGCGAGCGAAGTTTTACATTGCCGAGCTCATTCTTGCACTTCGACACTTGCACCAACACGATATCGTGTATCGTGACCTGAAGCCGGAGAACATCTTGCTCGATGCAAATGGGCATATCGCTCTCTGCGACTTCGGTCTCTCCAAGGCCAACCTTGCGAAGAACGACACGACCAACACCTTCTGTGGTACCACAGAGTATCTGGCACCAGAAGTCCTCCTTGACGAGCAAGGATACACCAAGATGGTCGACTTCTGGTCCCTTGGTGTTTTGGTGTTCGAGATGTGCTGTGGCTGGTCACCATTCTATGCCGAGGATACGCAACAGATGTACAAGAACATCGCCTTCGGCAAGGTCCGCTTCCCGCGTGACGCGCTCTCCGCGGAAGGGCGCAGCTTCGTCAAGGGTTTGCTGAACCGAAATCCGGCACATCGCTTGGGTGCAAAGGGCGATGCCGAGGAGCTCATGGCACATCCCTTCTTCAACGACATTGACTGGGTTGCGCTTGGGAAGAAGTCGATTGCACCTCCATTCAAGCCTAAGTTGAAGGGCGAGCTGGACACTAGCAATTTCGACCCAGAGTTTACAAACGCTTTGACTTCAGGCGACCAGAATTCGTTGAATGCCAGAGCTGCAGCTCTCGCTAGCGGTATCGGCGATGAGAGCACCCCACTCAGTCCAACAATGCAGAACCAGTTCAAGGGGTTCACCTTTGTGGATGAGAGCACACTGGAACAGCAATATGCCGACCGCGATGTGGATGGCGCCGATAACAATCTGAGCCGCACTTTCAGCAACCGAGTCGGTGATAGAATGAGCGGCCTCGAGCCCACAAGTGCGAAGACAGAGAATGCCGATGCTGACTTCAACCACGGCATGCTCGACGACATTTGAGTAATTCAAGCGCAGTATGAAGAGACGAGATTATGAAGTGCATTCGAACGGCGTCAAAAAGCAAGTGCTGCCCAGGCGCAGCGGCGAGATGCATGGCGTTGCAAGCGAATTGAGTTCAACCAGGGAGGAACCTCACACACAATACCACATTCGATACCCTGAGGTGACAACTAGGAGCGAGACCGTCTATTGCTGTATATTTGTACAGAAACTTTGAGTCCTACTCGTATCACAAGATTTATCAGCACGCATGATCGCTACATGCTTCCGGCGCGGTAATAACACAAGCGAGTCTGGCCTGGCACGTTTTGGTCTTCTTTCGGGGCCTTACAGCAAGCAAGCAAGAGAGTGTTTTGAATTGCATCCGGCAATGGCGTTTGATGAGGGTCTAATGCTTTGCGATCGTTCGTTCGACGCGTTTACTTGCCTTCGTGCTTTACAAGAACAATGGTGGGCTGCGAAAGACGATATCCTATGGGAGGGAAGAAGCGTTCAAGATTTTGAGCTCCAACATGCTTATTATGGAATGAGAGGGAGGGGATGGCCATTGGTGAGGTTGTAACTTTGGAAGGAGATTGGGGCTCTGCTTTTGCGGGCATCGAACGAGGTGAAGCGCATAGCTGTGGGCGTGTCACTTTTAGCGCTCGTAATGCGAAATCAGAGTCCGGTTCGACAGTGTACGTGTTCCCTCCTACCTTTTTTGTCATCTTGCCTCGTGTCTCCGTTCTTCAGCGCGTGTCCGAGGCGTTCTGTCTGCCGAGGGGAGACGAGCAAAAAGTCGAGGTCGTGAGATACCGGAGAGGGGTATGTTTGCGAGTTTTGGTTTTGCTATCCCAACATAGTCTCCTGTTGCCATCTTACACGGTGCTATCTTTCAGACCTTGCTTGTTTCCGGACAAGCGCGAACTAAGTCCTCAATGTAAAATATTGACAGTGCTGCTCTTCATTGCGTCAAGTCATCGTACTTCGAACCTGCGTAACGTTGTTTGCTTATCGACCTTGTACAGCTTTTCCCTCGGACCCCGGTTTCCTTTCACTTCTCGTCTATTGGCGGTGGTACCAAAGCCTCTCCACTCTCATCCGACGCCCTCGCCGTGGGACCCGCCCCTTTCCTCTTCGACCCCGATCTTTCCACAATAGTATGCATTTGGATCGCCCCTCCCTTCGCCTCGGGCTCAGACCATCCCCAAGCCTCCGACTTCTTCGCCCCCGGACTGCCCTCTTCCATCGCCGACTCCTCCGTGCTAACGTGGATCGTTGTGCTCTTCTTTCCCCATACACCTCTACCCGAACTCCCAATGGTCTCCGTGTCCCGTAGATGCGAATGATTTGGACCGCTAAAATCCGAGGCATACCGGTCTGCGGTTCCATTCGATGTGCCCTTAAAAAGCCGTGGAAACCATTTACTCATCAATCCCTTAAGCACTGGAAGGCAGGACGCGATCGCTGTGAGATTGGCTTCCATAGATGACCACAGGGCTGCCATACCGTTGTCGTAAGTGGGATCTTCGGACGTGGCGATGGCGTACAGACCCGAGAGACGAACGATGGAGATGATGCAGACGAGACCTCCGAGGCAAAACACGCCCATTAGCATGTAGCGTTGTTTGCGGGGGAGGTTTAGCTGTGATATGACTGGTAGAGGTATGATACTAATCAAAAGATCGGTCGTCATATTGAGGGCTGCGTTGAAGAACCTACACGGTCTTCTAGTTAGAATTGGACATCTATCATGCACTTTCTCGCTAAGGTGAGGTATTGCGTGCGACGGGGGTAGGGGAACGTACCAGATGGGAATCTTGACCCTCCACATAGGCATGCAATGCGCTCGACCATCATGCTGCCAGTCCAAATGCCAGAAGCCAGCGGCAGGATAGCAGATCAACATCGAAGTGACGACGCCCCAAAGCGTGTAGAATCCAGACAACGCAATAGCGACGTAGCAAGCGCGGCGAAAATTGACAACATGGCCAAAGATCCTCAGGTACTGGTAAAGAATGGCCAACTTGGCGAAGCCCTGAGCACCGTAGTAGTTCCTGTTGGCGTCTTGTCAGTGACTTTCGAAGCTTCGGGCTTCAGATTGGCTCCGTACCAGATCAGCAACCAGAGATAGAACAGAAATTGCTTGATCCCATCCGGTGTCATTGTCCAGATATGCGTGCCCTGGCCACTGTGATCTGCAAATTGTCAGAACGCTCGCAACGTGACGATTGTAAAACCTGGCTTGCCTTACCTGCCATGACCATTGCTATACACATCACTATGTTCTACCAAACATGTTAGCGACCCCAACTGTCGACATTATCGATGTCATGAGACTCACAAAGCCCAATGAGATAGTAATAAGAACATCATCGACTCCGGCCTGGCGGTGAATTTTGCATCGCGTCCATAATCGCAATATGGTGCAGATCCAGGTGAGTACGCTCCCAACGACAACAACGGTCACGAACACTTGTTTCGGTGCATGACCTTGGGCTTTCATAGTTGTTGAAACTCGCGGCTCTGCTTTGATGTGAGGAAAATGCTAGAACCAGTATACGGCCTTGAAGAATACCGGTGGTAGCCAGTAACCTACACGAGACCGCTAGAGTCCCATCAAGTGGTGTGCACCAACAGCGCTCCTGGCGACGGACAGGCCAGATGACGCTTCTTTGAGGGCTCCGGGACCGCAGCCCCTTCACCGCGTCTTTGGGCCACGGTCCCTGCTTCAGATGAAGGGAGCAGGCAGAACCGTGGAAGATGCCTTTCCCAACTTGTTGCTCATTGTTACGTTCGGCTCGGATTGGGCCATGGTATGCAGATGCTTGAGCTCGCCACGTGGAATAAGACGAGAATGAGCGCTGCATTGTCAGGAGGCGGAGGAGTCGCTCAATGTCGTGTGTGCGGCCGATGCCTGCGTGCCGCCCCAGCGCAGGTCCACGGTCATGGATTGGACTCCAGAAAGGTGGCATTTGGGTTATCGGCATTGGGATCATCGTTCAGCATACCGCTGTCACTTCTCTTGCGCGGAACTGGAAGTCCCGAATCAGAAGAAGATTGAGGAGACGTGCATCCCAAGTTGCATGTTCTGCCGGATGAATCGAAATGGTGCTTCAAGAAACCCCAGCACCAGCTAAGTAGTCCAGTATAGATCGATGCTGAGCAAGCAAAACCGCGAAATGGGGAGCGAGCATTCTGAACAGACTGCACAGAGACTGGTGAGAACAACGTATCGTCACGACAAGAGTGTGCCATGGCTGTCAAAAGGAAAGCTTAAGCGCCCGTGCATTGAAAGTTGGCGAGCCAATCCCAGCGCTTCCTCAAGGATTCTGCGTCCGAACGATGGCTGCAGTGAAATTTGTGGGGTCTGTGCCTGGGAACAGAGCTTCATCCCAGACGCCAGATGTTGGTGTCTGAACCCAAAATTACTCGATAAATCTTCTTGCAGTCACCTACTCGTTCGACCCAGGCCCGATCGAGTGCAGTTCACCCCGTTCGCAACTAGCAGATGGTAGCACTTTGTCATGTTTCTCTTAGTCTCAGCTTTTGAAGAGCTGGCGTGGGAAATGCTCGACTGCATTTGACAGCGAGAGCTATCCGATTACAGCAATTGCTGCAGTGAGTGCTGTCGATCGAGCCAAAAGCGACCACTCCGAGCCATCCCATTGCAAGGTGCTTTGCATAGACTCAGACCAGATCGGGCACCCCCTAGACCAGGTCAGGCGCGCTCCGTGCCGAGACTTCAGCATCTGCCTCTTCGGGTCGCAAAGGATGATCAGAACGTTGTGAGCCTTGCTTCGGAGTCAACGCCTAGAGACCAGAGATACAGATGAGTGTGGAGGCCAAGACCCGAACTTCTGAGCATCGTTTCGGTGGCCGTGTTGTAGACATCCCATCTTCGATGCATTCTTCTTGAGGAAGTGCGAATCAGGCTTGAAATTCAGCTCAGTCCCCGCTTCGTGAGGTCGAGTAGCTCTGAAGCATCAGTACTGTAGATGATGAGTTGAACGAGAACCGACAGAGCAGCACAGCTGACCATTTGAACGCCGGATCCGACAAAGCAGCGACTCCACGAGAAAGATCTCAGTCAACTTAGTCCTCAGCAAGATTTCCATGGCCCGCGGGAGCAGCATTACCAGTCAAGTCCAGATCTGGGTTCGCGAACTGAGGAAGGCATAATATGTACTTCCAACGGGCTCGACAAGTGAACTTGCCAGAGTCCTGAAACCTGGAGCCACGGCTGTCACAAATCCCGTATAGATCGTATTCAGAGTACACGCCGGACTGCACTCGACGGAACTTGTGATTTGACTGCATCTTCCAGAAGTGATTGCGTGGTCAACGGGTATATGAGCTGACAGGTGCCACTTGAAGCCATCGCCGCGAGGTCGCTGTAGTCAGCTGGAAGTCCGTTTGATATGGGGCGGCGTTTGCAATCTTGCGGATTGTACATGCATGTACAGGTCGTGCACACGCATCAAGACGGAATGTTTGATGTCGTTGAAGTTGTCAGGTGTGGTGGAGGCGTGCGACTTCCTTGTACTTTGAGGAAGGAACATGTCCGACGTCCACATCACACCTTCCTGCACTGGTCCGAGTCAGCTTCTTTCGCCAGGCAGGCGTTCCTTCTCAATGCATCTGACCTGTAGCAACGCACCCGTCTGTGTAGTTCCTCAATCGACCAGTACACCGAATTTGCAAAGCCAACGACCTTGCCGGCCGTTCCGATATCAAGCATTGCTGACTATGTCCTTTGAGGACAATCAACAAAAGAAGCATAACATTGTTGGGAAATCAAAAAGAAAATTGGTCCCGTAAAGGGCCCGTAAAGGGGGCTGAATTTTACAATTCGTCATATTTGCACAAGTATTTCTATGCAGTCGGGTATCTCATTGCTGTACACTGTACATGGCACATGCAAACAAGAATCGCAGTTTCCCGTAATGCTAGGATCAAGCCCAGCTCGCAGCTCGGGTTCTACGCTCGCTCTCGTACATTCCTGTACATCAACCTGACCGCAGCTCTATCGTTGCCATGTCTCTCATAATACATCAACCTTCCAGGGCGGTTTGGTGGTGCTGTAGTCCCATTCGCGAGCACCAGTCTCAACTTTTTGAGATTCCTTCCACTACTTTTGAAAAGCTGATTCGTCCCATCCAATGCTCCCTAAGCCGTCGAGCTTTCCACCGCTGAGAGCGCCGATTTCGGGCAGCATAGGCAGTTGGTTGTCTTTAAATTTCTTGTGTTCCGGTCCGTCCTCGTCGAGAACATCCAGAGTGCCGTCGTCGTTCATGCCGAAAAGGTGGCTCTTGCGTTTGAACCAGCTGCTGGACCTCTTCTTGTTGCGCGAGGATGTCGCGGGTCGTCGTTCGTTGGACGAACGCATTGAAGCTGGGGGTGCAGTTGATGCCGTGGTCGACACGGCGTCGTTTGGTGATTCGGCACGAGTTAAGTAAGGTGCGTGGTAGCTGCCGTGCGAAGTGTCGGGTCGCTGGCTGAATGATGTGCGAGAGCTCGAGAAGGATTGGCGCAAACTGCTCAGGCTGAACATGCGGCGCACGGTGCCTGGACGTTGCTGCGGGTGTTCGTGTGTGGAATACATGTGAGTGGAAGTGGCGGCTGGAGAGGCGGGTGAAGTGAAGCTGTCGTTTCTGGATCTGGTGTTTCCGCTGGTGTCGGTGGATGTTTTGGTGTGCATGTCAGGATCCGGGGTCGGTGGCTGGGCACCGGGTTTGTATTCAGACGTTGGGTGCGAGGACAACGGGCCGCCTCCCTCGGTGGGCGGTCGTGATAGGCGAGGCCAGCTCTGCTTCTTGCGTAGGTCTGGAGGTGGCGAGGAGGATGTCGAGTCAGGAGTAGCTGGAGTGGTGGTGGCCTGGGTGCGAGGCAGGTCACTGGGAAGCACCGAAGGGACGTAGCTCTCCGTGCGGTCGGGCTCGGGTCTGGACGCCATTGATGCTGTCGGGTCCCTGATAGGCACCGGCCAAGCAGATGCCCAACCTCTCGGTCGTCGCCCAGTGGTCTTGTCGCCGCTCCCGCAGCGCAGCGTGTGACGACACGGGCAGGAGTAGCGCAGGGCGGGCGAGACCAGCTCTTGAAGCAACGCGTCGGCGTGTCAGTCTGCAGCCCAAGGGGGCTAGGACGAGAAGCAAGGAAAAAGTCTCGTGGTGCGGGAGCAGGACTTGGAAGACCAACAAGTGCGAGAATGAACGTGCGCCGACCAACCTGAGGATGCGTGCCTTTCGCGGCAGCTGCAGCAGCGCAGCGCAGCACTCACCGGGCACTGGTTGAGCGGTGCTCGAGGGCGGCGCTGGCGATGCAGCGCGGTGTGGTTGATCCGATCAAGAGTGCGCATCAGCAACGAGTGAAGCTTTGGATGGTCTCGCTGGGCCGTCGCTTCCCCACCTCGTTCCTGCAGCGGCGCAGCTCGCTCGGCAAATCACAATGCTCCGTTCCAGCTGTGATGCATCGGTGGTGCAGCGGCTTCTGACGCATTCTTCAGGAGCCGACTCGTGGTCTCGCGAAGCATTCATTTTGCTCGCCCCGTCCAACGAGCGGCCAGGAAGTTCGCCAGCAGAGAGGGCACGACAGCACGATGGCCGCCGCGCCATCTGTCATCGCTTTCGCGACCGCTGACGACATGCATCCAACGGTGCACTGTGACTTCAGCCTGCAACGCGCCCTGGCCTTGGCATCACGTGCACTCACGCGGCAGGACAGAATGGATGACAGGACAGAGCTGACATGCAGCATTGAAGGAAGAGGCCGAGCGAGTGTTGCACAAATGCGTTGGCCTTGTAGGGCTGTTGTAGACGAGCATCGAGCAGGGCTCAAGTTGCTGGCATTCAGCATCCACCACCCCCCACTTGATCGCCTCGGCTGACTACCGCATCCAGCTTCTCCGAACATATGACAGTTGGTGAGCCTGTCAGCCTGCAATGCACTGCTTGACTTCATAAGCAGGGGACCGTCGGTTCTTGTGCGTCGCCCTCCACAGACTCGAAACTGGAGACCCGTCGGAACAGCCAATATGCATCTCTTGCAGAAGAAGGAGCTCGACACCTCGCGCGGCTTTCGCTACAGCTACTACGTCTCCTCAGTCCAGGATGCAGATACCTCCAAACCAACTCTGCTTCTCTGTCACGGCTGGCCCGACAGTGCTGAGCTGTGGCAATACATCATCCCTCACCTGCTCAAGACCAAGAACAGAATCATCGCTCCTGATCTCCTCGGCGCTGGAGGCACTTCCCAGCCAACCGACCCAGCTGCTTTCGAGATCAAAGCCATGGTGCAGGACGTGAATGAGATCCTCAAAGCAGAAAATGTCACCGGAAAGATCATTCCCGTTGGTAGGTGCTGCTTTCTGCATCGATGGTGCTGAGGACAATGAGTATATGCTGACATCAACCAGGTCATGACTGGGGCTCATATTTCGCGCAACGCGTGTACATGCTGAATGGCGACCGCAGTGTCGGCGTTATCACATTAAACGTAGCTTGGATGCCACCGTTCGCTCAGCCCTTTGACCTTGCTGCCTTCAATGGACTTACGACCAAGATGGTCGGCTATCCTGTATATGCGTATTGGGAGCTATTCGCAGACCCCAAAGTCGGAGAGGTCATGGACGACAAGCTCGAAAGCCTATGGCATGCGATCCATGGAGATCAAGATGACTGGATGAAACAGCTCTTCTGTTCTCACGGCGCCATCAGAAAGTTCGTCGAAGAGGGCAGGACCGATGTCCCACTCAAGCCATATGCGAAGGACCAAAAGCTACATGATGAGTGGATCGCGAACAAGAAAGCCACGGGCATGACCAGTCAATGTGCTTGGTATCGAGCAACTAACGAAAACTACAACTTGGAAACAGAAAAGGCACTGGACGGCAAGGTTCACACGCCCTACCTTTTCATCGGTTGTGACGGAGATGCCGTCTGCAGGACAGATGCCATCGAGCGAGGCAAGCAACTAGGTCTCGTTCCAGAGGATAAGCTTACGCTACGGGAGCTGCACGCTGCTCACTGGTCTCCGTATGAGGTACCTGACCAGGTCGCAGAGGCGATGCTGGAATGGCTCAGAGCCAATAACTTTTCAGCGGAGCAGTCTGTACCTTAAATGGCAGACAACACGTGTTGGCTGTACACGAACACCTGTAGCCTCGCTGTGCTTCTATGGGCACGCACCATGACAAATGCCGCATGTGATTGTGCAACGGTGCAGGCGTCTTTGCAACACCTGTTTCCCCTCTATTCCATTTCCGCATGCTCTGCAGCAATACACACTACAGACTGGTGCGGCAAGCAAACATGTCTCGTACATCTCATAACAAGGAAAAAAGAGATCCATCAAGGCAAGCGGAACATGATACAGCTACTCGAGCGTGTTTTGTCCAAGATGACGTTGGTGATGAATGCGGCCTTCTGGGAATCAGCCAGCAAGTGAAGGAATGTAGACAGCACAAAGGATGAAGATTCTCCAGAAGGACCAGGTATATCAACTCTGTCTACCACGCAGCAACGAAGTCTTCGAACTCCATCGCTCGCAAAACAGAAAGAAGCGGAATCCGACCCCAGCCAGCCCAACCCTATCATCCAAAACATTCAAGATGCTTTCCCTCCTTTCCCTCATCCCCATCGCTCTCCTCCTCCCCCTCACAACCTCCCACCCAACAACCACCACCACTACCCTCTTCCCTCGCAACTACGCCGACCTTGCCCCACCCAACACCGCCCTCTGCACCGCCGTCCCCCGCGCAGAAAACTTCTGGGCGCACTACACCCTGCACATCGGCGTCCCCTTCGCCGCAGGAACCGGCTGCGGTGGAATCCAAAACCATCTCACTTCAGCTCTAGGCTCCGCTCCACACCCCATGTGCGGTCTCAATTCCGTCGGAGTTCGAGGCGGGAGACCAGTTTGCAATTTCAAGTGTACGGCCGAAGGAGGAGAGGAAGAAGGGACGGTGTTGGAGTTTGATGTTAGTTTGGGGCAGGGTGGGAGGGTTAATGCGGTGAGTTTCCGTTCTTTTTCTTTTTTCCCCTGTCTCTGTCTCTTGCTGGAGAGTTGTGGTGAGAGGTTGGAATGATAGAAACTAATGTGAGTTGTTAGGCGCTGGGAGAGATGTATCCGATGGTGGCGGGAGGGTTTCAGTGTCCGGATGTGAAGTTTTAGGTAGTAATAAAGGGTGCAAGACGGAGCAGAAATGAAAGAAAGACGCGACGACCTACACGAGACGGATCGATGGGGCATGTGGACTGGGGCATGTGGTTTCTTCACTGAATTCGATGGGTAACGAATGACAACGACGTTGAAGACTTTCATTTTCGCTCGATGGTCGTCGATCTACATTTTTCTTTCTTCATACAATCATTTCCTATGACCCACCACGACCGCCAACCTTGTTCAATGCCTCAATTTGCTCCTTGCTGAGCTCAATCTTGGGCAGAGAAGTCGCTTGTCTCTGCGGGGCGGACATGAAATCTCTCGCAACGAGGAAAGCAAGATACGCTCCAGTAGCTTCTTTAGTGACAGTTTCAGGAGTTTCATTCGCGTGGAGAGCAGCATCCGCTTTCAGTGCAGCCTGAGCATTACGATCATCCACATTTGGAGCCTTGGTTGCGGCAGGCAGGTCACCAGTGACCATGTGGTAGAGACCGAGTAGCGCCAACTCGTCTTTGCCAGAGTGCCCATCCTCGACATACTTCTCCACCTTGTGCTTCCAGCTCTCGTAGGGCTCGACAGGAGTGCTGTAGCCATATGACTCCAACGCGCCGAGATATTGGTTGAAAGTTGGACGAGGGTGAGCATCAACGAATGCTACTGTGCCAGCCTCGCTATGGAATGATACGGCATTGATGAGGCGAGCCACCCGTGTGACCGGAACCATGTTGATCGTGTTGTCCATGTCCGGTCTCGCTCCCACTTGAACACAACCTTTGAGCATACGCACCAGAAAGTCATCCAAGTTGCTCACCCCAGTCTTTGGATCACCCATCACGTAACCTGATCGCACGATGACGGCGTTCAGACCACGTGTGCCAGCTTCGCGGATAATTTGCTCTGACACCCACTTAGACTGGCCGTATCCTGTACCAAGGCCTTGCCGACTACCTTCGAGTGGATCACTCTCCAGAATTGGCTGTCCAGCATCTGACTGCTGTACGTAGTGCTCAGTGTCCACTGCACTGGTTGAACTGATAAATGTGAGGCGTTTGTTCTTGCCCGTTGCACAAAGCTTGATGGCCTCAATCGTGCTCGTCACATTTGCTGCCTTCAAGTTCTCGTACGGCATCAGCCAGTGAACACGAGCACCGTTGTGAATGACGAGATCGGCATCATCGGCGACTTTCTTGTAGTCAGCATCGCTGAGTCCAAGATTTGACTTTTCTAGATCTCCAATGACGACTTCCAGCACACCTTCGGTGGCCCACCATTCTTGCCAGAGTCCGTAGGCTGTACATGTCCTTCGGATGCGATCGAGCCCCTCTGCATGACTTGACGCTCGCACGTGAGCATAGATGTGGTTCGGACTCTTGCGCATGAAAGCATCATGCAGAACATAAGCGCCCAGAAATCCGGTGGCACCGGTGAGAAGAATGTTGAGGCCGTTGGCCGCGCTGCGAATCTTGCCCCCAGCAATAGTCTGAGGAAGTAACGCAATTTGACTTGGCAGATCGTTGGCATAATGGACGCTCTGCTCCACATCCTCATCATCCTCAGCAGCATCCAGACGCAGCCCCACCGGGTCTAGCGAGCGATCGATGAACTTGGCAACTTTCTCCAATGTTGGCTGTCCAGCTGCCATTACAGACATGGGCACGTGGACACCCTGCCATTTGCGATTGATCTTTGGCACAATCTGCACCGTCATGATACTGTCGCCGCCCAGGTCGTAGAAGCTGGTGTCTCGAGGAAGTGTTTCCGGTGTGTGGTTGCGAGACTTGAGATGCTCGGCCCAAATCTTGGCCAGCTCATTCTCAGTGTTTGTCCGCTTATCCAAGTCTGTAGCTTCAGGCAGTGAGCCGAGCAAGTCGGCCTGCTCCGGGAAAGGCAGAGCTCTCTTGTCTACTTTGCCGTTCGGGTTGAGGGGCAGCCTCAGCATGGGAATGAACAAGGTGGGCACAGCATAAGTGGGCAACTTCTGCTTGAGCCTGGATCGAGCATCTTGTGTCAGCAGATCGAAGATCTTCATGCGCTGAGCGATGCCGTGGCTCTCCTTAGCGGATTCTCTCCGCCGTGGTCTGACACCACCGGTGGCCGCAGGCTGCTTGCTGGCGGCTTCTTCCTGCTGAGCGTACCACTCTCTCCACTTTGCCATGTCAGGTACATAGTAGGAGACGAGAATTTGCTCTTCTTGATGATCACGCCTGACCAAAGTCACATTCTCGCGGATCAATGGGTGCTGACTGAGATGCGTGTCGATTTCTCCCAGCTCAATTCTAAAGCCGCGAATCTTGACCTGATCGTCTGCGCGTCCCACGCATTCAACGTTGCCATCGGGCATATATCGACCGAGATCTCCAGAGCGATACATGCGGTCTCGAGGGCCTTTATATTGCTCTCTCCACGGCTCGGGCTGGCCAGCAGCCTCGACGCGCTTCTTGTCCTCATCAACCCACTTTTGCTGATCAACAAACCAGTTTGAGACGAACTTCTGAGCGTTCTTCTCCGGATCGCCGAGATACTCTTCGGCCAGACCACCAGCTCGTACGTAGATCTCACCAATTTCCCCAACCTCGCATTGCCGCTCCTTCTTCTCGCGGTCCACGACAAGTAGCTGCACGTCTAGCATGCCAGTGCCAGCAGGGATGACATCGCCCATCTTGTCGAGATAGGTGGGGTCCTCCTTCGCCGACGGAATTTCGTAAAAGCTTACTGCTCGCTGTGTTTCCGTGGTGCCGTACATATTCTTGATCCTGCAGTTCGGCGCAAGCTGCTGCAGTCTTCGGCAATCACGCTTGAGCAAAATATCACCTACGAAAAATGCGCCATGAAGGCTGGTGATCTTTGGCTCCAGGCTTCCTAACAGGATTTGACCCATGGCAGGTGTGAGATGCATAATCGAGATCTCATTGGTACTTGCCCAGTTTGCCAAACGGTCAAATGTGATGTCCTCAGCTGGAGGTACTATGAGGCTGGCTCCAAGGAACAGTGGCGTGAAAATGTCACGCTGAATTGGGTCGTGCGCAATACCACTGAGCATAGAGAAGCGTTCCTTCTCTGTCAGGTTGAAGCGTTTTGACATCCAAGGGAAGTAGTATGCGAGCGAAAAGTGTCGACCCTTGACTCCCTTGGGTCGTCCTTCGGAACCAGATGTGAAGGAGAGGGTGGGAGTGCTGTCTGGTCCGACGAGAACGCCAGGCAGGTCTTCTTTCTTGGCTTGTTGTGCCTGCAGACAGTCTGCGCTGTCTACCAGAGAGCCCCCGGTCACAGTGCCATCATCGTTCAACATCAGCCCGGGTACTTCGGTCCTGAGGTTCAACTTTTCGGTAATGTAGTTTCGTACGATTGGAGCGAGCTCGCCGGCTTCCTTCTTCGCCTTCTCAATACACACCAACGCGCGGGGCTGTGCGACTTCCAGATAGATGATCTGCCTATCTGGTGGGTATGCTGGATCGATGACACTGAATGTGGCGCCGGCTTTGAGCACACCCATGACTGCCACAACCAAGTCCACGCCGCGATAGGCGTAGACCATGACCACCTCGCCACGCTGAACGCCATTGCTAACAAGGTGATGCGCGACAACGTTGGAGGCTTCATTGATGGTCTTGTAGCTGAAGTCCCGCTTCGGCGATGTTGACGATTCCGTTTCTACAACACATGATCGGTCTGGATGCTTCTTGGCATTGGCTGCAAATATCTCGTGGATGGCTCCCCGGTAGTCAGACCAGTGAAGATCTGAAGTCGGATCCGGACGAACGTCCTTTGGATCGAGAGCCATATTTGGCAGTATCGATGGTGAAAATCAGGACCGGCTGTTCGAATGCGTCGTTGCCAGCTGACTCATTCGACGATGGCTCGGCGGAAGTTCTGGGTGCCCAGCCGAGCAGCTGCGTTGATGCCAATGCTTTTTTCGGCTGTCTCAGTGTATTCGCTGGATTCAAATGCGTGCAGAGAAAGGTCCGTGGAGAGCGATGCGTCAGTGTGAAGAGCGATATCGCACAGCCAATGTGATGGCATTGTCCCACGCATTGACCAAATTTCTCCCAAGCTTCGGACCCTGCGCCTGACTTAGCGGCTCGTCGGCTGGGCGCCGTCTCCAGCCACTGAGAGACATGCAGCTGCCAGCTCACTGCTGCTCTTCTGGTCACACCATCAGCGTGCAGCGACTGAACCAGAAAATGCTCACGGCGGCAGCGTCATGGCGCTGGCGAGCGTTTTGGGGCGCAACGGCCGCGGCAGCAAGTCCGCCCGGGTGAGCAAGCCGAAGTCGTCGACATGGACGAAGGACAAGCAGACGGCCGACGATGAAGCTGTGGCGGCGCAGCCTGATATCGATGAGCTGCGACGCAAACGAGCCGAGTACTACAGCAAGCCTTCCGACGAGCGACGTCGAGTGTCGTCGATATTCGGCACCAAGCCGTCAACAAGGTCGTCGAAGAAATCGTCAGCAAAGTCAACGGCCTCTTCAACCGCGTCCATGCCCCGGGCTGTGGCCGTTGCGCGAAGAAAGAGAAGGAATCCCACACGGACGGCAGCCAAAACGAGCAAGCAAGCTCGCGTTGCTGCCGAGAATGTCTACGCGCCAATCCAGCGTACGACCGCGATGCGAAGAGCAAGGTCCGATGTAGGCAGGGGCATCTCAGACGAGGAAGTCACACCAGAGGACAGCATATCACAAGTAGGACTGAATCCTCCTTCACGGTCAGCGAGGATATCGAGCGCTCCATCCTCGATTCCTGGGGGCATTACCAGTGTGGACAAGCTGGAAGCAATACCGGAGGATCACGAAAAGCCTTCTAGTTCTACGAGATCGACGCAAAGGCGAGATAGACGACAGCCTTCTCTCCTGGGATCCTTATTACAGCGAAATCCCACGAAACCACCGCGAGCCTCTTCGCGCTTGGTGGAGTGCTTGACATGTGGCTCAGACGATGTGCCATCTACGAAGACTGCCAAATTAAGCTGCGGCCATCGCATGTGCCACGAATGTCTAAAGCGAGTATTCGAAATGTCTGTCAAAGATCCTCAACATATGCCTCCCAGGTGTTGTACCAAGGATCACATTCCTCTCAAGCATGTCGACAAGCTATTTGATTTAAAGTTCAAAGTACTATGGAATAAGAAATACGAGGAGTACCACACGAGGAACAGAGTCTATTGCCCGACACCAAAATGTGGAGAATGGATCAAGCCATCTCACTTCCATGTCACGAAAGGCCGCAAATATGGAGTGTGTCCCAGGTGCAAATCCAAGGTCTGCACATCGTGCAGTGCAAAGATGCACAAATCCGCAGACTGTCCCAAGGATCCAGAGATTGCCAAACTTGTCAAACAAGGACAGGAGGAAGGCTGGCAGTCTTGCTACAATTGCCATGCAATGATCGAGCTGAAAGAAGGTTGCAACCACATGACTTGTCGTTGCACAGCTGAATTTTGTCAGTCTCACCACTCCAGGATGTGCCCAATAACTCAAGTCATTTGCTAACACTCCACAGGCATGATCTGCGGATCCAAATGGAAAACATGTGAATGTCCCTGGTTCAACGCCCGCGATCTCCCAAGCGCGGACAGACTGAACGACATGCGAGTGCCCGAAGAGATCCAAGTAGTCTACAGAAGAGTCATGAACGCAGCCGGAATTCCCATACCAGGAGACCCACAGCAACCTGCAGGAGGCTACGTAGCCGAATACCGACGACAGCGAACATACAACGAAGAAATGGAACACCGTCGACTTCAGGAACGTCTCGATGCCGAACTTGCCCGAAGAATGCAACTTGGTCTCTTGCTGGAAGTCGAAGTTGAGCTGGAAGACGAAGAGCCGCGTCAAATCCGACACCGAGTAGCCCACGAAGCAGCTTGGGGGCTCAACAACAATGACCAAGGACATTTTATGAACGATAATTTCGTCGCAAATGCTGCCAATGTCGTTATGAGCACTTTTGGTGATGCGGCGATGGGCAGGAGGGGTGATCGAGAATCGGGACGAAGACGAAGAGCACGACAGTCTGCTCGGCAGAACATGGACGACCCTGGGCTTGTGCCGAACTTCTTGGGTGATGAAAGTGTACTCGGAGTTGGACCTTCGAGGCGGGCGCGGTGACGGATTGCAGGATTGCAGGATCTACTTTGTGATGTACGACGAGACATACCTAGAACTTTTGGAAGATTGACATGGAAGAATGTAACCAAGATATGTGTAATGATATACGGTAAATCTAGCGATCAGCAACGAACGAACATTCAATGAAAACGCACTTACGGCGAAGCAATTAAAAAAAGGAACAAAACTGACGGTGAAGAAGTAGTTTCCATAAAGCCGTAACATATCTCTGAGCGCCATTCATCACGCGATATTCAATAGTAACCGCCTTCAATATACACATCCAGTCATTCAGTTACGAGTAGTGCAATTTCCGCTCACTTCATCGCAAACCCGAACAGCGAATCCATACTGACCCAACCCCATCCACTCTTATCCAAGTACGCCTTCACCACATCCCAACAAACCGCGAACCGATCACGATTCATCCCAGCGAGGATCTTCGCCTTCTCTTTCGATTCGCCCTCGACTTTGACAGGTCCTGCAGCACCCATCTTCTCCAAAGACTTGTCCACATCGAACAAGCCTTGCAAGTAGAGCAGCTGGTTGTACAATGCCTTCTCACTATACTCGAACGACATCCGTCCTGTGCAGCCGTAGGCAAGGCCATTGGGGCCGAGACACCGATGTCCGTAGACTGAGATCTGTCGTGTTCGGTTTCCGCAGGCTTGGTCATCACATTTGAGCCAGGCCGAGTAATAGCGAGAAGTGTGTCGTCGGATTTGGTTTTCCAATTGCGCTGTCAGCGTCAGAATTGAGATACGCTTCTTGCACTCCGCACGGGGGCACGCGAGGCCACCGTTTGTCAAGATACCGAGGGGCACGAGCGGTTGCTCATTATCCGGAGCAGTGTAGTTCAGTCCGCGATACTCGAAGTGATTTTTGCAGCCGAGACACAGCAAACTGAGAGGCTCGCAATCTTTGAATCGAACGTGATCGGGGATCTGGCTCTCCAAGGTGGTGATCTCGTTGCTCTGCTCAGCAGACCTGCTAGCACCACTGATGCGGTACTTGGAAGTGTCCAGGCCGAGACACTCTGCCAGTCTTGTAATATCAGTGCCACTGATAGGAGCACAGAGCCTTTCCACTGGCGGCAGGATCTGTTTGTGCAAGTAGTATTGCACATCTGGTGTGAGCCCGCTATCCTTGGCCAGGATTTCGTCCAACTCGTGGGCATTCTGCGCAGCTTTCTCTTGATTGCCTTCGCTGTCGCCACAGATCACAAAGGCCATGACGTCCTTAGCCTTGACCTGCTTCCCCTTGGCTAGGCGCTTGAGAGCCACTTGTACGGCTGGCATAGACTTGCCACCGGGGTATTCCTTCGGATCCTTGCCTAGTTGCGTGTATATCGTGTACTTGTGAGCGGGAATTTCATTGTTGCGCATTTTCTCACTGAGTTCTCGCAGGTGATCATGAATCTGAGATACAACTTTCTCCGGGTCTTCCCCGGACAGAAGGTAGTTGAGGAGTTGTCTGCAACATCATTAGCATATTACAGGCAGTGTCAGGCGCGCGCCGCACTTACGTTGAGGTATCCTTGGAGAGCTGGCAGTACTCTCGTCGCCTCATATCGAGACCCTTGACGTCAAGCTTCTCCTTCCAGGTGTTGTCGCCGGTATCGACCATTTGAATCGCTGCGTACTTCTTCTTCGCGTGAAGCAGGAGTCGTCGGAATATATGATCAATCTCAATCTCCAGCAGCTCGTATTGCTCGTTAACACTCTTTTGGAAGTCTTTGCCCATCTTCAGCGCATCAAGAATGTTGTCAACATTGGTGTTGATCATGACAGAATCAGTATCTCCGTAGATGACACGGAGAGCATGTTGTGATTCTGCCAGATCCTTGGTCGATTGCAAGATCTCACGTCCCTTGGATGTTGTAAGAGCAGCAAGTGGCCGAGCATAGAATCGGGACTTGGTGTATCCCAAACAACCGTACATGGAGTTGGCTGTCAGCTTCAATGCCATTTGCTTCACTTCCCATGTTGCAAGCTGGTCCTCTGTAGCAGACTTGTCCTTCATAAGCTTTTTCACCTCTCGTCGTCTGCTCACAAGGGTTCGAATCAGTCTCGGTAAGATGCCCTTGTTAGAGGTGTCTTCGGGGACCTCAGGAACCTTCTCGTCCTGCTCAGAGATGTCGCTCCGGTCGACGGTCGTGAAGCAAATGTTGTACTCCTGGATGATACTCGGGTAAAGTGAGTTGAAGTCCATGACCAGAATAAACTTGTCGTAGAGGCCCTTTTCAGGCTCAAACACTAGACCACCTTTGTACTTGTCCTTCTTCTTGGTGTCAGCGCCATCTTCTCCCTCTTCACCCTCCTCGATCTTCTTGTTCGAAGGACCTTTCCCAAAGATCTTGTCAGGGCAAATGTATTTGTTGCGATAGAACTCGTGCAGTAGAATGTACTCGTTTCGCTCAGAACGGGTTCCACTGAGTGTCCTGGCCCACGAGTTACCAGCCAAGTTAGTAAGCACCTTCGTCAGCGGCAAAAGCTGTCGTTTGATGGCCAGAGCAGCGGTGTAGAATGTGTCTACCTCGCACATCTTCACGTAGTTCATCAGTCCAACGCCCGACTGTGCCATCGCAAGAGCTTTTTCGGCGTCCATCTCCTTGCGTGAGTGCCCGCTTAGATGTAGCGAGACCATCTCGTCAAGACTCCATGACTGACAGCCGGTCATGATACTCTTGCCCATGTCATTGGCAAGGTCTCCGAGAAGTCTTCCAGCAGCGAGGTGTCGCTCCGCGAAGTAGCTGCCGCCTCCCTTGCCGACGTTCTTGGGCCAATCGCCACGTTTTAGTCGCCCGATTCGATGCCAGCCAGGAGTCTTCCGCTCTCTCATGCGTGCGAGCAGTACACCAAAGTCGACGTCATCCAGTTTGTGTCCGATGATGCAGTCCGGATCGTGCATTTGAAAGATGGCGAGCAGCTTGCTCAGCAGACCAATCTCGTTTCTCTCCATGAGAATTTTGTGCTTTTCTTTCTCTGCGAGAGGCTTGAAGCCCATAGGATAAGCGTCCCCGTGTGGACGCATCACTGTTATGACACGCTGTGGCATTTGCTCGGCCGGCTTCGTATCCGTCAGAGAAATGTTCTCAAAGATCCGAACACTGGCAACTAAGATTTCGTTCTTGTTTTCCTTCTGGTTGAACACAGTTCGCAGCGCCATGGACATCATGGTCAGTGGAGGAGCCTCGAGATTGTCTGACTCGCCCAAAGTCGTGATACCGTTGGGTTTCGTGACTTGGAGCTCGAGTTTACACCAAGAGGCATTGTTGACGGCATTGAAGTCGGCGCCTTCGATCTTGAGCCAGCAGGGTCCCATGATATTCTTCCACATCACGAACTGCTCAAACAGTGCTGTGTTGGTGCCGAAAATGTGCGAAAATGTCTCGCCCTTGAAGTCCATTGGCAATGCTGGCTTGTCGTAGGGATAGAGGAGTTTCAAATAGTCTGCTTCTTTTGGTATTCCTGGCAGTTCAAATGCATACTTACGTGTGCATTGCTTGATCTTGTGCATTGTCACCTTGTGTCTCGACATGATGCCGTCAACCTCTTCATAGACATCCTTGAAGTCAACTTCCTCGTTGGTGTCACGGCCATGTTTATGGCGATGCTCTCGGGGAAGGAAATATAGCTTGCGCAGAATGTTGTCAACTTTCACAAAGCAGGAGACATAGTTTCCTGTTTGTCGATTCTTCACCTTGCCGAATAGACAAAGACTGCCGTTGACCTCGGTGTAATCGAGCCAGAAAAAGTTCAATGAGCCATCGGCTTCTAGAGCATCCTTGGAATCGAGCTTGCCAGCCATGACAGGTTCCTGCGCAGGGCTACTCATGATGTTCAACTTGGCCGCCACATTGTTGATTGCAGTCATGTCGACCTCATCAGCCGCAGGCCTAGTGGGTGATGAGCTGGCGGGCGTAGGATAAGATGCCTTTGCAAGCTTCGGTGCAGGTCGACTGCCACGGATATTTACGTTCGCACTCTTCAAGTTCGAACCGCCTTTGACTTCTGCGATCTCCATCAAATCTTCTTCTTCAGGCTCTTCCATTTTGATCGCAGTTTTACGCTCCACTACCTTTGCAACAGGCGATGAAGGCAGTGGGTCACTCATCATGGGCACGTCGTCGTCGTTCTGCATCGGGAAGTCGTCAACGGCAGCATGGGCTGTGGGAGGAGACGATTGCAGATTTTGATCTGCCGCTGGTCGTTTGGGGCGCGCTGTCTGTCTGTCTTCCAGGGGAGGTGACAGGACTCGAGTTTTCCGGCGATCATTGCTCTTGATGGCCTTTCCATAAGATGGAGCTGGCCGCTGAATGTTAGTGTCAACTTCACCCAGTAGGCCAGCCATAAAGTCGTCATCTTCCGCCGTTCGAACGGGTTTCGGCTTTGGTGCTGCAGCAGTCGGTTTTTGGTTGAAGTATTTGCTGATGCCTTTGCTGAGCTTCTCTTGTCGCTCTGCATCCTCCTCTCGCTTCCGCTTGGCTGATAACACGCGTCAGTGGTCTCCTCATAGCATATTTCGAGCATAACGTACCGGCCTTGCTGTTCTTAGGCAGATCCTCCTCACTTTCGCTGTCGTACATGGGCTGTCTTTCATCTTGCCAGTCTTCGCGTCCATCGTCCGCATATCCTTCGCCATTATCGTCTACCACGAAGTCGTCTTGGTCCAATCGACTCCGTACAACCTTTTTGTATCCCTCGTCGTCGACTGTTTCGTATATGGACTCGGCTTCCTGTACTTCATAGTCGTCGAACGCGGTCTTGCCCGCCGCTCTAAGGGCACGCAGCTGTGCAAGACGGTCTGCTCGAGAAGGTGCCATTGTGCAGGGACTTCCTCTGCATATGAGTGCCGAGCAAAGACCTGTGATGAGGATCAATGGATGGTAGGAGAGTGGTGATTGCGTGGAAAGGGAACGGCGAGCGGGACACGACCCTCAGTCGCGCTTTGCTGTCCGCGAAACGCGACTTAGCGCGTCGCTGTCGTCGGGGCTCTCGGCTCGTTTTGGCCGACAAGATCATGTGACTAAAATTGCCAAGCGCACCAACACCTGGATTTCTGCAGCCGAACTTCTTCTTGACGAGAGACAGGTCACGTCGACTGCACATACTGGACTTCGCCCAACACCGACAAAATGGTATGCGCAGATGCACTGAGACATTCATCGGGACAATGACTGACCTTCAAACAGGCGATCAAGCACAACCAGCAGATCCAGTACAACCGTAAGGCCGAGACATCACATTTTTGCGCATTTGCAGAAGCAGCAACTGACTTGTCGCAGACTTCCGCAAGGACTGGCAACGCCGTGTCCGCGTGCACTTCGACCAGGTAATTCCCCATTCATCATGAATGCTGGCGCGCCTGCAGTGCACTGCATGAACTCAGAGTTCTGACCTCGAATTTTCGATATAGCCCGGCCGCAAGCAGCGCAGACGCAATGCTCGCCAGGAGAAGGCCGCTAAGGTCGCTCCACGCCCAGTGGACCGCCTGAGGCCTGTCGTCCGCTGCCCAACCATCAAGTACAACCGCCGTGTTCGTGCTGGTCGTGGTTTCTCGCTCGCTGAGCTGAAGGTACGAGATGGAGAAGAAAACAGCTGAGAAATGAATGGACATTGATCGCGTGAACAGGAGGCTGGCATCCCACGCAAGCTGGCGCCTACCATCGGTATCGCCGTCGACCCACGCCGTCAAAACCTTTCCGACGAGTCTTTGGCCGCAAACGTCGCTCGCCTGAAGGAGTACAAGCAGCGCCTTGTCCTCTTCCCACGCAAGCTCAAGGCACCAAAGAAGGGCGATGCCGCCAAGGACGAGGTCGATGCTGCCAAGCAGATCGGCGAGACCGCCCACGACGGCAAGGTCAAGCACACGAAGCAGGCCTTCCCAATCGACAACAAGGTTGTCATCAAAGAGGGCAAGATCTCCGACTACCCACAGACCGAGAACGCCTACCGTGTGCTTCGTACTGCTCGCTCCGACGCCCGTCTCCAGGGCAAGCGCGAGAAGCGTGCGAAGGCCAAGGCCGACGAGGAGGAGGCAAAGAAGAAATAGATGTCGCCTGCCCTCGAAAAATGGAAGTGATGCGATTCAAGTTTGGCGTTGGGAGGGATGATGACAAGTACGATATCACGGAACGTCTGGCGCAGGAAAAAGTGCCATGGCATGATACCAGCATAGCACAGTCGCATGCAAACCACGTCTTCAATCACTTCCATGATCAAACCCTTCTTCTCACTGTCCGCAGTCCTCGCCCTTCGCCCCAAGCGCGCTACGAATCCAGTGATGACCTTTCGTTCGCTTTTGATATGGATGGCCCAACCCCCAATTTCTTGCAAGACACTGTTGTGCAGTCACCGACCAGAGGTCATTTCGCAATGCAAAACCACCCCATCGTCGAGAATTGTTGTCTGCTTGTCGGACTGCCATTCCCACTCAACTCAATGGCTAAATAGTAATTAGCAAGGGGCTCGAACCCCCAAGAACAGCCGTTAGTGTCCGCAGCGGGCTGTCCGATTCTCACTGGGTGGTTCTTGCGAAGCACAATCCGCCAACCCTCCAAACACATGCACCCATCTATGGCAACCTTCCCAGTGCCATCTGCCGGCAGCGTTGACCGTGCCACTCACGCTCATGGTCGTTCAGTTCGCCAGACGATTGAAAATGTGCTTCTGCACATCGAAAAGCCTGTGCTAGAGGACAAAAGTGAGGCTGTGCTCATCAACACTGCCACCACATAAAGTCGAAGCAGGATGCCTTGTGTGAGTCAAGCTTGATGAATTGCTTATCATGAGAGCTTTCTGCGGACTCTTCACCGGGATCGAATGTTATGATGCGTACAATGGCCATCAATGGAAGCCAATATGTCACATTATCTTCTACCCAACCACGCCTCACGCACAAGTCTCGATCCTCTCGGAATCTGTGACGATGGCGAGGGCGTTGTGAACCAGTTCAGCATTCTTGAAAAGCTCTTATGCGCTGCAGAGTCTGCATTCAATGAGCTGGAGTCCTCAAACGAGCAACACGAGCACCGCAGCAAAGAGGCCTACCGATCAGCATTCTGTCGAGTTTATGCCAACTTGTTAAAGGACATTGCCTACAGTCTGCATGAAGATGGATCATTGGACACGACTGGCGTCGAGACTTTGATCACTTCCAGCAAGATAACTGTTTCCGAAATGTCCAAGTTCGGCAAAGCAGTATGCAGCAATGCCCTTGCTATTGGCGCACCAGAATGTCCCTTTGCAGATGGTAAATTACAACAATTATGCGCAGATACAGCATTCGTTAGACTCGACTCGAGACAAATCGATATGCTATTATCTCACATGCTACTCGGAACACTCTCGAAGCCTCCAGGCAATGAATGGGGCCGCCCAGGCTTCGCGGAACTATTTTCCAACGTTGGAGAAACAGCACAAGCATACCAACAAACGCTCCTCGAACATTTCGCAGAAGGTGGCTACACCAAGACGGACCCCGATGGCGAAGCGATTTTCCATCTCTATAACTCAGCAAACATGCCCGATTTCACAACCTCGCACCTTCCTGCTCCAGACCTTTCCATACGAATTGTCGAAACATCCTCAGAAAACTCCCCGCCAGATTATTCTTCAATCCGCTATGTCCTAGTCGCCGCTCACTCACAACCAGGACCAGGACCAAATGGCACGCAAGAAGAACGACTCATCGGCCAATCCCCAGCTCTGGCTTTAGTATCACTACTGAAGCCCGTTCTAGGACCAGACGAAGTAGTTATCACATCAAATCTCTGGGCCCACAGTTCCTGGTCAGGCCACGGCCGCGAAGCCAAAATGATTAAACTCTTTAACCCTAGAGAACGACCTCGAATGCACTACATCATCGCGGACGCCCTAGAACTCGATATCGAAGACAGCGCGGATGGCCTCCTTCCCGATCTCAGACCAGAAAATTTCGAACGAGAGGTGCGCAAGTTGTATTCTGCATTCGCTGGAGCGAAGGCTCTTGGTGGTCGAGCGGCGATGACAATCCAGATCGTGCCTTGGGGTTGCGGGGCTTTTGGCGGGGATTTTGGCGTTAAGACGCAGTGCATGATGATGGCTGCTGGGTTGGCTGGACTGGAGTCGAGTGAATTGGAACTCGTTGTTACGAAGGATCGCGAAGAAGAATTGCGGAGTCTTTCGGGGGTGTCTGGGAAGGTGGCGGAAATATATGAGCATCATAATGCGGCTCCCAAGTCCCAAACATGATCAACAGAGCCGTCAGTCTTCAAAGGATGAGGATGGCAGCTGAGGGCTAGTACCAGAATTACTTATATTCATACAGTATATTCGAATGAGACAAAGTTTTGTCTTTTTGGACACCAATCATATCGCGTTGAGGCCCTCATAATGTTACAAGTTGTCATGACTTTTCCGCTAACGCCTCCCGCACGACTTCAGACCAATCCATCATTACCGGTTGGTGCAGCAGCAACCGCAGGAGGTGCCTTCGCCGGTTCATGGTACAGATGAGTGAATACACCATTCCTGTCGTCATCATCGACGAGCCACTCAAGATCCTCGGTCTCGGGAGGCAAAGTACTCATCAGTCCTTGGCCAGGACGAGGGTAGTTCTCAGGGTGTACATCGTCTGTGTACGCCGCGTCATCGGGAGATGGTCCATTGCTTGCGGGTATACGAGATTGTATGGTGCTATTGGGCAGCGTTGCGCTGCCTGTTGATTTGGATGTCGTGGTAGAATTGCTTGTTGCAGCAATGGCCGTGGAAGTGGCCACAGCAGCTTGTGCGGTCTGGCGAATGGGCTCTTTGCCATTCAGCGGAGGCGCAGTGGAGCTGACTTCAGGATGGCCATTCTGTTGCGAGGCCGCCACTAGTTCCTTGAATCTCGGGTCGAAGACTGGGAGATCAGGTCTGAAGGTCGTAGCTTTCACGAGTAACGTCACCAAGAACCCTGGCGACAGAGCAGCGAAATACTTCCGTCGCTGATCTTCGCTCGCTCCAGTGACGCTGACAAAGCTTGAAACCTCAGTGATAGGGACTGGCACCACTCTTGCTGCTGCGCACGGTTGACAGTACCACTCTGCATCCTCCTTGTCGATGACAGCCTGCTCGATTGGTGGCTTATGACACCACCTATGGTAGGGCGCATTGCACCCATCGCAGAATACAACAGGATTGCTGGCAGGACTAGTACCACGCAAACATACTTTGCAGACTGCGGCTTGAGGGTTGCGATAGTTGAATGGACGTTTTCGTTTGTTCGTGGTAGGTGAAGGAGGTTGCGGCACAAAGCTCGTCGGCTTCTGTATCGAACGTCCAGATCGTGTCTCTGTAGCTACGGGCGTGATCTCAACACTGGAATCGGAGGCGTCGCCATCGTCATCTTCGTCCCCATCTCTCTTCCGCTTGCCACCTTTCCCGCCTCCTCTTGCCCGGCTGCCTCTGGGTCGGCCACCACCTCTGCCTCGGCCGCGACCTCGTCCAGAGCCGGGAGTGCCGTCTGGATTGACGAGTGTGGAATCTTCGGATGCACTGTGTGGAGTGGCTACATTTGAAGCTCGGCTACCGCGAGGTCGACCGCCGCGACCCCGTCCTCGACCTCTTGGCGTGCTGTTTGCACTTCCGTTAGTTGGCACAGCAGGTACTACGAACCCATCTGGTGTCGGCGCGCTCAGAGGAGGCTCCTGAGTCGTAGCTGCTGCTGTCGAATCCAAGCTTGCCGCTTCAGCCGGGCGAGAGGTTTCCTCACTGGCTTCCGTAATCGCCTCGGTTGGCTGCTGCTCTGCATTCGCGCCATTCGCGCCCGACGACGACTTCCTGGATGCGACAACGATGTTATCAGACTCCTTATGTTCCGAATCAGTCGGCGGCACCGAAGAGAGCGCTGTAGAGTCCGACTGCAGGGCATCGATATCTCGAGTTGCTTCCTCTTGACTGCGATCCTCTGGAACTGCTCCGGCTTGTTCTGCAGGCAGAGCTGCGCCTGCGTCCGGCATGGGCTCATCCATCCTAATCACACGCGTTCCATCAGAATTGGGTAAACACAATGGAAGACTAGGTCGCTAGAAGCTTGGCTGTAGAACGTGGTTGTCCGTGACCTGAGGTCGAGCTGCGGGTGAGCTTCGCAAGCTTGCGCTCCTGCTGCGCCAATGCCGATCGACTGGGCACATCTCGGGCCGATGCCCGCGGGTCAGCTGCATTCATGTTCGCAGCAGTGCGTTTCTTGTGACATATCAAAGGCGCACAACATGTGCTACTATGTGGAACATTCAATGTATCTGTGAGTTCTAATCAAGTGCTGCATGCACAAACATCGTTCAGATAGACATTCTATATATAGATATGTGTTGAATTGTGTTTCTGGAGATCGGAGGGTGAGGGTATAATATGCAGTAGAAGTAGAGGCGATAGGTAGGAACCAACCGAGTTGATTGTGTTA
>JAASFF010000146.1:0-63661 GCA_013365195.1 Cercospora citrullina
ATATCCTCTTTTACCCGATAATATAAGAGAGAGGGTCCCTTAGTGCTCCCGATAATATACGACGATACGCGACTTCGTAATAGAGATTAGAATTAGGTAATATAAGTTATATAATATTAGGTTATATAACTTAGCTAATATCTATCTTAGGAGTAAGATAAAACCTATAACTAACTAAAATAATTAACTTAGTTAGTTCCTACCTATCGCCTCTACTTCTACTACGTATTATACTCTTACCCTCTAATCTCTAGAAATATAATTCGATAATATATAGTATATACTACTAGAAATATTACTACCGATCCTATACTAAGTCTAGCGACTATATAGGGAGTAGTATATCTAGCTCTAAAGCAGAGTATACTAGCTAGTCTACGTCTAAGATATCGAAATCTAGTAGCGGCGGCGGTAGTATATCGGTAGCTCCTATAGTTAGGCTCTAATAATTGTTAAGGGGAGAGCTATAAGCAGAAGATTATATTACCCGTTCGAATACGTTAGAGCAACGCTCTAAATATATATCTACTATGTCCTAGCTATAGTTTGCCCTAGCGTCCTATAAAGTCTATCGGAATTAAATAAGCTTAGACGTATAGCGGCTTAGCTAATCTGAATTATAGCTTTCGATTATATATCGAAGCAGTATAATAATAGTTGAGACCAAGAAATGTAATAAGTGCGCGAACCAGAACTTAGAGAAATGCTCGGGCGTGAGCATGTTCACGTAGTCTACGATGGTAATTGCGCTTTCCCGAAGTGACATAATGCGGTATTGCTTCTCGGTGTCGACAGGGTACGCGGTCTGGACGGTAGCGGCGCGAAGATACAGTCGCTGAACCAATAATCTGACTGACAGGAAACAGAATTGCATGCTACTGTGGCCACTGGGAGGACCTTTACGCAGATCAATGCTGCAGAGCCGCCGCAGGTCTGACTCCCAGTCGTCGAGGGCACACTCGATCTTGCGCAGCCTTCTTGGCACTTCTTCCCAGCGGGTCTTCAAGCCATGGACGAGTTCTAATAGGTCGCTCAGGTGACGTGTTAAGTAGCAGAACTGCGTGTTCTGCACTGCCATGAGGCTCGCGCGGAGGTCATCATGGACTGGCGCCCAGTCTGCAGGATCGAGCACGACCACATCGTAGCGATCGCTTGAGATGATGGGAGGGGTTCCATGAGCATAGCTTCCCCAGCAATCATGTATCACCACGGACCACCATAGCCTCTTCCGCAGGGATTTCTCTTCTTGCGAAGCTGGCCATCGAGATGAGTCCCGGTGGAAGCCCATGCTGTGCGCGAGTGCTACCATCTTCCCGGTGGTCAAGATATTCGTCGTGACGGTGCGAACAGGTCGGCCGAGAAGATCCAACACAGCTGCAGTGATGGTAGAAGTGGTGGGCACCAGAAAGTCGCTCTGCAACGCCGCAGTAGCGAGATTGACAATGCGGCCGAAATCTGGTGGCTGTCGGCCAGCCAGTACTGGCGATTTGTGCCACAAGGGCAAAGCCAGCATGTATATGCAACAGAGAAGTGTGCTCGTGATTGAGTCGTCGTTGCTGCGCACGGCGTGCATGTCCACGATTGGAAAATGCGGATGAATGAAGCGAGAATACAGGCTGACGAGCTCATCTCGTGTCGACACGTCGAGCAGCTGCTGCATTGCTGCCAACTGCGTCTTTCCCGGATGTCGTGCTAGCTCCAAGCCGGCGTGGCCAGGCGGCACCGTGACATAGACCATTGCTTCTTCACTGCCGTTGCTGGAAAAGACCGTGTTGTAAGCAGTGACGCGTCCGTGGCGTGGGCGTGGCGAACCTGCCCCAGCATCGTTGCCGCTTCCATTGAGATAGTTCTCCTGCAGTCCATGCGCGTCGAGGAAGTCTTCCAGTATGCGCACGTCTTCGGCGACTGCAGGTCCTACGAGCATCGCTGTCCTTGCCGCCGGAACGTCGGCAGCAACATGGCTGGCTGTCGACGAAGATGCGCTTGGCACCGCATCAGGATGTGCTGTAGCATTCTGATGGAGATACCGTGGTCGCTGCCGAACGCGAGGAGGCGTTGACCCGTTGACCTCATCTTCCTCTCCTGATAGCGACACTGAGCTGGCGTGTGGCGGAAGAAAAAGACACGCGCGACCCAGTCGACGACAACGCTTGCAGGTCGCACTATCGTCGTCCACTTCACACCGCACTTTTCGTCGCCGACAAGCATCGCAGGCCGGAATCTTATGCGATCTGTACGGTCGTGGCATCGCTGTCTTCGGTGATCGGAGGAGCGGCGGCATTCATCGGCGTGAAGTTCAGCGGGTCCACCCGGCTTGGCGGTTTTGGTCCATGCTTGACTCCCACACGAGGAGCTTGAGGTCTGGGTTCGTCTCTCCATCTACAGTGGCTCGAGTGCCATTGGCGTTGAAAGAGCGCTCAGCCACGACGATGGGCTCCAAGAATTGGACCTGCCACAACGCAAGGAGAGCGAGATAAGAGCTGGAGCGCCCGCCGACGATTTTGCAGAGAGACTCGGTGTCAACATGCGCCTCTGGCAATCAAAGCTGCCTCGATTCTCATCTTATGCACCCTTGGAAGCATACATCCGGTTTGAGTTTCTCACCTAGTCTGGACTAGGTGGGAGCATTGCGACCAGCAGTTCGTGAGTTCTCACGACACCTGCCAGTTATGGCAACCAACAAGACGAACGTGCACGTGGCTTCTCAGCCTGATACGTTCCTTTCTACCGAACACAAGGCCCCGATCAGACCCGACAACGTCATCAAGAATGCCTCCAGCCTTGAGGTTCCCGTCTCCTCCACCAAGCGCAATGAGCCCCTCAAGACTGCGGCCGCTCTAACCGACGCCGAACTCTATGGTATCCTCTCTCTCGAACAATTGGAAGCTATGGCGGATGAACATTTCGCTAGAATGGCTGAAGATGAAGGACCCGATGTCACTGTACCTGCCACCGATCGCGCCGCCGGGCTGGACACCGCTGCCTTGGATGACAATCAATTCGGCCATCACGACAAACGCCGCCTCGCCCACAATTTGGAGAGCCGTACCCATTCTGAGATCGAAAGCCACAACGCCACGCATGTTCCTATCTGCGCGCCAAAACCTATGACCCACATTGAGCACGAAGTACCTGTCGAGAAAACCAAGTTGTTCAGCGATAACGGGTACAAGGAGTCATTGGGCTTACGCGCAGTGCCAATACGTCAGCACGCAGTGATGGGTCCCTCCCAGCAACGCTTCTCGCGGCAATCGGCGCAGAAGAGTTGGATGCAAGTGAAGCCCCTGTCATGGGCTTCGCTACGCGTCTGGCGCAAGCCAAGTTCTGTGCTGCCACCGGTGCCCAAGCTCAGAGCTGCTCCAAAAATCGGAGAAAAGGGAGGCAGCCAAATGTAGAATCTCCCGACTCTAAAGGTTGGACATGCTACAACGCGAGGGGAGCGGGAGAAGAGCTGGAACTTCCGATAATGAGCTTGCAGAGACACACGAAGTCAACATACGCTTCTAGCAGTTAGAGCCGCGTTAATGCTCATCGTATGCACCCTTGAAAGCTTAGAGCTGTTCGAGAAGTTGGAGAAAAGGGAGCTAGCACTCGACTTAGTCAATTTGGCAATGTAAATAGTACGTTACCATGGCGTACTCCTTCCCGGCCCTTTCGAGTTCCTCCTTCCTAACGATTAAGGGCCCTCTACGCTTCTTCTTATTTGTGTGGCTCTCCCGCATGGGCATATAATCGAAAGTTCAGACCTTGAAGAGTTGCTTCTCCGCCGTGTCGATGGCTCGAAAAAAGATCGTTCGCCGGAAGAGCGTTGCCTTCCCTGTCACGCAACTCGTTGAGATAGATAAAGGGTTGTCGAAGTTCTTTACTACGATGGGGTAGTTTATAGAAAGACTTTGCGGAGTGAGGGGTTTCGCTTGACTGTGTCCAGCTGCTATGGATAGCCGTTATGGCAATCTCTGGGTGGTCCGAAACTAGCAACATGTAGGCTTAACAGTTGCTAGCAGCATGGTGAGGGCCAAATGGCTAGGAACATACCGTTCGATTGTAGAAGTTTCTGCTTGGTGTCGTCAAACGTGGCAAATAGCTCCACATCCTTGCGAACGACATGCTGGTCGAGCTCGAACAGGCCTCAATCTTCGTACATCTTTGCTATTGTAGCTCGAGTCTGATCGATATTGTTCGGCCCGGTTGCAACAGTGTCGAGCAGAGACTGTCGATGTGGGGTTGCAGAGTGTTTGCGGGTGAAGACTAAGAACAATTTGGCTGGTGGAGAAGAGGGGGAATGCTAATCAGCCGGCGGTGACCATCCTCTGCGGGTGTAACCTGCTTAGTCCACGCGTGCTTCACTCGGCTCGTTCTCAACGGCCCTTATCGCGCAGGATTTGCCCATGCCTCGACTCTGCAGCCCTCTTGCGCGGGGAAGCCGAGTATGCCTGTTCGTCGGCTCCATCAAGCAAGTTCTGTCTGTGCCGTGCCTCCGTGGACGTCTTGCGTATAAGGGAATGGGTCTGTTCATCGAGTGCCTCTGTTGACCGCCCACCAACAGAGGCGAGTTCTTCCTTCAAACGATCAAGCGCGTTCAGTGTGTGGAATGCCCTCATGGATGCAATTGTGCGAGATTGAGGCGACGGATACGGCACGAGAGAACTGTCATTATCATCGTCCGAGGAGCGAGATATATCCATTTCCATTCTCGCTGCTATGCTCGACCTGAAGAACAAGCCTCTTCTGCTTCTTCTCAGCTCCGGTGAACTGCCACGATTGAGCTCGTCCAAGATTGGACACTTCATTTCGGCTCGATTTTGCGAGTTTTTGCAAATGGTGACATTCTCCTAGCGAGCCTGAATGTGAATCTACCAGCTGCACGGACCTGCTTCACAGAACGGGCGGAGCTGATGGTGTAGACGGCTTGAAGCTGGGGGCCTTTTTCGGATGGAAGCTCTTTCCTGTCATCAGCATCTGCGTCATCAACAGACGGAGCCTGTTTGTTCCTCTTCTCGTTGAACAGAATGTGCGGCACGCGCGCGCGCGCTCCTTGCTGGGCGTTCTTGGGCACTGCGACGGATACCGGCAGCGAGAATCAGCCTCGCCGCCGAGCAATTGGAGGACGCGAAGCAAGACGTTCAGCGCCAATTGAAGCAGCAACGCCAAAGCACAGCGGCCATTCTCGCAGAGCACGAAAAGAGGTTACTGTGCTGGACAGCAAGTCTGTTGTGCTTACCAAAGACATCGAGAGCGACCAGATCCGAGCGAAACAGCTCAAGCTAGACATTTCGCGACTAATGGCCGAGCGAGAACAGGCCTGCTCCAGCTCAGAGAAGACCCGCCCGGAGAGAGAAGGCCCGAACCAGTCAGTGGTAAGCCTGAAGACGGACACGGAGGCCTCTTTGACCATAACAGAGCAGAGGTCCGAGATGGAGGCTCTGCAAGGCGAGCTGGAGGTTTGGGCGAAGACGGTCAAAGAAGAGATGTCTGAAGGCCCAGACTCTAGCAAGGAGGAGTAGTGATCTGAGCTCGCGGCGTGCCTCTGTATCTTGAACAGGGCCATAGAAATCGGAGATCAGGGCGAGGTTGCTATGAAGTCAAGAAGGCGTCCCTTAGTAGTTTTTGTTGAGCTAATACTCTAACAGGCCTGTTCCTCCGACAGAAGCTATGGGACGTGTGGAGAGAGAGTGAGTATTGGAGGTACACTGGCTGTAGATCGGTAGCCCTTTCCTAGATCAAGCATAATAACACGCGGGGAAAGGTGCTTCAATGCGAGGCTTGACCGCCACTTTAACAATGCCTGTCTAGCTACTCCGTCACGGAATATGCAACAGTACTCCGATAAGAAGAACATGGCGTCTTCTAGACGCACAGGCCCGACCCAGCAACCAGATTTTTTCAAGTCTAGATTTCACACAGGCTGAACCCACGCTTATCATCCTTTTCTCTCACCTATATGTCCTCGCTCGCCACATCACCCTCCAAAGTATCTGCTAACAATACAAGAAAACACAGATTGTATTATGATCGGCAGAGCGGGTGCTGACGGGCATGAACAGACCTTGTTCAGGAGAGCAGCTGTTCCTACGACTAAGCAAGCCTACTGTCCTCTTCGGGTCGTGCGCAGTAGTGTTCGTCCTCTGCACCTTGAGAGAGCTCTAGGACGTCAGGGCTGTGCTGCTCTATTGCAATCGCGAGTGCCGGACTGGACACAATTAGGTCGGGTAAGACTGCAGAGAGTGTCTCGGCACTTACCTGTGGCTTATCGTCATGAGTTTTGTACAGAACGAGCCTGTTCGTCGAGCGACTCCGCGAGACCGAAGGTGGCGATGTCTCAGCGCGTCGCCTGAGCACTGGACTCACCGAGTCTAGAACGCAATTGACTTTCGAGTCGCTTCGCCAACTGCATGAAGTGATTATGTTGAACTAAGTCGTCATCCGGAAGCTGTGGAGAGGCCGTAATGGGGCTGCTTTGGAAGCGCAGTGGAAATGGCGGGATCTCAGCAGAGGTAGTTATCTTCGGAGACGCGGTGCAAGTTGTGTAGATAGTGAAGTCAGAGGATCGCTTACTCGAACTTCGAGCTCTGGAAACACCTTCTGCGTTGCTCAGGCAGGCACTTTCCAACGCAACATAACGGCGCGACGCCACGCGACACTAGTCGTCACTTCCGGCGAGCACGCTACGCACTTGCGACGGCATTGGGTTCCGCCAGCAACATAGAACATGCTCTGTTACTGAACAGCACACTTTTCGAGCAGTCTGAGGAGGCTGCGCCGGTAGACTAGGTACTGGCGACGGTTACATTGCTCAATTGCACGTTCACTGGCCAGACGTTCACATAGTGTGATTCGGTCTGCGACAGCCGAATTCGACTCTTTTCAATCAACGACAGTACAACCATTAAGTGCGCAGGGCACAGAACCGCTAGACCGATTAGGTTCTCGCAAAACATTTGATCCCCATCAACTGTCGCAGGCAGGCGCATCGTTTTACCGTGTCAAAGGACTCATCAGGCCTGATTCAATGTCCAGTTAGCAACGACGGGTGAAACGAGTCGTTCTCTGCTAACGTGCGATCCCGGCCGGGCCATGCGTGCCCGCCTTTCTTACACCGTTTCCCAGCCTCTATCGCTAACAGGGTATCGCCGGACCATAAGGTCACATATGCCGTGGGAAAGCGATCTCTTAGCGTCGTCGAGCAATGCAGCTATCGTCCGCGCCCTATGACAGCAACCAATCGATGAGTCAAAACAGCGATGACTAAGCACGCTATCGACCTCATCTAGACGTTGCTATTAGCACTTCATCCTCTTTATCGACAACATGCCTCCTCCCGCCACTACGATCGAAGTCGGCAAGGAAGCCGCAACGCACTTTCTGCTGCAGAACGGCTACCGCAACCTGAATCATGGTATGCCTGGTGCCGTATCTATTCTGCCAATGCTAATACCCGCAAACAGGCTCGTTCGGCACCTACCCTCAGACTGTTCAAACAAAACTTCGTGCTCTACAAGACGAATGCGAAGGCCAGCCAGACCGTTTCATTCGCTACACGTATCCTCAAAAGGTTGACGAATCACGCCAATTCGTTGCCGACTACCTCAACGCCCCCGGTGACACCGTCGTCTTCGTCCCCAATGCCACCACCGGCGTCAATACTGTTCTGCGGAATCTCGTCTGGAAGGCTGGAGATGTTATCCTCTACCTGAGCACTATCTACGGAGCCTGCCAAAAGACCATCGAGTACCTGGCAGAAACGACGCCTGTCCAAGGTCAACCTGTGGAAGTGACGTATCCCATTTCTGATGCCGCTCTCGTTCAGGCTTTCTCTGACGCAGTCTCGTCTGTCAAAGCGGCAGGCAAGACGCCGAAGCTGGCGATGTTTGACACAATCGTCAGCATGCCTGGAGTTCGCGTTCCGTTTGAACAGCTCACCGATGTCTGCCGCAACCAAGGCATCCTCAGCCTGATCGACGGCGCCCACAGCATAGGGCAGATTCCCATCGATCTTCGCCAGCTAGATCCCGACTTCTACGTCTCAAACCTGCACAAATGGCTTCATGTACCGCGCGGCTGTGCTGTCTTCTACTGCCCTGTTAATAATCAGCCTCTGATGCGATCCAGCCTGCCCACTAGCCACGGATTTGTCCCAAAGGCCGACACCGCCCTTGTGAGCCCGCTGCCGCCCAGCCAAAAGAGCGAATTCGTCAACAATTTCGAGTTTACTGGCACGATCGATACCAACCCGTATCTTTGCGTCGAGGCCGCACTAAGCTGGAGGGCAAAGATCGCCTGGGATGGAAAGTATGGAGAAGAGGCCATTATGGCGTACTACAGCTTTCTAGCAAGGAGCGCTGGGCAAATAGTGGCTGGAATACTGAAAACTGAAGTCATGGAAAATGCCGAGGGCACGCTACAGAATTGCGCCTTTTCAAATGTCGCCCTACCGCTTAGTCTCCAGGACGATGCCGGGGGTACGTACACCGTCGCTGTCGCTATCGCTCAGTGGATGAGCAAGGTATTAGTAGAGGAGTACAATACCTTTCTAGCGATTTTGATTCACGGAGGCAGGTGGTGGGTCAGGCTCTCTGCACAAGTTTACCTAGACGAGGAGGACTTTCACTGGGCCGGCAAGGTGTTGCAGGAGGTCTGTGAAAGGGCTAAGAACAGTGAGTGGCGCGGTGCTAGGCCGGCAGCGCCTGTGAGGCTCGCTGGTAACCAGATAGCTTCTTAGAGCTGAAGCAGGCGCAGGATAGTCTGGCATGAACCAACAGAGCAGGCCAAAAACGAGAGCCTGCAATCCAAGAGCAGCCCAGTAGATGTTTCGCCAAACAGTGAAACTGTTCAATGACACCGGAAAAGAACCTCGGCAGCAGAGACCCCAGCATCAATCCAGAGAAGACGACAGAGATAGCCTCGGTTCGCCTGTGAGGTGGCACCAAAGCGCTGACCATGGGGATCATGAATTGTGGTATGACCGACGCAAATCCAGTCACGAAGCTCATCGCGCAGAATGCATTGAAGTTGGTGATGAGGCACAGACAAAGCCAATCCACCGCTGCGAATGTGATGAGGCCCATTATAATGGGCCTCAACCGGTAGCGATCGCCAAGAGCACACAGAAAGAAGACCTCACTCCCATAACCTGCTGGTAACAACGCTGCATGTTCGTACGAGATCTCAAAGTCCTCGGCGACCTTGTTCAGGACTGGGTATATGTAATAAAGATTTGCTGCCGTAATTGTGCTCGCGAAGGCGAAGAGCAAATTTAAAGGCAGCGGCAGTCCATCTTGAGCTGCAGGACTGCGAATACGTGGCGGAGTCCATGCTACAGCGCCTACGATCAGTTTTGAGAGCATGTCTGGTGGTGTGTGTCGTCTGTCAAGGCGAGAAAGAGAGTCGTCTCAGGACCTGGATATGCAGCAAATCGACGGCGTACCCATATATGAAGATATGAACTCCGTATCTGGTGCGGGAAGGCGGGAAAGCTGTTCGGGCGGGCGATCGAGAGCAGACAAGTCTTGAGACGCCACAGGCGCAGCTTATAGGACAATTCGCAGGCAAGTGATGCCCGCACAGCAAGAGCCCAATGACGCTTCTGATGACCAACATCTATGTCTATAGTCTATCGACCTCTTCGCAACACGTCCAATGCATCTCAGCAATCGACCTCCAGGTCAGCTGCTGTTGGCCGACTTCCGCTTCTGGAGCCATTGGTAGATTTTCCTCACACATGCAACGCCTCCCAGCAAACTGCAGATCCCAGTATACACAATCATGACACCGTATGGACCTCCATAGGCGAACCCTGTGTCGATTCCTAGCGCATGGCCGTGCAGACCCTCGCTCAGCGGCCCACTCGCAAGAGATGCTACTCCCTTCGCGAACACCATCAGCGTGATTAGGAACATGGTGTCAACTTTGAAGCCCTCATTCTTCAGATCAATGGCGAAACCTGCCCAAGTCGCATTGTATGCGCCACCAGACGCACCAAAGGCGACTGCAAAGATGTAGAAGATCGGTTGGATGGTCGATAAGCCCTAGAAGACAAAGACGGATATCGTGCTCACGACAGTGGTGATTGCCAAGCTAATAATCACGCCGCGTTGGTCCACGACCCAGCCTTGTACAACAGTTCCAATGAAGGAGGAGCTGTAGTATAGTGCGACACCAAGAGGACCAGCGAAGCCGGGAAAGTTGTAGTACTTGGCAAAGGTCGGCATCCAAAGACTTGGTAGGAAAAACCCAAGGGACTGCACGACGGTTCCAATGAAATACCACCAGAATGGCCGATGAGCCATAAATGCGAAGTCATCTCGTGATAATGTTTTCCAGGACTGTGTTATCGAGATTCGTGGCTTGATCCACACTGTTGCTGGGCCGAGAAGAACGACCTGCAGGCAGAAATCAGTATCGAAGTAGAGCGCAAGGCACATCTCTTGATATTACTACGACCACGGCGTACACTCGAAGTGCCACTCGGAATCCATACGAGTCGAGCAGCCATTGCATGAGGAAAGGAAGTACGCATCCAGCCAACGGCGCTGCAGCCCAGACCACAGCAAAAGCGAATGCTCGTCGTTTAATGAACTATTCATCGATAATTTGCATTCCAGGAAAGTATGAAAGGACGCTGCCAATTGCATAAAGCACGCATTGAGTGGAGATTAAACCCGGTACATCATTGCAGAAGGACGCACCAATCAACGCGGCAGCAGTAACAACCAGCCCAGCGATCATACAAGGCGTCCTGGCGTGAGGATAGCGCTGCATTGCGAGTGCCAGAAACGGCGCCAGAAAGTACATAAGACCAAGAGTCGTTGTACCAATAGCTGAGATTCCCGTCGGATTGTTTGAGACGGGTGGATTGGTAAGATAATAGTCTTGAAAAACGCCAAATGCGTATGGTCTTTGGGAATGTCAGTGTAGTCTTTGAACTAAGAGCCGCCCCTCTTACAATCCCCAAATGACCGCCTCAAAGAGAGATATGGCGAATAGGAAACACCAAGCTTGTCGTCCGCCGTCCGCTGGAGGGAGTTGTTGTAAGGATTCGTGCTTATCGTTCCCATTCTCCAAGTCTTGGCGACGTGGTTCTTCTGCTTCTGGTAGTCCTATAACGAAAGTCTAGGTACTAGAACTCTAAATGCTGCAAGGATGAAATCTCAAACGGAGAAGCTTGACAAGACCAGGACGTTGATTGTAACTTATTTGTTCTAGAGCTCTTTCCCGCCTTCGATCGACTTTCCCGCGCGCGGCAAACTTCACAGCACTTGAGTTACGCTTTGCCGCTCTGGTTTCCCGCTCCATCGCGCCCTACTAAATCAAAATGCAGAACGCAACTGTAAATGCAGGAAAATTCGGTTTACCATGACGCTTTTTCCTCGGATGGCACATTTGACCAAGCTATCTTAGATCTGCACTTTGTTCTATATGGCATCATCTGTCATGCCTCATTTCTCTGCACAACCCATCGTTTTCCTATAGCGAGCCTAACTAGGGCACAATCCGAACTTCTCGATCGCACCTGCCCGGTCTATATCGCTTGACTGGGCATTAGCGCCGGGCTTGTGAAAGACACTCCGTTCGAAATTGTCGCGCCCGAGCTTCGCCTAGTCGTTCGTGCTTGTGGCAGGCGAAGACGATATGGCATCTAGGAACTGTTCGACAAAGCCAGCAAGTCACGTTGTGATTGCAAGGGCTCATCTATTAACCGCTTCGTGTGGGCATTCCGGACGGCGGCGGATTTGCTCAACCTTTTCGTCTGACGCCTGGGCCATCATTTGCCGAGTGGAGTGCGTGGTAGGAAGGAGACCGATCGATTTCTTTGAGGAGAACAGTCGGACCACAGCTTCTGCTGGTAGCTGCTTGTACAACGCCTGCAACAGGACATCCTTGGCCGCTTTGATACATTCACTCATTCGGCCCGCAGCGAATGCATGTGCGTCGTTGAGCTGAATCCAATCCGACGACCTCAAATCACGTTCTTCAGAATCCTCAACAACGGAGGAGTCTCAGTTGCGTATCAATTATCGAATAATGCATTCACCCCGCAGGCATCAACTTCAACTCCGTCGAAAGGCAGAAAGCTCTGAAGATTGCCATGCCCCGCTGATGTTTGCATATTCGTCCGTACTCGCGAGGATACTACGAGGCGGCTCTTCTGGATCGTGCGACCAGCAGTATGTGGAACCCGTCAAGCAATAAGTATAATCGTATCTGTCCGTACGACGCAGCGGTGTAAGATTGTCACACCACTTGGAACATGCGATTCGGCCATGAGACAAACGGTTACCGTTATGGCGCATCTGGGCCCGTGTGCACAACTCGTACGACCCTTGTCTCCAACAATCGACAATCGGCAAATGAGGCCAATGGCGTCCGAGGACTGAATGAAAATCGAGATATCCTCCCAAGGTGAGAATTATGCGGCTTTGACGGTAGATCATGGCGACTGAGTGCGCCGGAGGAGCCTTGTGCCGGATTTTCGAGCTCGTAACATGCTGTCGATACTATACGCTTCGACAATGGTGGACAGGGCTGCTTGCGGCTGCTAAACTTTCTTTGTTCGAACATGGAACGGACCTCAGTCGGTACTCTGGAGGTGCGGCTCCCACAAACAGCATTGCTTTGTTGTTTCTACAGGATCTATGCATCTCGGGGCCCCTATGCAAAGTTCTGTACACCCTTCGTTTCTGGATGCACAGTAATCTTCTCGTCCTGCGAGCTCGACTCGCTCAGCTGGGCGTGGTCGAACTTGCGTCCAGTCGCATCGTGTACAGCATCCCACTCCTCGACTTGATCGTATGGCACCTTCACCAATACATGCGACTGTGCACCATCGCCGAGATCGATGATTTCTTGTCGCACTTCGTATTTCTTGATCTTGGGGATCCAAATAATCCAAACGACGTAGTACAACGCACAAATGAGCAATATGGCGATGCCCACCACAATGTACGTTCCATACCAGAAACTGACATCTCCTCCGGTAGCACCTCCATCCGGTGGATACCATGGCATGATGATGAGGTAAGACTGGACGCAGATGTTGAACACTAGAACGACATCCCAGACGCGGAAGGCTGCCCTTGGGAGGCCCAACTTCTTTCGGCGATAACGCAGAATATAGAGACCAAGAGCCATTGCCAAGTTGAAACACGACGAGGGATAGACTTGCAAGTCGGTGATGAATGAGAACGCATCTCCAGCCGGCACCGCCAAGATCACGAGCACCGTAAGAGCCCATTTGACGAAGTATGGTCCAGCTGGGGTGCCGAATGGCTTGGTTGAAGCCCAGAACTTTGGCCATGGAAGCACTCCTTGACGTCCGCACTCTCGAATCATGCGTGATGAGCCGATCAAGACAGTGAGCAGGTTTCCGAACGAGCTGAGTGCGATGAGGAAGTTGAGACCTCTCACAGCACCATGGTCGCCGAAAACCTTGGTGAACAACAGTCCAGCCGCGATCGTCCTGCCTGCTATGATCTCATCCTTGGGAATTGCAGAAAAATATGCAACGTTGGCCAGGATGTAGAGGATCGTAACGACCAACACTGCGGCAAATCCATTGTTGCGGATGCTCTTGACCGGATTCTTGACCTCGTTGACCACATTGAAGGCGTTCTCGTATCCAGCATCTGCATCTCGGTTAGCACTCCCAACTTCAGACACAGGAACTTCACGTACATGCAAAGATGATCTTGTACATAGCGTTGGTTACGCCGTATGCAGATGCATCCCCCTCGAAAGCGTTTTGGAATTGCGCTCTCGGGTTCTCAACACTAGTGTGACCTCCGAGCACGACCAGTCCGACAATGGCGATGAATATCAAAGTAACAAGCTTGATCCCACCAATCACGTTGCTGATTCGATAGGACCATTTGGTATTAAACAAGACAGTTGCCACTGCTAAAGTGTAGCAGGCGACTGCAAGTCCCTTCGTCTCCCAGTCCTTCGCTTCATAGTCGCCGATCTTGAATAGATAATTGGCCATGACGACCGAATTACCAGAACTGAAGGACAGGATGACATTCTGGGTTGCAAAAGCTGTCGGAAAGAACCACTTTGGGCGAGGATACGCTTGTTCCAGGTATGCGACTTCGGAACCGGACCGGGATGGGAAATATGCTGCATATTCCAGGTACACGGACAGGGAGGATGCCGAAGTGAAGAAGCCGAGTGTCCACATGATCAGACTGAGCCCTACGGATCCTGTGCCACTCAAGATCGACGCAGCTGTGCGTATTTGTCAGTATAACACTGCTGCCGCTTTAGGGTCGCTCACATACGTGTTGAGAATATACCTGACGTGAATTAGCGAACATTCTAAAGACTATGGTAAAGGAACTCACCCGTTCCAACCATCTTCGACAGATTCAGAAAGATGATAGTAATTGGCCCGACATTGTACCCCAAGGGCGACTGCGTTTCTACGGGTGCTCCGCTCGCCTCTTGGTATCCCACAGCTGAGCTGTTACCGCCCTGTTCTCCAATGTACTTGAGATCTCCATCCGAGACCTGAACATTGCCGCTGGCCGTCACGGATTGCGTGGTAGATGCGCCTCGATCAGCATCGTTACCGGGCTTAAATCGGTTCCTGAATAACGCTGACATCTTGGAAGGATTGACGGCTCACTGCCGTGTGAAGATGCTGTGTAACCCGACAGCTGAAGTAGTCGCTCAGCTCATACAAGGATCGCATTCACAAAGAGAGGTAGCGAATATAAAGTTCCAGCACAGTACCAAACTTCGGCCAAGCTGACAAGCTCGTGGTCTCGACTGGAAATTTCACCATCGCACGCCATACATATGGAGCGTATCGAAGTGCTAGCCGATGATCTTCAACAGGAGCAACATTTCCACGTTGTGCTGCTTCACCGAGCACGCGAGAGAGATCCGATTGCGACATTACCGGGTACCCTAGGAAGGCCAATGCCATGGCCTATCGCTTCGCACGACAGCCAATGGTCGCATTGGCGGAGTGCTTGGCTCAGCAAAATGCTACCAGAGGATGCACACGGCAAGAGACGGAATAAGCACTGCATACTGATAACGCGAAACTAGCTCTTGAAGACATCCGTTGAGCCCTAGGTGTGCTTCAACGTCCGATTCGATTCGACTTTCTCCCACAGCACATCAGAAGTGGAAACAAGGTTACGGGGCCAGGGTTTCTGTGTCATACTGCCACGTGCGCTACGTGCTCCGCTCGCGGGACCACCAACATGTTGGGAAGAAGCTAGTTACCGGGCTGCATAGGATGAACCTTCTCGGTCCAACTTTCCATCAGGCCATCGCTTAGACATGCGGCAAAGAGTGAATTACTCAAGAGGTTTGTTGTTGCTGCTCCCTGCACTTGCACTTCGGATCTTTGGCTCTAATGGGAACACGGAGTTTTCAGGAGTCACGCCATCGTATATGCCCCATCTGGACTTTAAAGCCTCGGGCGTGGGCCAAGCGTACTCGGGGTCGCGTAACCAAAGTCGCACAAGGTGGCGTCTGTGCCTGGTCAGTGGGTAAATTTGGTGCTACCGGTCTGGTTGCAAGACTCACTGCTGCTCTGGGGTGTCCTTAAAGGCGTCTCGCGCGTGGAAAATAGACAGATTATTGGCGTACTGCACATCACCCTTCTTGAAACCAAGAGAGACAGCATGCTTCTCTGCAAGGAAATGCAGGGCGTCGAGAGCTTCTGCCTGGGCTTCACTAATAGCTGGAATATCCGAAGACCTGGGCAAGCCCCAGTAGCCGGTAAAGGTCCTCCTCGCATACTGAATGATCAGTCGCTCCGGGGTAGATTTGGTGCTGGGTTGATAGTGAAGCAGTGGCTTCAACGAGTACTTCTCGCCTCTCCCACTGAAACTGTGATTCTGGTCAGAGAGGGGCTTCTTGCAGAATAAACCACAACCTACTTCTCGCTCGCCCAGGGTTCCGCCAAAGTCTTGATAAGATCTGGTCGCGTCCTAGCCAGCTCGTTATAGACAGTCCAGGAGCTGGAGAGCTTGCTTTCGCCGCCCTCAGCAGCTGTCTCAAGACAAGCCAATGCAATCACGTCGCCGACATCGGTGTGGAAGACTTGTTTGTCAGTAGTGTACGCGGGTGCACCGATCTTGTTGGCGTCTACGATGGCACTCAGATCTTTGATGTGAGCCAACACAACATCGGCTGGTTTGCCATCATATTGGTGGTCTTGACGCGCTCTGATGGGGCCGACGTGCGAAGAGACTCCAGCGTAAATGATGATGTTTTCTTCACGGTCATGCTTGTCGAATGGCAGACCTCGCAGGACCTTGAATCCACGTCGATTGTGAACTTCGTCCGAAATCTCGCGAAGATTAGCGTGCAGGCCAGGCAGCGGGAAAGTGTCCTGGTTGACGAAGCCAAGCGGCTTGTTTAAAGCTTCGATAACGTTAATGTAAGCAGAAGACTGCACATTGATAAGACTGACATTTGAAATGGATTAACGCAGCTTCGATCTCTTCAAGGTCTTTGGCAGTCAACTCATACACAAAGTTGTACTCTTTCACAATCGTGCTCCCGTCCCAAACAAGATCCGATTTCAGTTCCTTGGGAAAGCCTTCTGGGAGCTCGTTGTCAAGCTGTTCGGTCTCTTTGCGACGTGCAACACGAGCGAGGTACTTGTCGAGATTCGGGGCATAGTCGATATCGGGCTGTCCAATGGGACCAGGTCTAATCACGTGAGCGGTAGCCATGGCTGCAGGCGGATATCCAACAGAGTATGGACATGGCGACAGCTCTGCGCGATGAGCTTGATGAAATAGAGGAGCGGGTGTCGCGATCGGAGTTACATGTGGCGTCAACTGACCATGACATCGCGTACCGATTGCGTGATGTCAAGGTTCGGCCCGAAGTAGCTGGGGTTGGACGAACTATTCATCCGAATAGCAAGTGAATGGATCAGCACAATGCGCGATGTTTCATCTCTCTCTACATTCAAAGTACGACTCCAATCATGCGCGGTTAGTCTCTTCATCAAGAGTGGAGTCATGCATTGCCTCTGAGCTGGCAAGAGGACCTGAAGGCTCATCACGAGTTTGTTTTGCGCTCCATTACGGCGATGAGTGAGAGCTGATCACATCTAAAGCAATGGTGAAGACAATCTTTTCAAAAGACTTCAATTGTGATGACCTGCACTTCAACCTCGCATCGGACCAATGTTCATCTCTCACTCGACCTTCTTTGGCGGGATCTGTTCCGCACTGCACTGACCATTCGCTACGTCGCATTGCGTGCCTACTAAGCATGGCGTGCTACTGGTAGACGAGGTCAGGCGAACACGCCTGGAACTACCCAATGTGGGTCATGGCCACGCAGCTGCTCCACTCAATATAAATTGACAGCGTGTGTGGCACATGGCTTTTCTCGTAATCCTCTGACCACGAGCCACGTGAGGCCTCCACGTCTGCCCAACTCCGCGGCTTTTGTCTCATGGGCTTTCAAACTGTTGTTTATGCCCGAGGCACATCTCGGACTTCTCCGGTAGATGGCGAGGAGGTATTCTCATTCTCGTTCCCAGCGTCTTGCAGTCTACCTGTCTTGTCTTTGAGGATCGCTTCGATGAACAACGACTTGCCGCCTGACCAAACGTCTTGGTTGAGAAAGTTGCCAATCACCAGTCCAGAGTCCGGCTTCCACAGATAGACATGTCGTTTCGAGCCCTGCAGCAAGACCCACAACTCAATGTCCAGCCTTTTCTCCTCCATCAGCAACTCAACTGTCCCAGTGTCTGCTTGCTGCTCCTTAGCGGAGCGCAGAATGTCATCGAAGCTTTCTGTCATGTCAGCCTCCAGCTGAATATTAATTTTTGTACCGAGAGAATCGTGACTGCTATCGTTGATAAGCTCTAGGACGATGTGGATGTATCCTTGCTCGAGCTGCTGATATTCACAACCCGGCCCAAATTCGTGTTTGCTGTGCACGAGCATGATTGGCGCCGCAAGGAGCCCTTGCGGTGCTTCCTTGTCCTCGATCCTGTCTCTACGCAGTTGGACGAGCAGAGCCTCACGAGCGTCCTGCTTTACGAGGCTTTCGAATAGAGGGTCGAAGACCGTGTCGATCTCTAAACCCTGGTATGTTCTGCGTGGATTTATGTTTAGCAACGATAGGCAATTTCCCCACCCTCCAACGAGCATTCCACTGATGGACCAGCATGCAACATTCCAGTTTCTGTATTCTAGGTTTTCGGGTCCCGCTTCTGCAACAACCAGGCTTAGACAGGCTACCGTGCCGTCACCAGCATTGCCTACGTTCCGCTCAGTGCGCCCGATCCGAACCATGAAGAATTGCTCCTCCCTTGGTGTACCATCAGGGCTCTTGACTGGCATCAGATCTCTGAGATATGTCTGCTGCGAGGTCGATACTGCGCCATCGGTGCTAGACACTTGGGCTGGATTCTGCACAGATGAGTTAAGATCAGGTTGGTCTTCACTTTCAGTCTGCAGTGAATCGGATGAGGCCAGATCGCTGAGGTCGCTGAGTGATGATGATAACGCGCTGCTCATTCCGGAGAGTTGCGGCGAGCTTTGCGCGGATGTGGTGCGAGCTGGATCTTTCGGGCGCTGAGCTTGTTCGGTAGTGGAGTGATCGGTCGGCGCCAGACCTTTCACGAGTTCCTGATCGGGTGGTACCACCGTATCGCTGTTGCTGAGGACTTCATGTACAGGTCGAGGCACAGGGACGGCGACCCAGTTGCCCTGGCTTCGATTTTGTTTCTCAGTGGATTTCGTCTGCTGAGAAGCAGCAGCTTGTAATGGCTCATCCCCAGCCACGGCCTTTAGCGCGTCCACTGTATGATTCACAGCTGCCTTGCGAGTCGGTTGTGCTTCTTTCTCATCTGATGGCAGAAGCGTATTGAGTTCTTGAGAAACCTTACCGGAGCGACGACGCTCAGACTTCGTTGTCGGCTCGCGAGGCTTGTTGATTGGAATGGCACCAGCTTGTCCATCCTTCCGATCGACGTGAACATGGAAGTGGAGAGTTCTGGTACGTTCCAGCAAGTGGTACTGTCCATTGGGTCTCAAGTCCGCGGAACTCACGACTGCATCACAACGCTCAGGAGGGTGGAGTGTAACTTGATGAGCGCTCGGAGTCGCGCTGAAGAAGTGACTGATACTATCGAGCACGGCCTACAATAAGTATTAGCATGTTCTACTATCGCACGTTATGATCATGTGAGTGTTTACCTGATAGCTGTAAGGGTCGAAGGACGCCCACCGTCGAGTCGGCGGGCGCCAGACGGTGGCAATGGGAGCACCGGGATGGTATGTAGGGCAGAGACTGATCGAAATGTTGTGGCGGAGTGCCATGTTGGGTGTAGTCGATGTGCCCTCTGGAGTCAACCGAGTATGTCGCGGCACTTTGCGATGCCCGCTGATAGCAAGTCCACATATACGAGAACGAGTGAATTAGGCAAGCAGAGAGGCCTGCGTCAGATTGCTGTGCCAGACTCAAACAGTATTCGTAGCCTCGCTCGGATGCGACAGAGAGTCTTGATTCGTGTCTCGCGAAGAACCAGACACTGAAACACGGTCTTTTTGTTGCTCCTCATTGCTTGCAAGAGCCTTCTCGACCCTTCGCACATATCTGCCGACACTCTCAGAAAGGCGTTCCAGCACAAACTCGGCCTCACTCTTGTTGGCCATCATGGGACTTTTGTCTCCAAGCCAATCCCATTCGATGAGGTCGTCGTTTTCCGCCAGCTCATTCTCCTCACCATCGGCGGTAAAACGGATGAGGCGAGTGAACTCGACCCATTCTTCGTAAGTATACTTCTTCCCCTTTCCACTCTTCACATCTTGAGACACTTGCTTGATCGATTTCGCAAGCCTATGAGCAAGCTCAGCCCTAGTCGTGTCCTCGAATGCGAGCTCGTCAATGGTAGGTTGAGGGACCTCATCATCTGGCTCAGGTCCATACGGTAATCCTTCCTCCGTCCTCTCTTCTAGCTGCTTTCTTTCTTTCCTAGCCTGCATGAAAGCAACCACTCGAGGCTGTCTGTTGAGCAATTCACGCCAGATTCCCTTCTGTGGCAGCACAGTGAAGTCTGCAATTCCAGATGTACCCTGTTTGAACTGCCGAACAATCGTGTCGGAGAGATCACCAACAAGAATCGTCATGGTTGGCACGGCGATCAAGCTCCAAAAGACGAAAAAAGGCCGTCCTGCATTGCTCTTTGGCGCGAGATCGCCATACCCAATTGTCAAGAGCGATACGTAGCCAAAGTAGAGGGCCTTGAAATATGTCATCTCGTTTGCGGTGCTCTTCTCAGCTTGCCAGAATACGACGGCACCAATACACCAAAGAAATCCGAACGCCAGCACCGACATCAGAAGTCCGTACCATTTCTTGAAGCGAGAAGTTGATCTCTGTATGCGACGCATTGCATCGAATCGATCCTTTTCTTCCCTGAGTAGCACGAGTCTGGGCGGTCGGGAAGGGAGAACCCTACGATGCGGTGCCCAGGTGGTGGCTCTCCTGACAGCGGTCTTGCTGCTGTGATGGTGGGAATCGCCACACACTGCTCCTTGGCTACCATCATCAGAGTCAAGTTCACGTGGTAGTGAGGAGTTTGCAGTGTCGAAATCTGCCGAAATTGCCGTCTGGCAATCATTTTCTGCCGCACGCATACGTTCCAACTCTAATGACGTCTTTGCAGTTCGGTCAATAGTCCTCGCTCGCGTCCTCTTTTTGTGACCTTTGACAACATTCTCTGTCCCCAGTTCGCGAACGAAGGCAGTTATACTTGAGATCATAAGACCAAGGACCACGATCCCGCCGACGGAATAAGGAAAGACCAGACCCCTCCCCACATTACTCTGAGGATAGAAATCGCCAAATCCGACTGTGAGGATTGTCACATCCGAGAAATACAGCGCATTCACGAAGCTCCATTTCGCAGATTGAGTGCCGTCTGACTCCTCGTCAGTCTCAGTGCCAGGGCCATGCTCCACCGCGGAGAAGATCGCACCCCCGGCAGCTAGCCATACGAAGAACATCATGGTTTGCAGGATCAAGGTACGCTGACTGTCGGTCAAAGTGAAGCGGTGGGGATAATGCCCAAGCCAGAATCCTAGCATGTTTACCATAAGCCCAGCTGCACAGATGAGGTACGAAATTGCCGCGAGGATTGCATACCAGAAACCCTGCGTATACGTCTGCTGCGGTCGGCTGGGAGGCGCGTACATCTGCATGCTAGCAGTAATACCGATCAGTATACCAGTGGCGGCAAACCAACAGATGATGGTGCCAGGTAGTGCAATGACATATCTTATCCGGTTGGTGAAATTGCAGAGCAGGAAAAAGTTGCCCACGAAGCCGAAGACCAGCGACACAATGTTGAGGTTGTAGCACCATCTTGGATCTGCAAACTCTTGACCGTTGAGCTCAGGCACGAGTGATGCGCTAAGACTATCCCACGTGCACTCAGAGGCGCCTTTCTCGTCCACTCCTCTGACCAGGCACATTCTCCAGTACGTCACCAGTGCCGCGATGGAGAGTACATTTGCGAGTGGTCCGAGAGTTGCTGCTAATAGCGGGATTGCCGTACTGGCGAACCACCAAGTTGGCTCGTCGTCATCATTCCACGACCGAGAACCTGACTTCCAAGACGCTTTTGGGTGATTGCCTTCGATTTCTTGCTGCGAACCAACACGCGTCCACTTGGGTGCGGAGGATCGGACTCCAGAGGTGCGGAGGGGCAGGACATCTCGTGGAGCAAGATGATGAGCGTTCAGAAGACCAGAGTTATGATTTTCCAGGTTTTTTGCATCGCCCTCGCTACGTCCAACATCCACTGCGTCCGGGATCTCGTCCGCGTGCTGTTTGGAATGCGTATCCATCGTGTCGCTCTCGGCCGGCATGATGTGGTAGTTGCTCCGGCTGTGAAACCATACGTGAAGCTCTACGATATCGAGTTGCTGGGCTCCATAGCATTGATAGTATCGGTGAGGACGGCGGAAGACGTAGTTGTTGGCCAGATAAGATAACGCGGAATGAAGACGCCACAGAGCTGCAACGGTTCGGAAGGCGCCGTGAAGGCTTCAGGGTGGCAGCTCAGCTTGGGAGGAGGGCCACGCGACCAATGCTCGCATGTTCCCGAGTGCTATACCGCCAAGGCTTTCGTGATAGACGCCGTATGAGTGTTGTGTCGGGAAGTCTGGAAGGACGCCATGGAAGTTGGCAGCTGATGTCGACGATCGCGGACAAAGCAGCGCACGGGCCGGACCACGTGCATCTCATTTCCCACATCCAACTGAAGCTCGATCGCCTTCTTCTCAACGAGTGTCCAACTCCTTGCATTGCTTCATCACTCCATGTCCCTCGCCATATCCTTTGCATAGTCTTCTATTCGATGGGTCCAGCAGCGTCAACTCCACAGAACATGCCTTTCGGAAGCGTACGGGCTTGCAGTCAAGTATTTTCGCGAGTCCATTCACGCAAAGGGTCCGGTTCTGCCCCCGAGGAGCAGAATTCACACCTCGAAATCATTCACTGCGTCTTGGAGGAGGATCGGCCCTAAGAGAGCGGAAAAGCTTGATGGCGTGAGCGGAGCTTGGCCCGCCCCGCCTTCTCCACGGCACAGCAACGTCACCAACGATTACACGCGTGTAGCACAAGACGGCCGTGTTTCCGGATGCCATGTAAGAAGGGCGCTTCTGCTTCAAAACTTATTCCCATCCTGTTCTTGATCAATCACATTCCGTACCCTCACCACCATGATGCTGACCAAAGGATTGTCTTTGCTGCTGCTCTCGAGCATCGCGCAGGCCCAAAATGCCACTTTCCAGACGCCGGCAGGCAGCTTTCAGACCAGACTGCGTGTCGACAACGGCACGTACGGGCCAGAAGTGGAAGAAGTCCACTACTACTACGATCAATGGCCAATCGGCATCGCAGTCGCTTCGGATGGGCGCCTCTTCGCCACCTACACACGCGGCGACTACGAATACACGCTAGGCGTGGTTGTGAATGAGACAGCAGAGGAGCCTTATCCATCCGCGGAACTGAACCTTCCCCCAGACCAGCTCAACACCACATGGAACGGCATTCCATTCGGATCGGGCAATGCCTCGGCCTTGATATCTGTACAGGCTATCTACGTTACCGCTGCCGGAGGCGGCCGTCCCGAGACACTTTGGGCCATCGACACAGGTCGACCGACACTACACAATGCACAGGGCGAGCCAAGCATGCCTTACGCACAGCCAGGCGGGCCAAAGCTCGTCGCAATCTCGCTCGATAACAACACCATCTATCGGACTTACACATTTCCATCCAATGTCCATTACCCAGACAGCTATCTCAACGATCTTCGCTTCGACTTCAATCCCGATCTCTCGGGTACGTCTGGTCAAGGCATTGCTTACTTGGTCGACAGCAGCAATGAAGGCCGTCCAGGCTTCATCATGGTTGACCTCGGCACTGGAGACTCATGGCGTCGCCTCGACCAAGACGTCTCAGTCCTGCGAGGCTTCAACGCTTTGCCATCCTATCAAGGCATCCCCAGGTACATCGTCCAGAAAGGCCAAGCCATCACTTGGCAGAAAGAAGGTCTCGATGGACTTCAGCTCAGCCCAGATGGGAAGCGCATGTACTACTCGCCACTCTCAACCAATTATCTCTGGTCCATACCCACAGCCAATCTCCGGGTCCAAGACTCCGAATGCGCCTCTGCCGAAGTCTTCGCACACGCCAACGTCTCGTCCCACGGCGCACGCGGCGGCAATGCGAACGGGTTTGAAGGCGACTCGAATGGCAAAATCTACCAGCTGATGCCGGAGCAAAACGCAGTCTACTACTTCGACCCCACAGACGGATTGACCAAGCCATTTGTGAGAGACCCCAGAATCTTGTGGCCAGATGGAGGGAGTGTAGGTGAAGATGGGTACCTGTACATCAACATCAATCAGCTGCCTTTCCAGCCCGACTGGAACAACGGGACGGATTTGAGACTTCATCCTGGTGCCATCGTGAGAGTCAAGCTGCCGGATGGAGGTAAGAAGGTCAACAAACTGTACGATTACTGATAGCGAGTACATGAGATAGATCCACGTGATGCAGCACCACTTGATAGACTTGAAGCGGCTCTCTGTATCAAAGACATTGCCTGCTAGAGGCACGACGAGAGTTGCAGTTGATGAGCGCTTTGCTACACCTTGGCCACATCACTCCCTTTCTCGGCCTCCGCGCGGCGCAGAAGAGCAAAACGGACGATCGAGCCGATCATACCATTCAGTGGCCGGTGGAGATGCTCAGTGCAAGCACAAAACACAATACGGATGTGGTAGCCGGTTCCACACAGAATGGGTATAGTTGCGACGGATGTCTTCCACTGCTTCTTGGGGCAGACAGAAAATCAAGGGCCGTTCTATCTGGACTCTACGTCCACTGTCTCACTGCATTGGAGTCTCACACTGGCAACAGAAACAACAACTCGTCGAGCGGCAGACCAGCCCTGCAACTTGAGATACATGCGAGGAAGCCGATAGCTTTTCCTCGAAGCCCTCTAGCACTCTCCAGTAATGAGATAAACTGCTGTGTCATGTCCCACCAGATCCTTGTTAACACCTCCCTCCCTACATCCCAGATCCTCCCCAGTCCACACATCAACAACGTTGTACCTCACACCACTTAGCTCCGGTACCTCGGCCCAAACGGCTTCCATTTCCATATTCGTGGTAAGAGCATTATACGTTGCAACAATCGTTCCCTTGCTGGACGCCCCAGACCAGAACATAGCAGGCACGGTGCTGTTGAAAGTCCAATCCGGGTTGATGCCCCACTTGTATGGCTTCGCGGGCTTGCCAACGATAGGATCCTGGTTGAACTCCAACAGATAAGAATTCTGCAGCAAGCCAATCTGCTCGCGGTTGAGTTTCGTGATGTCGGTACCGATAAGAAGAGGACCTTTCATGATGGCCCAAAGAGCGAAGTGGGTGCGTTCCTCGGCGGAAGAGAAGCCGTTGCCAATCTAATACTTGTCAGTCAGAAGGTCTTTGTATGACCTCAGCCATCGCGGATGGTTCCTTACCTGAGCATGTCTGGATCATTACGGCCCCAGAAATCAGTGTAGTCCGAAAGGAACGAGTTCACATTTAAGATCTCAGTAACACGGTTCCAGTCGGCTGGAGTTGTTCAGTCAGCACACTTCATTTGGCACGTATCGTTGCTTGTGAGCGACTTACGATTGCCGAAACCAATATCGTTGGTCGTCCTCCAAGAGCTACCAGTTTCGTTGCCCCAGGTCCATACCTGGTTTTGACCTACACGTATCAACGTATTAGTATGATCCTGTACAAAGAACGACAAAGATCTCCGACATACCCCAGTTGCACAAGCTGTAAAGAATGGTTCGATTCTGCTGCGCCAGAGCATCTCGCATCGCGTTGTACCTGCCTGCAGTCTTGCTTCTAGAGTAATCTACCCCATCCTCAGGGAAGTCGTTGGCACAGAATGGCCTAGTCTCCGGCCACTGGTAGAACCTAGTCTGTGGTGTCTCAGCAGTGCAAGAGCCGTTCACTTTGCCAATGTTGTCGAAATTTGGGTCTGCATTGCAGGCAACGCAGTCGTCGAGAGATTCAGCTGTTGGATAGCAGTTGTCGTACTGCAAGCTGGCAGCGATGGTCAAGCACATTGGATATCTCAAATGCATACTTTCAAGTAATCAACACCCCACTCGGCAAACGTCTCAGCATCGAGGAGTTCATTTCCCAAAGATGCAGGATAGCTAGCACAAGTCTGAGTGCCTGCACTGGAATACATGCCGTACTTGAAGCCAAGCGCATGGACCTTGTCTGCAAGTCCTTTCATGCCGTCTGGAAACTTGTTGAGATCTGGCATGATTCGATTTGTGACGGGATCGCGACCGTCCTTGACCGCCCAACAGTCGTCAAGGACGACGTATTCGTAGCCAGCATTCTTGAACCCGAGGTCAACCATCGCGTTGGCAGCTTGCAGGATCTTCGCCTCGTCCACGTCGCAGAAGTAGGCATTCTGTACATTTCTTCGTGTTAGTAAAAGCCCATTGCACTGATGCTTGACCACGAACCCATGAGTTCCAACCCAAGGCTGGTAATTTTCCAACGCCATCAGGGCGCTCAATAGCCAGAGCTGCCGGCAGCACGGCAAGTGCTAACGTCGCGACCCGAGACATTTTTGTGTGGTAACTACGAAGAGACTTGTCAAGATGTCTCACAAGAATAGTGCGCTGTATTCGATAGTGTTATCGTGTACCACTGAAGCAGGTACATTATATATGCACACTACACAGACGCAACTCGTCGGCCTGCCCTCATGTGCCGTCATTGCACGGAAGAATTTTCTACCGCATCTCTAATACTGCTCCAACTTGCCAATAATGCCGGAGCCTTGGTCCTACCCAAAATTGAGGTGCAGATCTCGAGGTCCTGTGAAGCTATCCGCTTGGCAAGATAGATCATTCACCCTTTTAGGCAAAGCTGCCTTGCACATAGCCGAGACTAAGAATACGAGAATGTGGAGGACACATGGCTACCCAGCGACGATCTCGAACATTACATGTACGCAAAACGTGGAGCCGAAGAAAGTGTGAAGTCGGACAGCCTGTCCGCGTGACTTTGATTCGACGAGGCGCGGCGGTTGATAAAACTTTGCCATGTGAAGCCCAAACTTCAGTAGATATTCCTATGAGATCGCGGAATGTGGTCCTTCTCCTCGGCTACTCTGCTCCTGTTGAGACTACAGCAGACCCAGCGCTCTCCCGCTACTCTCGAACTCAATTCAGATACTGTACCTTGCTAGATGGACCTCGTTGGAGGCATTGAAACTTAGACCACCGGCGAGTTCGCTGCAGTCCGAACAAACAGTTCTGTAATAGATCCTCCCTGTGAGTAGAATCGCAGCAGTCATTGCTGGCACAGTGGCTCTCCCCGAGTACAGTAGGTCTCGTGCTATAGCTCGGGGCTAAGCGCACATTTGAGCCGCTTTCATATTGCCATTGCAACACAACAGGTGGGAAAAGCTTCCGCATAAATGAACCGCGGCATAGCATGACCATCCTTCCGCGGTATGTGCTTCGCGTGCACATCTTTCGGCCATGCCCGGCCATGTGGACAGCTAGCTGACCTGCAAGAATGCCAACAAGCGACGATAATGGCGACTTCTGGAAAACTGACAGTTGGCACATTCTCAAGGGAATTTCGAGGCGCATCATTCTGTGACTGGTATCAGCGATGAATTCCGCAAGGAAACACTCAAGGGGGTAACAAAGACTACCGCGGGTCTGAGTCTCTTTCGTGATGACTAGTCATTGAGCCGTTCGAAGGTAAATGATTGCAGTGCCCTCCGAAGCAAGAGCCATGTTCTGAAATATGATCAGTGAGTGCAGGTCGCGAATTTCCGCACACGTGAGCTCGAAGCGCTGCTCGCGGTTTGGAAATAAATGCAACAGTCATAACAGAGTTGCTGGTCCGGTCCTCATCGCATCCTAGAGCACGTGTAGGTTCAATCGGCTGTTGCTAAACGATCATAAGATCCGCATACTCTTCGTTCACTTCGTTCAAAAAAGCCTGGCGCACAGCTTCAGTGTTCCCTGGCGTGAATAAGGATGAGATTGAGATCAGCGTGTAACACTGTAACAGCAATCCATCCTCTCCTAAGCTGTGCTTCGCGCGAATCACAAAGAGACCCGTCGTGAGACTCTTTGCAGTCCTTCCGTCGTAGTAAACGAGTGCTTTCATGAAAGGGTCACTACCAGCAATGGCGCAGATCATGTCTCCGGGCTGGACAAGATGATGCGGAAACTTCCATAACGCTTGTGCAATATCTTCATGCGAAGCCGCCACGCCTGTTCCAGGCAAGTTAAGGACTTCGCCAAAGCCCCCACGCTGAGTGACCACTCTGGAGATTGCCCAGCCGTCCCGATCACGTCTGGGTTCGTTCTTGTTACGCCAATCTGATATTGTGTCCAGTACAATAGCTTTGAGGTAAATTGTCGAGCGGTCGCGTGCGGCTCTCACGATTCCCAGTGACTGGGCCTTCGACGGCATAGCAGTGCGAATCAATTGACCCATCAGTTGAGACTGTCTCTAGCTGGATAGTGTGGGGTTTCTCCAGTCTGGTATCCATGACGGAAGTCAACGAATCTGTGCCGGATCTGAATCTGGTCGTTGCACCGCAGCGTACAATAGCTTCACCGCCAGACCGTGATCGATCATCCGGAGAACAAACAGACTATAGTTTTGCTCTGTGGTCAAGTCATAGTCGATAAACGCGACGCCAGAAAATGGGCTCCAGAGTCCCACAAGTGCTGAAATGATATCGCGAGGATCCCCGCATTAGAATCGACCTAGTGTGACCAGCTCGAACAATAGATCGCGAGCACAATTCTCAAACAGAGTGCTGCCTTGTGCCCAGTCGTCGAGTGTTGCGCCAATGAATCGGTCTTCAGTTGGACCACGAAAGAGAGACGAGGTCAACGTCAAACCATATGCGGTCTCGTTGGCCTTTGTGAACAGAGGAGTCTTTGCTGTTTCGTTGAGTGCCGATTCAAATATCTTCCAATCCAGCATCCGTTTGCCACACAGCAGTACTGCTCGGCGCGAAAGACAGATTTCTTGAATCACCCACCGCCTACTGAACCACCTTCTGCAAAGAAACGGCACAATCTTGTCCTCGATTCCGTTCTCCTTTAAGCGTTGCAAGATATCTATCAGTTCTTCCGCTTCAAATTTGTAGCGTTTTCCCCACCGTGTGGTGCGAAGCAAAGCAGTGAATTCGGACATAGGGGGACGTGTTGGTCTCAGGGAATTTGGTAGACATTGTGTCAGATCGTACTTGAAGTTGCGAAATCTGGACCGAGCGTCTGACAAGGCCTGAGAGTATTGCTTGTATTTGAGTCTTGTGTTGACCATGGTGAAGAACTGCATCGCGACTTTAGCTGCTCCGTCCAGGGTATCTTCTCCAAGCCACACGATAGTCCGCCAGGCCTTGGCGTATATCAGTCGCATCGTGGCGATCTGTGCAATTTTCTCCCGCCCAACTGCGTGATTAATGCACACAGCATCAATTCAGATGCGGCGCGTGCAATGCCGATGTCGGATTCGCCGCAGAGCATCACGTAAGTTCGGTGCAATAGTGAAGGCATTGCCATCGAGAGTCAGGTCTTCGGGACTTGTGTGTGTTCCCCAAGTGTATGACAATGCTTCGAAACGAGGAAAAAATGCATTCAAAGATTTGACCGTGAAGCTGCCGCGTATTGGCGCATCGTGTTTCCTAGAGGGAAGTAATATCAGTAGCCGGATGTGTTTCCTGTCATCGGCAAGAGGGCTATATATGTAGGCTGCTGGATTCGCCATACTGGCCTAACCCAGAGCTCCACCCACTTGAGTATGGCGAAGACGGAAGTCAGAATGAAGTCGTGCTTGTGTGCGTGTGATAGAGGAAGAGGGCTTTAGGTTTCACTTCGACAGTCACGTGCTCAGCCACATCTGGTTGCCTGGACCCTGGCTTAGCTGTTTGGCCTCAACAAAGTAGACAGGACGACAGCACCACTCTCGCAGACTCCTCCTCCTTCCTCGACTACCTAAACAGCGCATCTCTGCTTATCGAAACGACCGAGTCGCGAGCAAGTATGGACAAGTTCCGCGCCTTCACCAACACGATCGGGTCGACAGTGACACCGTTTGCGACGCGCAGCCAGCAATGGATCAAAGAACAGACGGGCAACGCGGGCGAGAAGACGGAGCTGCCACACGACTACGTTGAGCTCGAGACGCGGATCGATGCGCTCAAGCTGACGCACCAGCGCCTGCTGGCGGCGACCAGTCAATACGCCAACGAGGCCTACGACTACCCGCCCAACGTCAAGGAGAGCTTCCAGGACTTGGGCAAGAGCATCAGCGAGAAGGTACAGCGTTCCTCAGAATCAATCCTGCTGCTGTTCACACTTCGCTGACCAGCTTATTTACAGGTCAACCTCCTCTCCAAAGCCGGTACCGCCGCCGAAGCGCAAGCTGCGCTCACTGCGCCTCCTTCCGCCAAACCCCAGCCAAAGACCTTCTCTCACGCAATCGCTCGCGCTTGCCTCTTCGGCTCGCAGACCGTCTCGACAGCCACACCTCAAGGCAGCACGGAGCCAGATCCACTCGCGCAAGGGTTGGAGAAGCTGGCAATCGCTTCAGAAAAGGTGGGAGAAGCTCGTCTCGATCAGGATGAGAAAATTCAGGGCAAGTTCCTCGCGGGCTGGAGCACAACTCTCAACCAGTCGATCAAGGCAGCAGACAAGGCCCGGACCGCGGTGCAGAATGCCCGGTTGAACTTGGACGCCGTCAAGTCAAAGGCTTCCGCTGGCGGCAAGCACGAGGAGAACTACACCGAGGCGCAGCGCAACGCCATCGAAGCCGCCGAGGACACGTTTGTCGAGAAGGTCGATGAGGCCACGAGCATCATGCGAAATGTCTTGGACACTCCCGAGCCGTTGAGGAACTTGGTCGAGCTGGCCAAGGCACAGGAAGAATACCACCGACGCGCGGCGGAGATCCTGGAAGAGACGCTCAAGAACCTGAGTGAAGTGCAGCAGGAGCAAGAGGAGAACTGGAGGAAGGCACGTGATGGCCAATGAGCGATTGTGACACAGAAGTTGAAGTGTTGACGAGCTTTGTGTAGGGGCTGATTGATCGCAATGCCCAAGACTTTGAATGAGAACATGACCCTCTTTGCATTGACATGGAAGAGCGGAGACATGGGGACGACGGAGTCTGGAGTCACGGTGGCGCCACGAGGTGCATTGATATCAACATAGGTATGAAAGAGTGTGACCCTCTATTCCTCCTTCGCGCGACTCGCCAGATCCAGATCCACATGCCTGTCCTCCGCTCCCTCTGCCGCATCTCCTCCACTCCTCTGCTTGCCCGGGTTCTGCGCTCTCCATTCCTCCACTGCCTTCCACGCAACCCGGAACCCTTCAATGCCCGCCGGCATTCCACAATAACATGCAGCCTGCAGTATCACCTCTCGGATCTCCTCTTCACTCGCACCATTGTTCAAAGCGCCCTTCACATGCGTCGCCAGTTCCGTTCCGCGATTCTGACAGCACAGCATTGCGATGTTCAAGAATGACCGCGTCTTCAGTTCCAGGCCTGGACGCGTCCAGATGCTGCCCCAGCAGGATTCCGAAACGTACTGATATCGAAAGTTAGAGAGCGTGCATGAAATTCGTCAATGCTGAAAGAGTGGCTTACCTCTTGCATGGCTTTTGCAAAAGGGTTGTTCGCAGCGGCGAGAGATTTGTCGACATACTCCTTGCCGGCAACTTGGTACCGCATTTTGATGCCTTCGCTATACAGAATCTCATGGGCACGCTTCACATCTTCTGGACTGTACTTAGAGGAAGCCATTATCGCTGATGGTTGTAAACGATCGAGAGATGCTACGAGGCTTTTGGCGAGAGGGTCTTCGTAGCAGCTGAGGAGGTGTGTGTACAGTTGATGAACACGGCTAAATGGCAATATGCAATACAGAAGAAAGCAATGAATGCGAGTAAGTGCAGGAGCTACATCATCACTGCTCTCGTGCCTCTGAGGATCCGTGTTGGAGCTCTGCAGCTCTAGCTGCGATGTCGGAATAAGCTCCAGCAGGAGCTGTGCCCGCTCGGCCACTCCAACCTTTGGAGTACATGTAGCTTCACACTGCCATCGTCATAGCTTGCTCTTGACTACGGACAAGACTTCACTGACATATGGATAGCGGGGAAGCAGCATCATTAGCTCGGCAAGCTAATTGTAGTGGGATCTGGCTGTCTCGACTACAGCAGTCAAGGCCTGCTTAGCTGTAAGTTAGATTGACTGATATGCTCACGATCAAACAGGAGCGAGGCAATTCCACAAAACAGAAATTGTCCCAGCCCAACAAACACAAGCGCTCGAAGACGACACGAGAAAAGCAAAGATGACTACTACGACTTCACCTCTCCCACAAGACTCACCTGATCAGGCCTACGTTACTGTCTCTCCCATTGCTGGAGGCTTCATCACTCTCTCAGACCACTTCTTCGTTTCACCTGCCGAACCAGGCACCAAACGCACAGTACCATCCCTCACATTTCTTATAAGCCATCCGAATCCTCCAGGAACATCATGTCCACAACTTTCCTCCAACTCAACACATAATGACAAACCAATCCACATCATGTTCGACCTCGGTCTCCGCAAATCACCAACCCTCTATCCACCGGCCCTGCAAACCCACATCGAAGGCCGAAGACCTTACAATCTCTCCCCCGGCGTGGCAGCTCAACTCTCATCCGGAAGTCTCGATCCCTCCTCCATCGATCTCGTAATCCTGAGCCACGTGCACTACGACCACCATGGCGACCCAGACGACTTTCCCAAAGCCAAATTCCTCATCGGCCACGGCGCCAAACATGTCCTAGAAAATGGTTTGAAAGGAATGGGAAGCCACCAACATTTCGCCGCGGCGACTTTTCCCTCCGATCGAACGATCGAATTATCCAATCCAGAAGGGTCGCCCGAATGGAAACCTCTCGGGCCTTTCCCTTCAACTCTCGACTTATTCTCTGATGGTACAGTCTACCTAATTTCAACCCCAGGCCACCTTCCGGGACATCTCAATCTTCTCTGCCGCACAGGGCCTTCAAAGTGGAAATTGCTCTGTGGCGACGCATATCATGACAGACGTCTATTGACTGGAGAGAAAGATATCGGGACTTGGAAATCGGCCGAAGGAACGACACTGTGTATTCACGTAGATAAAGAACAAGCGGCGGAGAGTATCAAACGACTACGAGAATTCGATTCAGTAACGGGTGAAGAATGTGAGTTGATCGCTGCACATGAGGAGGATTGGTGGGAGATGAATAAGGGAAAGCAGTTTCCGGGGACGATATAATCAAGTCCACAGCTCACTTGGGTGAAGGTGACTTTCATGGTTATGGGATCGAGTGCCTCTGCACAGCACCACATCGAGAGTGATGACCGGCTCAATCCATCCGATTCGTTTAGTTTGCTCATGGCATAAACAAGGCGTATGCAACGATAGCCACGAATCTGCACTGAAGTGTATGCAATAATGCCTAAGTCATGTTGCATAGCCGCGCGCCAGGGTTTCACCGGTCATGGATGCACCAATAAGAGCGAAGATTCAACACTGCCCCCAAAGGATGCGAGGATGGAATTTTGAGCTTTAATGACGATGCTGAACAAGTTGTCCATGAATACGATTGTTGTCACCGAAAGGCGTTTGGCAGGTACCCTGAACTAAGCTACCTGTCGATTAGATCTCAAAACGATGTCAGATATTCTTGCATCCGACGACGAGTGCGCCACGGTTTCTCGGCCTTGCTCCAATCAAGCTATACATCCAGATCATCAAGAAGTAATGCAGCTACCCATTCAGCCCTCCAGCGTCCGTTTGACGCCCGTGATATCGTGCGAAAGACATGATGCTGGCAGTGTGGCGAGAAGAAGGGCCCCTCGACCGTCTCTCCAGATCAATTACCGAATGCCCAATTCGCAGACGCCAAAGCCAGATGCAGAAAGCAAACGACCAAAACGCGCCCATGCAATCAAGAAAGATGCTACGCCGAAGACAAGTTCATGCTTCCTCTGCGTCCAGGATGGCTCTCTATACTATGCTGTACTCGTGAAGTTGAAAGGACAGCTCGTCGAAAAAGAGTCTAAGGCATGGACGATGAAGCCTGAGCAGTCCTCGACGAATCAAAACAACATTGACCTAGCAGCATTTGAGACTCAAGCAATGCAGACGATAAAGGACGCAGTATATCACCACCATGGAAAATGGAAGCGTTTGCTATGGGGCTATGAAATTCGCACTGCAGAGGAAACAAACGTCAGATCTTGCAACCGATCTATCGCATAGAAACCCTGCTAACCAGGCTCTAGTTCCATTTCGACGACATCAGTAGGAACGGCCGAGCGCCAATTCAAATGACGCGTTTGAATGCAGATGCAATTCGCGATCAGGCTCTGGAGACACTAAAACACGAGCCATCGAGCTTCGACTACGAGTGGGAATCTGCATGCAGGGGCGAACCATACCACACAGAAAAGTGTCTGCAAAGTCAAGATTTCAGCATTGACTGTATACAAGAGCAAATCGCCCAAGCTAGAAGGAGAATTCGTGGGTATCGCACACGACACTGGTTAAAGGAATGTATCCAAGATCCCCAGCGAACTCAAGGGAGAGCATTCCTCGAGCAAGGCTTCCTGCAAGAAAGCTTTGTATACCGCCGCCAGGTGTGTCGAGCTCTCCAGATTTACTCGCTGTTTCGCTAATTGAGATCAGGTCATAGGGCTACCACTCGATGCCGAAGCATTGGCCTTTTCGGTGGAGATGCGCGGCATCTACGTGACCATGGGCTGGAATCTTGGCCGCATGAGCCGTCATGTGCGGACTGGAAGTGTCTACACATTGATAGGGCTTGCAATTGTTTGGCTTGCTTCTGTATTGTGGGCTGGTCCCAAAGGAGACTGGCAGACCGCATGGGCTTTTGGTCAACTTCTTGCAGCCTCTCTAGCTTTGATACTGCATCATACTTAAGCCGAGGGCTGGAATCGTACGAGTCATTGATATTCGGTGCCTATGTGCTGACAACAACATTCCTCCGACTCGGGTCTCACTATTCCTCATCTGGTTCCTGCTTGATCTCTTCTCCAAGAATCGACTGCTGCTGCTGCTGCTCCCGTTCTCGTTGCCTAGGCGAATGTCTCGTCGAAGCAGGTGGACTCAGCGTATCAGTAGATCTCATATCGAAGCTGTTCTCTCTCGAGTCGCCCCAGTCTGAGCTTCCGGTGCTAATTGTGCTGTCTCGCTTTGAGGAATGTCGCAAAGATGATCTGGGAGAAGGCCCTGGACGATCTAGGTTCTCTTGTAGAATGTCTCGGCCATGTTCGTCGTAGAGGAGAGTTTCTGTTGCAGAGAGACGAGAAGGTTCGTTGAGGGAAGAAAGCTTCTTCGGGCGTCGGCCGCCGACGCTGCTGGCTGAGCTGCCACGTCTGGAACGGCCTTCTTTGGTAGCAGTCGATGGACGAGAGTCACCATCGGGACCAGGCGTAGAAGCGCGAGACGTGTTCCTGCTGTTGGAAGCACTCCTGGAACCTGGGAGTCCGCCATGAAGCAGAGACTCTTTCCTTCTTCGTTCTCCGCCGATTCGTGGTCTAAGTGCTTCGGTTGCAATCTTCTCGCGCAAAGCCAGTCGCTCGAGTTCTTGTTGACGCCTCGTTTTTCGCCGACTGAAAGGGTTCATGGTAACGTTATGCCAGCCCCGCCACCCAGTCCACCAGAACCACCCGCCTTCCCTCTTTGCCACCTCTCGCTTTCTCGCTCGCACGACGGCTCTCAGCTGTGATCTCCGTGCATTCTCTCGCTCCCAGTACTCCATCCTGAATGTGTCCCACCCTTTACGGAAGTCGGGAGAGAAGGGTTTTGGTAGTAGTAGCACTCGCAGAACGTCACCAGCAGGCGCGATGTCTTCTTCCAATAGCCCATACTTGGCTGCATGCGCGTTCCAATGCAATGTCTCTTTGCCACTCCCTTGCCCAGCCAAACTTTCAATATCCCGTGGAACAATTTGAAAGTTGACTCTTTCCTCGCGAAACCAACCCGCGGGATCTAGCAAGGCAAGCCATGAGACCATCTCGCGCAGCAAACCACCTCTCACAACCACGACTTTGAGGTTGAACCCCCGAAGACCTCGGTTCGTCGTGCTGATGAACTTTCGCGGCCACCGAACACCTCGTTCATACATTCCCGTTCCCCAGAACAGCAGCAAGGTCACGCAACCCGAGCACCACCCCATCTTCTCGCCCGTCTCGAGAACCCAGTACACACTACCACCCACACCACTGCCATCTTCTCGCGGGCGAAAGAAGAGAAGATAAGTGAAAGTGACAGTCCAAGCTAGCAGTCCAACAAACAAGAGCAGATGCAACCTCAGCCTGGTCCGTAAACTGATGTACTGCAAGCGGAGACTACTTTCCAGGATGAGTAAGTTGAGGTAGATCTGGGGCGGACTACTGGGAAGTGCATCTCTGGGGTCATTGCTGTACGCTGGATGATGTATCTCTGGAGGAATGGGTGCTGTGACGGAATTTCGCTTGGAAGATGAAGCTCGAGCATTGGCAGCGAGTTGTTCTGCTGAGACGTCTGGTGGCGGAGCGCCTTTGACGATGCGGTCTATCGGGTCGGACATAATGACATGGTCTGAGCTTGAGCTGGTCTTGGAGTATTCCTCTGGGTGGGACACAGCACTTTCGGCCTGGATTGTGCTTCACAAGCGGGCCGATGTGTAAGTGAAGGTGAGGGTGTCGAAGAAGGAGAGGTGAAGATGGTGCTGTGGTCCTGTGGTGTGCGTGGGCAGGCTGCTCACCGCCCGGGGCTTGTGGTGAGGAGGCTAGAAGTGGAGTATGCAGTAGCAGCAGCAGCTGGACTGCACTTCGGTGAAGCATGTGCGTTCTGTGCTGCTCTGCACGTGGCTGGGCGCGCCAGAGCGGAGACCGGAACAACCACTCGGACCGTCCTCGCCGCCGCCGCCTTAACTCCGCCGGCCGCTGTCCGTGTGGGAGGGAGGAATGCTTCGTCATTCGCCGCCGGCTCACCAAACAGAAGACAACTTGCGCATTTGGTGCTACTTCACTTCAATGCTGCTGCCTGCACGACACGATTGAACTACCTCGAGGAGCGTGACCAGGCGACGTTGACGAGCAGACAAAAGTGGCTGCAGTCGCCCGCCGGACAGCAGCAGGAGCACATCTCCTCGCCTGGCCTGCATCTATCCACTCAACGCTTCCGAAACTCGCACTGTCCCGCCTACTGTCGCCACACATACTCCTTGCGCGCAGACACAACTCCACCATGGCTACAGCGTCCTCGGCCGACGACGATCGTTCTTCCTATCAGCCGCCGACCGCACCCACGGGCAGCCTCCCCAAGCCAATCCTCGCGCGTCAACGCGCCAAACAGGAAGCTGAGATGAACGGCACCGCTCCTCCTCCAAAGGCCTCATACTTTCCTCTCGGATACAAGGAGGCCTACTCACAATGGTGGGCGTCTCTCACGCCGGCAGTGACCGAGCACAAGGTCATGTCGTTCATTCCCTACCTCCAGAGCCCACCGACTGTCGCAGCACCCTCGGGAAGCGCTCCCACGAGTAAGAACCCGAGTGCGATGAACTTGAGCGATCAGCCGGCCTCGAGCGTGGATGATGGGTCGATGCAGCGTACGGTGAGCTCAAAAGATCCTTATGGACCGCGGAAATGGCAAAGTGAGATGGTGCAGCTCAAGGGCAAAGATCGCTATCTGAATGAGTTCAGCGTGGAAAGGATAGGCGAAAAAGTCGACAACAATTTGGTCATGCTGCACGGTTACGGAGCTGGGCTGGGGTTCTTCTATAAGAACTTCGAGGGCTTGTCACGATTGGCAGGCTGGAAGTTGTATGCGTTGGATATGCTGGGAATGGGTCGATCAAGTCGGCCGCCGTTCAGCGTGGTCAAGGCCAAAGACCGCGAAGGCAAAGCTCGTGAAGCAGAGTCGTGGTTCGTGGATGCGCTGGAAGAGTGGCGCGTGAAGAAGGGCATCGATAAGATGACATTGATGGGTCACAGTCTGGGAGGATACATGGCTGTGTGCTATGCATTGAAATACCCAGGACATTTGAACAAGTTGATCTTGGCTAGTCCTGTAGGGATACCTGAGGATCCTTACGCCGTCAGCGAGGAAGTGGAACCGCAGGCCAGCACAATGCAAAACGAGTTCACACAATCGCAGGGCGAGTCAGCATCACGGAACCAGCAGCCTGCACCGCCGAAGCGAAAAATGCCTTGGTGGTTGACCTCACTATGGGACGCCAACATCTCACCCTTTTCGATTGTTCGATTATCAGGGCCGCTTGGACCACGATTGGTTTCTGGTTGGACAAGTCGAAGATTTGCACATCTTCCGGAAGATGAAGCTCAAGCTCTCCACGATTACTCATATTCCCTCTTCCGTCAACGAGGATCTGGCGAATATGCTCTAGCACATGTCCTTGCACCAGGAGCCTTTGCACGATCACCTTTGATTCGCCGTATACAGGGTGTAGGAAGACAATACCTCGAGCCTCACGCCACCCCATCTCCGGATGATGCTTCATCACGAGACCCATCGTCGAATGCGGCAGTAGGTGCAGATGCAGCCGCGGCACGGATTCGTGAAACGGGAGTGCCTATTACTTTCATGTATGGCGAGAACGACTGGATGGATGTCAAGGGCGGACACGAATCTGTTGAGAAGCTGAATGCGGAGAAGAAAAAGGCCCTGGAAAACGCAACTGAGAAGGAGCGAAAATTGGAGAATGGCGATTACAAAGTCATTATCACGAGAAAAGCCGGGCATCATGTTTACCTTGACGGATACGAACAATTCAATCGCGACATGCTTGAGGAGATGCGCGATGTTGAGAGGAGAAAGAGGAGACTAGCCAATCTGCAATGACAATGCATGTCGCGAGCATCAAAGATTTGAGAACTGCTTCCAGCGTGGGCGTTTGGGCATTGAATGTGCATAGTGGCATGTGGGAAAGATATACATTAGATACCAAGCGATGGCCGAGAGCCATGTATGCTAGCTGAGCAAGGCGACAATTGTGAACACTTCTCAACGATTTCCTTAATCCACGAACGTTTTACCGGCCTTTCTTCAACTCGACTTTCAAGACACGAGATATCAACACTGTTCCAGATGGTGAAGTCCCGTTTACACTTGGCATGCCAAGGCCCTCCGTCCACCCCAGCTCCTGCTTCCACTCCCACACATCCACCATCCTCATCGCCATTCAACATGCCTCCGTATCATCGTCACTTGCAGAGCAGCTCCGCCTTGCAATCCCCAAATCCGGTCCTCTCTCTCAAAACAGCAATGGCCATCAGCTGAGATGTCGCGAAAACGCCACAACGGGGAGTCCGAGGGCCGTGGCGCGCGCCATCTGCACGTGTCACTGGTTGGATTGGAACGTGCGGCCAGAGACTCGTGGATGCCACGTGCAGATGGCGTTCCTCGAGCTCTTGTCTGGCGCGACTGGCGTGATAGTTGGGGTTCGAGACTCGTAATGCTGCACGCCAGTTTGCTGCGAGAATGGGGCGTTGGAGAGGTGGGCATGGGAGGGGGGAAGAGGGTATATAGGTAGCTGGAAGGTCGCGCACAAGCTGATGGTATGTTCTCTTTTCAAGCGAGATTTTTATCCGGCAAGTTGACTGGATCTTGGTGCAGCCTGGGTGTTCGAACTCAGCAAGTTCAGGTTTACAAGCATCACAGGCTAGCTACAATCAACTATCAACGCAGTCACTACTCCACCATGGGCAAACGTCTCGTCCTTGCCATAGATGGCACCTGGGTGAACAGCGACAACGGCTACAATGCGTCTATGTCCGGACCCGGAGCGAAAGGCAGACTGGCATCACCCTCCAATGTCACACGCATCTGCCGGGCTGTCCTCCCACGATCCCCAAGCGGCGTACAACAGCTCGTATACTACCAAGGAGGTCTCGGCAGCGACGCCAATGCCTACTCCTTCGTAGTCGGGGGCTACCTTGGCAGCGGCATTGACGAAGCTATCCGCGAGGCCTACTCCTTCCTTGCCATGAACTACGAGGAAGGCGATGAGATCTTTTTGGTCGGCTTCTCTCGTGGCGCTTTCACTGCACGATCTGTTGGCTCTTTGATCGCTGAGGTTGGCCTGTTAACCAAAGCCGGTTTGGAGTCTTTCTACCCCATCTTCAAAGACTGGGAGAATCAGAATATTACTTCGTATGAGCCTGGCTACGAAAGTGCGGCTTGGCCGATCGCTGGGAGACCCAAATTTGGAGACAAAGCATACAATGAGCAACTTGCTGGCAAGAAGTTGACAAGAGTGAATATTCCTATCAAGGCGATTGCTGTGTTTGGTGAGCCACAATGTCGCTCTATGGGCTGTGTGAGATCGTGTCAGCTAACGAAAGTCTTCAGATACTGTCGGAACCCTCGGCGTTCCAGACGTACGACCCTTCGGCATCAGCCTCTACAACAGCGCCAAAACCGAATACTCCTTCGTCAACACCCAAGTAGCACCCAATGTCGAGAACGCCTATCAAGCCCTCGCTCTCGACGAGCAACGATATGCTTTCGCGCCTACAGTCTGGGAGTCGCCACGAGACCCCAGCGCTCATATGCTCAAGGAACTCAAGCAATGCTGGTTCCCTGGCGTTCACACAACAGTCGGAGGTGGCTTCCAAGACACGAATATCTCCGACATCACATTGGCTTGGATGCTTACACAACTATCGCAATTCCTGGCTTTCGACGAAGGCTACTTGCTTAGACAACGCATACAGAACGGAGACTTCTACATCGAGAAGAAAACCCCAGAGGAAGGAAGAGGCTATGGTTTGGGTCTCATCAAAGCCTCGGATGGTGGCCTCCTAAATACAATCCTAGGAAGGAAAGCTCGAACACCTGGCGAGTATCTCCTCACAGACCCCAAAACAGGCGAGCAAATCTCCGGCAAACCACTCCTCAACACTCATGAATTCATCCACCCTTCAGTGCGCTATCGCATGCACAATGGTGGTCGTCAGCCATCGAGTGATCCGGAAGCGAAGTTGGGAGAGGGCGCATACGCGCCGAAACCACTGGCAGATTGGACGTATATTGCTGCGGGAGAAGATACTCCAAAGGGTATCAAGATCGATGCTAAGTGGGCGAAAGCACCCAAGTGGGTGAGGAAGTCCACGGGAACGTACATTGTGGAAGATAAGATTGTGGACGGAAGCTTGGAGGCTGTCCTGGCAGAGACTTGGAGTGGCGTGGGGAATTGGTTGAAGTTGTGATTGGGTAAAAGCGGATTTCAAACGGATCAAAATTATTGGGATGGATCAGGCCTTATCTGTAACGATCCGGTTTGATAGCGAGCGAGCGAAAAAGTGTCCGATTTGAGGCCGTGGCGCGCCTTTGTGCGGTCACGTTTATGCATTTCCAAAACGTACACATCGACAGTCGACGCTACAAATGGACGTCGTTCCATAATTGCAATGTTATTCTGGAAGTCGTCGGCGAGTAAATGACCAGAGCCCCCGTCGCTCTCAAATTCCTCCTACGAATGTACATCCATGATCATTTCTACGCCGTCCGCTATGCTATCGACCAACTCCACCTTCATCACTTTTTCTAGTATGCTGCTGATCCCCGCGCACTTCTGTATCGGCTTCCCCGGAACAGCTTGTCGATCGCAGAAATTCATGACGAACAGTAGGACCGCTGCCGATCGCCGCGTATCACAGACACGTTTGAACGAGACCTGACACGTTGCTATCTGTAGGCTCATGCGTAAGGATTGCCTTTCTCGAATTTCGGCTTCCACAGTCCTTTCTTCTCCTTGGTCCTCAATTGGATCGCCTTCAATATCCCATAGATGGTCTTGAGAATAGGAGCAGGCACACCCAGTCGTTCTGCCTCCCGTACTGGTTCGCCAACGATATTCTCGACTTCGATGAAGTTGCCCTGTGGTCTGCTCAGCTATGTCTTCTCGTGTACCGTGAATCAATACAATGTAAGCAGAGAGAAGCCAAGCGCATACCTTCGCAACGTCCTGACCCATGCTAGGCCAGAATTCCGTGCCGGTTGGATCGACTCTAATGTTTTCCTCTTCGACTCCCTCCGGCAAATCAACACCCGCAGCTTTCGCAATTGCAATAATCTCCAGCATAGCAGGCCTCACCAAATCATCAATAACACTAACACTCATCCTCATCCTCGGCGTATCCATCCCTACAATCGCCGAAACACTATTATACGAAGAATTATACACCAATTTCCTCCACCTCGTAAACGTCACATCCTCGTCAAAAGACCATTTCACTTTTCCACAAGCATTATACATTTCGATAAACCGCTTCGCTTCCGCAATCGCCCTCTCGGGCTCAGTACTCTGTCCCTCAAAGGGTCCACACTTCGTAGAATCCGCATCATCGTGCCGTATAACACCATGCTCAACCTCCGTAGCCCCGATCAACGAAACACCAGAAAGCACAACATTCCTCGGGAATCGCTCAATAACCGGCTTCTCAATATTCAATCCATTCTGCAATAACAGTATCGTCGTATGGCCTTCCGTGACAGCAGGTGAAATGATATCCAGTAAAGTTGGTTCGATATCCGGGATATTCTTCGTCGAAGCTACAAGGTAGTCGTATTTCAGTCCTTCCTTCACGACGTCTGGTACGGTGTTTCGCAAGATTGAAGGTCGGAACCCAGTGATATCATGGCCATGTTCCATGGAGTCGATCGTAAAGCCATTCTTCTTGACAGCTTGGTAGTTCGAGCGGCAAATTGCTGTGACTTCGGCTTGGCCTCCTTTTTCCAAGGCGTAGGCGGCCATTGCGCCGACTCCGCCTGTGCCGACGAGGAGGACTTGTGGTTTTGGTGGTGCGGAGCCCATATTTCTTGTTACGTGAGTGTTCACGCGGAATTGAGGTAGTGCGATTTGCGGAAACCGTCTTGTGAGTATTGATGTTGACATGTTGAAGAAGATGTGTTGTACATAGTCATTGTTGCTCGCGGCTTCACCTGTCAACGTGCCACCGGCCCGGGAACGGAAGGTTGAGCCCAGCGTCGAGCAAAGTCTTGGCGGCAGTAGGTATACTGTAATGCAAAGTATGGTTACCGAACAGGAATTATATGTCTATGCACTTTCTCAGAAGTAAGGACGTTGCCTTTAAAGGGGCTTTAATTTTGTCTTTGGGTCTAGCACAACACAAAGATCAGTACTAATTTCTTCCTACGCAATCGATGGCTTGAAGTGTGCGGATAGCAAGCGTTCTGTTTCTGTGTCACCATTCCTACAAGCATGATCTAATGCACTCAATCCGTCGTTATCCCGAACCTCAAGGTCCACTGCAGCTGCAACGAATAGCCCTATGTACCGCCGATGCTTTCGTGACGGACGTCTTGAGAAATGTAGCAATGGCGAATGCTCGGCAGAAGAGTTGAACATTCGCAATGCTTGTTCAAGTTCCAGAACTTCACCATAGGCACATCCTTGGAAGAATCTCCAGTAGGCAGCTTCAATGCCCAATCAATCAGACTCGTCGCGAGACATCGAGCGAAGAGCATTCGTGAACTGCGCGAGTGCCTTGGCTGTAGTACCAGCAGAATCGGGGATTTGAGTGCACTCTTTGCCATCGATGGGTCCTAGAATCTCAGCACCCTGCGGGATCCCTCGATCGGCGTTAAAGAAGACCAAAGTAGCATGGGAACTCTCAGGGTCAACCTCACGGGAGTGGTAGTCGCCGCTTGGGATCGCATAGCTCATGTCTTTGTCATGTTCCACGCTACTAAGGCGCGTGACTTTCTTCAGCTTTCCAGTGTTGAGCATCATAGCTTCTTGCTGATGAGCCTGATTCGCAGGAGTAGCTTGCTTGCTGTCATCCGATCGTGGGACGTACTTCGAATGCGTTGCTTCGTCAATATCATTGACAGCCTCAACATCATAGCGATGATGTGTGCTTTGGCCGGCAAGAACCCAGCTCTGCGTTGAAGTCTGATGCGGATGGATGGCAAAGTCGTCCGATCTCCTCTCATTGTTCGGCAACCACACGTGAAAGCAGAAGAGTTAGCTAACACTGCCTTCTGTTACTATGCTGCACAGTGGCACAGCAAAGAATCTCTGAGCACTTTGGGTAACAGTAAAGGTCAGCCTTTGACTATGAGGACTTGTCAACGCGTCGAATATGAGTTTCCACACTATGTCGAGAGTATCGAGTGAGGCGACAAGACTGTTGCGTGAATAAAGTCGTAACTTGGAGACCGCTAAGACCAGCCTGAGTACTTGCAAGGACTCCTCGTAAATGCCTGGAGGATTATTCACAATCGTTCGTGCCCAAAGGCTCGGCCAGAGGGCGAGTTGTCGCTTGGTGTCCGTTTCAGCAATCTTGTTACAAATAAATTGCGCAAGGTCTTCGGGTACCCTTGTAGCTAGCACCACGCCGCCCAAAACAGTCTGAAGGTCTTTCACTGTATTTCTCCCCCCGTATGCACATTGCAGCCGCTGAGCAGAAGAAGCGTCGTCCATTCTCTGGGTGCCAGCCTGTACCAGGTCATGGTAACCCCGAAGAAAGCGTGGAGAGCATGTCGGTGGGGTAGCTTGTCGGTTTTGCCCCCGATAGTACGGATCTTGTGTGCCGAGATACGAGAGGTCAGGTTAGGCATTCAAAGATGATCAGACAGTGCCCTGCGAGGACATTGAATCTCAAGTTACCTATTGCGCAGGCTTGCATAACGCTTCCGAATGCAATTAAAAGTCAACTCGTCAAAGGCGATGTTTTGGCCTGCGCCGCTGACGAGATTTCGAAGGGAGCCACGAGCTTTAGCTTACATAGCAATAGCTTGCAGAAGTGCACAAGTGTTGCGCAATTCGATGGGCCCTGCAGCGTGTGCTGCCCAGCATTTGTCGGATCGTGCAGAACATGGCTCCACCGTGCAGGAAAGGATAGGTCTCGATGAGTTCCTGCATCAGATGGATCTCCAGGGTGTAGTGACACGATTGTATCGAAAAGTTTGAGCAATGAGGTGTGGAGTGCCAGTAGTCTTTCCTTTTGCGCACGAAATCTTTGTCTCTGAGTAGTACTGTAAGGCCACGCTCCTGCATTCTCTGATCTATAGTCGGTCAAGAAACCCAACTTTCCAGGGGATCGGGAACATCTTTTCGCGATCGACTGGTATGATGACGATCGTACTTTGGACAACTGAAATGCTGAAGTTCGTGTTCGCAAGACGAAGAGTTGCCTGTGATGTTCTCCGTTTCATTGTACAAGCCAGACAGGTTGACTGTAGGGTATCCAAGAACGATCAAATTTTACGAGCTCGCCGCGTGAAGCAGACTCGATCCAGCACTCCACCCTCCGTCTATCGTCAGTATCGTTCCCGTACTCCAGTCGCTTTCTATGAGGTACGCGACCGCCTTTGCAACATCCTCGGGCGAACCATATCGTCCCACCGGATACTGCTTGGGCATGTCTTCCACAACCTTGACCCAGTCACGCCCAAGCTTTGCGCCTTGCCTGTGACACTTCTCGGTCATACCAGTAGGAATTGCACCTGGCGCGACCGCGCAGACCGATATGTTTTCCGAAGCATACTCCAACGCCGCAGTCTTGGTGAGTCCGATAAGAGCGTGCTTGGAGGCACAAAAGTTGGCGTTGAACGGTAGTCCGGCCGATCCCCATATTGAAGCAATATTGATGATATGACCCTTCCGCGGCGTTTGGCCCAACATAATGCGAAGTTGTTCCTGCATTGAGATGAAGACTGCCGTAACGTTGATATCCATAATCGCTTGAAAGGTAGCGACGGGAGCATCCGCGATTTTGCCAGATGGCATCGATATCCCAGCCGCATTGATCGCAACATCGACCCGTCCGTGCAGCAGTAAGACTTCAGCGTGTAGTTCGCGGATCGAGAACTCGTTTGACAAGTTGCAAGGTATGAACGTCGCTTTGCCCTCCGCTGACTTGATCCGTTCGACGATTTCCTTGCCTTTACTGACATTGCGAGCCGCGACGATGACGGTGTAATTTCGTTGCGCAAGAAGTTGTGCGATGGCTTGTCCAATGCCTCCAGTGCCGCCGATGACCAGACAGACTCCCTTCGACATTTCGCAGGAGGTTTCTTGGGCCTTGGTTGACTAGGCGTTCGTTGGTGGTAGTCTTATGATATAGACTAAAAGGCGGCTCGTCCAAAAGCGGCTACGCCATAGCCTACTATGAGCACTTCTCAGGGTAGCAGCGAGTAGAGTATCGGCGGTCGGAGCTTATGAAGCCTTCCACGTGCAGTCTCTGCGGCGTTCTCCATGGTGATCGGGAACCCGACACTCTGGCGATGGTGCCGTCCGAGAGCTGAGTTGAGTCGTTTGGTGACCCAATCCGGAACCAGACCAGAGTCAAGTGCCACTGTGATAGGCCGGGCTCGGCAAGGATAGCATGTTCGGCTTGAAGTCAAGCGCTGAAGAGACTAGTATGCCCCTAGTGTGTGCACTCGTCATCCCAACCGACTGTGACATCGCTAGCTGTTATCACTAACAACCAACTTCATGGCAGACCGGGAGTGGCGAGAAGCTTAATGCGGCGCCTTATTGATGAGTTAGGTCTCGGAACCCGATGTACCGGTCAGTTTGCATGAGACAGCGAAACCATGGCAGTATGCCATCTCGTCGAATTTGGAAATCGTGTCTCGAGATGGTGCAGGAGTGGTATGACCGATATCGACAAATCATTGCTTGCCTGTATGGTGTGTAAGGTTGCTGCCAAAGCGTGCAGCCAAACACTCTGCTACGCTAGATGTCGAGAAGTATCATGATTCAACAGTCAACGGCTGCCAATTGCTTGTTGTCGCTTGGCTAAAGCCAGGTGGTAAGGCGTAAAGCTCGACTGTGCAGAGACCAAGTCGCCCTTGGCCCGGTGGTCACGAGTCAGCGCATGCGCACGGCTTGTGATCGATACCAAGTCTCCCATCGACCGAGGACTCGGAGCACAGGTGAAGGCTGCAGACTGAAATGGTCATGCTCAAACGAGCCTGTCTAGCAAAGCTCGATCGTAACTGTGTTTGACATGCGACACTCTCGTGCAAAGATGTTCCATGACTTATCGTGGCTTTCAGGGTGGCATGGACCGGGCGGGCATGCTGGAGAACAAGTCCAGGCTACTGTCACATTGGTCCCTGTCATACATGAGGCATTTTCGTCGTGCAGTGCAGTGCGATGCAGTGCCCCGCCAGCAAGATATATTACCAGGTACCACTGCGCTGGTAAAACAGTTGTAGATCGTGGTCCGTTGCCGTCAACGTTTGAGTAACGTCCCAGTAGCCCCCGCGAATAACCCAGGTGCGATTTGAGATCGCTTTCTTAGCTCAACATAATTGGCCTTCCTCGCTTTCGCGTACTTTGACCTGTCTGCAAGCAATAAATCCCGTCATCGCTTAACCGCAGCAGATCTGCCTGAGTGTAAGTGTGGTGTGCCGAGAAAGTTCCAGATGACATTCCTCTACAAGGCCGATTCGAACTGCTCGCGCGGCTGGAATTAAGCCAATGATTCATGGCCTCGTCGTTGTTGAGAATCCGCTGGTCGAAGCAGGCATTGGAGAAGACGATGATGTGACTGCAGAAGAGGATGTCGTCGATGAAAAAGTCGTCAAGGGAGAGGCCGTCGAGGAAGAAGGGGTCGTGAGAGATGCAGAAGCAGTGGACGATGAAGATGTGGTCGAGCTGTCGCCTCCACATGCGGTGGTATTGCACCTGTACTCCGCAATATAAAACATCGTGCCCAGTAGCTGCGAGCATCTCCGCTTGCTCTCATACATTTTTGCCTCCATATATTCGCACTGGCCAATGCGATCTCCCGAATCATCCTTGTCCTTGTAAATGTCGAATGTGCCGTTGACGCTATTGGTTGTGTAGTTTCGCGAGAAGAACAGCGGCCCGCCATCGCAGACATTGCCAGTCGAAGTGAAGTTCGTCGAGATCGAGGAAGCACTGTGCTTCTTGACATACGAATTGTCCTGCGCATGCCATAGCTTGTCACAGGAGAAAGAAGTGTTGAAATCGGTGCCTTCAGTGATGACCTGGACACCGTCTTTGCAGGCGTTCATCGGGAAGGCACCGTAACATGATGTCGTGTTGGCAATTATAAAATCTGCCTGAACCCCCAAGCTCGAGATTCCCGCGACCAATGCTGCGATGTGTAAGTAGCGCATGATGTAGGGAGAAAGTAGTTTAAAGGTATTGTGATGTGTGCTGTTCGTGATTTTGTCATCTGCCTGTATATAAAGAGACAGACCGTGCGAGAAGCTGAAGACTTCATGCACAAGTGGAGTCCATTGTGCGGACTGTACGCAAGGCACTGCCCACGTCTTACCGGCGGAGCAAAAATAGCTTCCAATCTGATCATTACCCGCTGCGAGGTGATGATCCTTCGGCAGGGCAGTTCTTCTCAGCCGAGCAAACAAACCGCGTGTGCCGGGAATTCACTCGACGCGCACAAGTAGGCGCACGGAATGAGTGATGCCGCGTCAGGCGGGTATACCGTGTTACGAGGAAAGAGTGGCTAGCAACCAGGCGTGAGAGAAGCAATTGTACGATCCGCCTGGGACTGGCTGGCCGCACAACGAGTCCATAGGATTTCGTGAGAATCAGCTCGTCAACCGAGGGTCAGCCTCGCTGCGGTCCAGATGCCCCATCAGCTGATGGATACTGCATTGCACAGCTGAAGACTTGTCCTGCGGTGTGGAACCCGGACGCCTAAGCTGAGGCGTCAGTCTGACCAGACGCGTCAGTCTCAGCAATTGGGCTGTGCAATCCTTCGGCCGCAGTGGACTTGTCGGATTATGAGGGACGCTTCGAGCCGTCTGCAAGTAGTCGGCCTGTTCATCTGCTGTGGAGGTGCTGTGCTTGATTTCTGTAACGTTTGTGTGTGTCGCAGTGTACGCAAAGAAGCAGGAATCCGTGTCATGCCAGTAACGATAGAACGAAGCCATCCGCTAGCGCCCGTTGGATTCCGGCCAATTAAACTGTGCTAAGACACGGCAAACCTCGGACCGGATTTCTCTGTAGCGATACCTCCTCCTCCTCCTCCTCCTCCTACTGCCACCTCCTACACATCGCGGTATCTGCCTTCAGGAGACACCTCATGAGAGCTCATTCCCAGTTGTCGATGTCTTGCAGCTGTCGACGATGATCTACCACCGATGCTTCCGCACGGGTAGTGGCGGCAACATGACAACGTGGAGGGATCAGTGAGCTCTTGCGGGGCATTGGCGACGTCGGCCATTGCATCGGTAGTATGAATGACAGCTGCCCTAGACTGCACCTTTGTGTGTAAGTCCTACGCCATATGGTCTTCTCCTTAGTTTGAATACTCGAAACCTCTCTGCACGCATTTGTTCACCTAGAAAAAGATTGCACAACAAATCTGCAAACATGTACACAGCATCATTCGCCTTTTTCGAGGCACTATGGGAGGTAAGTAAGCAACTCTCAGACATGCTAATCCTCAAGACAGACTTTCAAAACAGAAGAGAGCACATCTTACTCACAACTCTACCTCTACAGGCCGGCATAACCCACGTCTTCGTCAACCTCGGCAGCGACCATCCCTCCATAATCGAAGCCATCGTCAAAGGCCAAAATGAAAAGAAAGCTCAGTTCCCCCGCATTATCACCTGTCCGAACGAGATGGTTGCCCTCTCCATGGCCGACGGCTACGCACGTCTCACCAACAAACCTCAATGCGTAATCGTGCACGTCGATGTGGGCACACAAGGCCTCGGTGCTGCAGTCCACAACGCCTCGTGCGGAAGGGCACCTGTTCTCATATTCGCGGGTCTCAGTCCATATACTATAAATGGAGAGTACAGAGGGTCGAGGACCGAGTACATTCATTGGATTCAGGATGTGCCTGATCAGAAACAGATCGTGAGTCAGTATTGTCGATACACAGGGGAGATCAAGCGAGGCAAGAATGTGAAAGAGTTGGTGAACAGGGCCTTGACCTTTGCGGTGAGCGAGCCAAGGGGACCCGTATATCTGTATGGTGCGAGAGAAGCCATGGAAGAGGAGATTGAGCCTTATACGCTTGATCAGAAACATTGGACACCAGTGGAACTGGGAGGTCTGAGTACGAAGCAATTGAGGGCCGTGAGTGAGGCATTGGTGGGAGCAAAAGAGCCATTGGTCATCACAGGATATAGTGGGAGAAATTCAGCAGCTGTGGAAGCATTGGTCGCGTTGGCAGACACAGTGAAGGGGTTGCGAGTACTGGACACCGGTGGGAGCGATATGTGTTTCCCAGCGAACCATCCCGCATGGCTTGGACTGCGGTACGGTGTCGACGAAAGCATCAAAACAGCAGATGTCATCGTTCTGCTGGACGTGGACGTGCCCTGGATCCCAACCCAATGCAGACCTCGAGATGACGCCAACATCTTCCACATCGATGTCGACACGCTTAAGCAACAAATGCCAGTCTTCTACATCAACGCCATCGCCCGATATCGAGTCGACGCCGAGACAGCCCTAACGCAAATCACAGCCTACATCAATTACAGTATGAAAGACAAAGTCTCGTCACCTAGATTCTCAGAACTGGGAGAAGCACGGAAAGCCTCACACCAAGCAAGACTCGACACAATCGCATCGCAAGCCGTCTTGTCAGAAGAAGGCCACTTCGGATGTCCTTACCTGATCCGACAAGTCCGTGATGCGTGTCCACCAGACACAATATGGGCCGTAGAGGCTGTTACGAATGCGGCATTTGTGAACGACCAAATTCAAGCGACTTTACCAAACTCATGGATCAACTGCGGAGGCGGAGGTCTGGGTTGGAGTGGTGGCGGTGCTCTCGGAATCAAGCTAGCAACGGATTTCGAGAATGGCGGGACAAACAAGGGCAAATTCGTTTGTCAGATTGTAGGCGATGGAACGTATCTCTTCTCGGTTCCTGGGTCTGTGTATTGGATTGCACAACGCTATAACATTCCGGTTCTGACGATCGTGTTGAACAACCAAGGTGAGCGAGCTTCAACGCCCCAGACTCTGTATAAGCTTCAGAACTAACAACCATTTCTCTCTCCGCAGGCTGGAATGCTCCACGCAAGTCGATGCTTCTCGTCCATCCCGAAGGTGAAGGCTCGAAAGTGGACAACAGAGCACTGAACATCTCGTTCGCCCCAACTCCTGACTACTCAGGCATCGCCAAGGCCGCTTCGGGCCACAAAGCGTGGGCTGGTGTAGCAGGAAATGCAGAGCAGCTGAAGAAACTCCTTCCCGAGGCCGTGGCCGCTGTGCAGAGTGGCGTGTGCGCGATCCTGGATGCACATCTAGATGGGCCTGAGGGGAAATATCCTGGTCCTGAAGCTGCACTCGTTGGATAGAGAAAGTCCTTAGCAATGTGGAAACAAATATCGACTTCTCACTTGAGAGTTGCATTATGTCGTTCTTATGGTCGGTCAATGGATGGCCAGACGGCTTCAATTGCAACTTCACGCGTCTGCCACTCGTGTCGCCTCCCATGCCGCTTCAGCACGTGTCGCCCATAGATAGCAGCTTGGAGCGGCGAGACCTCCCCGGACACCATCAACAAGGCACTTCCACACAGACAGCATTCCGATCCGATGTTTGCCAAGGGATACATTAGCAGATCGCGAAAGACCACGGTGCCTGCATAGGGCTCATCATCATCAGCAAGGGGAGAAGAATACCCCTTGTACGTCTCACCTCATCTACTACCCAATGTTTCACCTTCCGCAGGAGAGCATAACGTGGCCACCACGTGCAGCTAGAAGGCCGAGTCAATGACTTCATCACACCACTCAAACTACGGACCTGACAACAAACCAAAACCTTCCCACTGGGGTATCACAAGTCTATCTACGGTACCTGATTCATCTGTACAATTCATGTCCTTTCCACTGGATCCGTCCCAACCTGCTGACTCCCAGCCGTGCTCGGAGATTCGCACCTCGCGATTCCAATGCTATCCTTTGCAGTCTCAATACCATCAATCGCAATCCCAATGCCCTTCGGCCCAATGCCATCTTCAGCCTGTATAGTATCGTGCCGTTGCTCTGAAGGTTTTCCATTCTTACTCTGCTCGCCAGCATCCGTTGAAGACTGTAGAAGCGTCACCTGTTTCTCCTCTTCTGGGCTCGCTGTCCGGACATTCCTGCTAGGATCACGCCTTCGCGGAAATCGCATACCAGGTTTTCTCAGATCGCCTTCGCTCCTGGTGATACGTACCACGGATTGTGGCGTTGTAAGTCCTTGATCGTAGTACTGAACGACAGGAGGTTGTTTCGCGAAGGGATCTCCTGGAAGTAAGCCTGAAAGGCTATCTTTCCGGTGGAACTGCTGTTCCATCTCGCGACCTTTGTTGCCATAGCTGATGGGAGGCGATAGATCTGTCAATTGATCCCGAAACTCATCGTGGGGGTACGGATCCCAGGATGTGAACGTGTCAAGGCCATGGACATTCTCTTCCTCGCCTTCGGGTGCGTGCATGCCAAATACGAGGCTTTGTCGCGTCAGTGCATAAACAAGAACATCGAGCCAGCCATTACTTGTCATCATGACTCCAACAAAAGTGAGTTCAGCATATCCAACGCTGTGACCGGTCATAATTCGTAGCCGCGCAACGACAGCTGGCAATGTGCAGATAACATATACCACCGGGTAAATGATGACCGAGCGAGCAGCGGACTCCGCTCGCATCTGATGTTGCGAGGAGACATAGAAGAAGGCCTTGATTCTCCGCTGTAGGACGATGAACATGGTCGTGTATAGTCCGACGACAGCGAATTCGGCTGCGGAAGAAGTCAGAAGAGAAAGAAACGTGGCACAGCAGAGCATCACTCACTGAATAGGATCCAGACATAGTGTAACCAGAGACGTTCATGCATATATTCTTCGTTGATCCAGCACCTGCATCTCAGATAATCAGTCATCATTGAATGGCAAAATTGCCGAGAGGCTGCGAGAACTCACCACATCCCAGCACGCATGTAGAAATCATGAGGATGCATTACTATGCCTAAGATAATCAGCTCTATTCGAGCTCACCAGCAGCTGGCCGGCACATACCAATAGTGGCGAGGAAGAGAGAAAACGCCCAGATTCCGGCGATCGACAGGAGAAATGGTATGCGGCTCAGGCGGTAGTCAAAGATAATGTCACCAAACAAGTGGCAGGCCATTGCGAGTGTGAAGACGCAGCTGCTGACATCACCGGAATTGAGAAACCACGCCTGAGTCCAGCATGATGGAGTGAGTGCGAAAATGCCGTTGTCGGCAAGCCATTGAAGACTTAGGACGAATCCGAGAGCTTGCTGAAGGTCCGCAAAGAGGAGGTTGATTAGAAGGATCAAATACTGATGAAAGCGGGGAAATGTCGATTTGTCCCGGCGGAGCAAGCGATAGACCAGATGTATAAACAGAACGGCGGTCGAGAGGAGTGACAGCAGACCGAATGCGGTGATGGCGGACAGGCCTCGATGGATGACCGGAGGAAGTGGCGAGAGGCTCTTGGCTCCACGGGGCGCGTGTATGGCATCGGACGCCATGGTCGTGTATTGAATTGATGGGGTCGATGTCCTAAAAAGAGCGTGAAGCAGAAATTAAAAGATTAATACGAAGTTTGATCATTGCCGGCCTGCGAACAAAGATCAGATGATGTGGAATTTTCGCCCTTGTTGATCGAGGTACAGCGACTTCCTTCCCAGAGGGATGGATGAGCACATCTTATGTGCATGCATCTCGGACGCATGGACAGTCGTGCGTACCACAGTGGCGGGCTCAGCACTACGCGTTTTCTGGTCAAGAGCTTTGTGGCTTGCGCTAAAGGTGCTAGGGATATGAGCTGGAGAGGAGGATTTTCTGACCAGTAGCAAAAGTCTGACGAGGATGCACCTGGACGAAGGCAGTGGTTGAGCTCTTGCGGCCAGCATGAGCTACCGAACGACACAGTTGACAGCGCCTGCTCAAGCATCATGGCAGCATGTCGGCGGCTCATTTGGGCTAAACCTTCCAGTGCGATTGAGGACTTGCGGCTCATCATGAGAATGGCATGGCGACGGTGATGGAGAAGGTGTGAATGAGTATCCAGGCCAGGCCTTGAAGTAATGATCTGCGGTGCATTTGTGTAACATGCTGAAGACCCGACTGGAGCATTGCGATGGGTCCATTGGGAGTGGCTAGTAGCAGGATCTGCAATAGACGACAGACAACTTGTGCAAAAATTGGATAAGCTCTTCATACGACGCTTCAGCGAGGCACGGAACCAGTCAATTGTGGGCGCGTGAAGCGATGCTCACCAAGACAGTGGGCATGGGATCCTGGGCCTTGGGTGCGTTGGAATTAGTATCATCCCGGAGATGCTGGGGCACTTATGCAGCCTGGTCCTGGTATCCGGCACGCGAGTATGCGTGTTCATTCGGCATTGCATAAGGACTTCGGCGTTGCCTGAGAATGGCCAAAAGTACGACACTTTGCCGTATTGGTCAGAGAGTCCAGGTCGGACGGTGATGCACAGCTTCACAAGATGGTGTTTGTTGCGAATGGGGAAAAGCGAGAATGGGAGACGAGGAGAAGTGGCGTGAGCGAATGTCGCGTGCACGGCCACTCCTGACAGACCCGCCATTGCAATTCCACTTTCTTCTTCACACAACGAACAAGTCACATCTCCTCTCCCTCGGCGCTCTCCGAAACGAGTCTGGTATGGCGTTGGGTATCATTCGGGATAGATCATCGCCGCCAGTCTCCATGGAACTCGTCCAATCGAAGTCGAGAAGAATCGCGGAGAAGCGAGAAACCGTCAGCAGCTTGCGACATGAGAAACAACAACACGACATCCATGGACATTCAAGCTGAACTTGTGAACTTTCCTCCTCACCGACGGACCGATCTCCGAATATTGCCCGGTCGTATCAGAAGAATGCCTGTACGATGGCCATGCCCCACAACCTTCCAAGTATGTACATAGACTTGGCATTGCCCGAGTGACAGAGCAGATCGGCTTTCAAGTGACGCTAATATAGCATACGAAGTACTGGGCGAGCCCGGTCAAGCTGGGACTGAGTGAGCGCCTTCGTGTGCCACTCGATAAGTGAATAGTAGGTGCGAATGGGTCACTGATCCATGTTCTCCGTGTCTCGCGGCATTGTCGTCTCTACATTGCGATGAAAGAATATTTTGGATATCCCAGAAAGGAGTCTCCTAGCAACTCTTAGTCTCGATGGGACCTTGTTTCTCTGAATGTGATCGTGTTCCAGAAATCGCTCACGAGCAAACCTCTATCAAAGAGATACCTTTATCCTTTGCTGCTCCATCATTTCCCCATGCAAGACTTCACAAGAACGCACTCTCAACATACCGAAAATGAGGTTTCTCTTGATCGCTACCACCACCTTCATTGGTCTCGTTTGCGCCATCCCAACCGCGGATAATATCGTGGCCAGAGACTTGGACAAGAGACAACTGCCATGCTGCGAAGTCGATAAGAATGGAAGGCCCATTCTCGCCAATGGCTGCGTGGTGTGCTACTAGGACAGCATATGGAAAGTGTATGGGCTGTCTAGTTCATGGTATGCCAAAGAGATCAATCTCCTCCCTGAATCCTGGACTTCCACAGACTCACCCGTGTAACAGAGCTCTGCGCTGGACTTTTGGCCCTACCCGCTCCAGAGGAGACGACTCTTGCAACACAAGACCATTCTGTTCGTGTACTTCAAGAGACTACTCAAGTGCTCTGGATGGGAAATCAGGCCGCGGTAATGCCAACTTTCATTGCGATACTCCCTCAAAGGGCGACAGAAGAAACATAGATAGTCTCTATTCATAGCATTCGTGAACCCATCGGAAAATCTTCCGGGCCTTCGCTTGAACAGTGACTTTTGCGCACGTTCGTAGCTTCAGCCATGTTGCCACGAGTGACTATCCGTTGAGGGGAACCAGGGACTGCCAAGATGTCCGGTCTGCTGATATGAAGGTCCGGCGACTACAATGAATTCCAAGTCGAAGGAACCCTTATCGTGAAGATGGGGCCCAGGGCGCGTGGGCAATGAGTTCGTGTGTTGAAACGATTCAAGCCAAAGCTACGGAAATTCATGTCACCAGAAAGCCAGACTTACCGCGACATGGTGCGAAATTGCACTGGCATCATATGCTATAAGTATCATACTGGTAGCATAGTATGTCGCTTTCAATGTTCAAAATCTCAGCCACCGTCACATTCCTGGCTAGCTCTTTTGAAGGTATGATGTCGCCTATTGTCGCGGATGCTTCCGTGGTTGATGTGTAATACCCGCCGTAATCCATTAGGTGTCTGGGAACAATCTTCTGCCACATCGCCCACAACCTATCTATCTGACCATGGTGAAGATAAAAAATGGGAGCTCGCAGCACAATCAGTTCATGATATCTAGATTCAATCCTCGTGCTTGACTTATCTGCTGGAGAGTACACGGTAGGGAGAACTCCGCCAATATACCAATGTATCGTATCATGAAGCCCACGTTCCAACGCTCGTGTGAAGTTCCAAAACATTTCCTCCTGCAGCACGGCTTGCACAAACTCTTTCCTGAGCTTCTGCCCATCAGCAACACCTTTCCACTCAAACGTCCTACTCAAACAATGCACTTCTCCAGGCCTCGCTTCCGGGAACACCGGAATCATCATGCCCTTAAAGGGCCCCGCATCCACACAACCCCCATTCAGCAACGTAGAGTTCCACTTGGGATCTCCATCACCTCCGAACCCAAATACCTCGTCAAACACCTCTGACTTTCCGGGATCCTCCCAATCCAGTGTCCAATCCCAATACGGCATCGAGCCCAGATACTCACATTCGTCTCTCAAACTCCTCTCGAATAGCGCCAGCAGCCATCGGTGCCACGGCAAAAAGCCCGCAGCATGGTGCATCCCAAAAATATTCTCAAAATGCGCATACACAAAGTCCATATATCGATTCATGTTTCCCTTCTCTGGAGAGAAGCATGAAGGCGACTCTCGCGGGCATTGTACGGTGGAGATATAATCGATTTGTTCTCGTCTCGTCAAAGACCGCCATTCACGACGGACCGTCGGAACCTTGTCACTTTTGCAGTGGTGGTGGAAAGATGCAACTGTGGTCGTGGCAGGATTCATCATTGGCCACATGATGATCGAGACAGCAACGAGAGTGGCAAGCAGTGAAATGATGGCCAGGATGACCCATCTTCGACTGCGTGTGCGCTCAGTGCCCGCGGCATCTCCATCATCGCTCGATGTAACCCTGGCGTTTTTGGGGGACCGATCTTCGATTGGCAACTTGTTGTAACATTCTCTTTTGTTGAATAAGCTCCCGATGTCAAATTTGTTCCATACATCGCCAGTCATTATCCCTCGAGAGCTGGATCGTCGAGAAGAGAGTCATCTGTTCCGGTATCCGTCCATTCGTTTACAGCTATTCTGGAGGAGAAGTGGAGTGATGCAGGCCTTCTCTGCTAGGAACTTGCGGTAGTGACCGGCATTACCCCAAGTTGTCCCTGACTACGGTGATGCTATACGGACAAGGCGCCTCAGTCCACCAATTTCGGCTTATTGTGTCCCCATCAGCACGATCACCAAGGTATGACGACGCATTTCGTGTGACGATGCATTTTTTGGGCAAACCCTAGGGCAGAGTCGAATGTCTCACCATGATACTTCTGGTCACTGCACAAGAAGTATGCATCGTCTTCATCATCAATCATGTCCGTGTTGAATTCGTGCACGCGCTGCTGCTCTCGAGGTACTCGCTCAAACCATATATCTGAAATCCGGGTGTCGGTATCCCAGATCCGCGATCTCCTCCTCACTCAGCCCGTTCAATCGACTATCGCGACCACCACGCGCTCGCACCCGGTTCTCGTACAAGCAGTAAAGCATGCCACCAATCGCCAAAAAGAGGACCACCACTTGCGCGGACAAGTTTATCGTATGTCCTGTTGGGAACTCAGGACCATCCGAGGCCAGATACGTCCATGTTGCGACAATGCCACCTAGTGTGCCCAGAGTAACGATCCATCCGCCCGAGACTGCTCGTACAGCGGGACCTGGGAGAATGGTTAGTATTTGATTGATGCTACGCCGAAACGTTTGGACTTACCAGCCGCATTATTCAAACCCCACGAGAGGAAACCAGGGCCTCCGGGGAAAGCGCCCAATGCACAGAGATATACGGCGCCATAGCGAACATTGGCCGACATGTCCGCGCGAAGCAGCGCAAAACCTGTAATGCCCAAAGTTGTGAACGCAGCCAAGTAGAGACCTCTCTGCCTCGTCTTGTCACTGATAAAGGCGATCAAAATCGCGATTGCAGATGCCGAAACATATACTGGGACACTGTACAATTGTGCCCTGGTCGCCGTCCAGCCCAGATCGCGCAGAATAGTTGGCATGAAGACCGAGAGACCCTGGACTGTGATGTTGATGCAGAAGAATCCAGCTGCACAGATATAGTTGTTGATATTGAGCAGAGCACGCTTGATGTGGTGGGGCTTGACGACCTGGTTCGCATTCGCTCGGTGTTCGATTCGCAATCTCTCAGCGGCAATGAACTTCTCCCGTTCAGTCAACCAAGTGGATGTTTCGGGGCTTTGAGGCAAAATTAGAGGGGCCAGACCTCCGATGATCATTGTCAGCAGACCTTCGAAGAAGAAGATATTCCGCCATGTGTGGATTGGCGCCGATTCCACGCCCCATCGAGGGATCTTGGCCAGACCTGCAGCGAGGAGACCTCCGAAAGCTCCAGCCATGGAAGCGGCACTGACGTAAATTCCCACACGGAAGTACAGCTCCTTACGCTTGTAGAATGCGGACAGGAAAAACGCGATTCCTGGCATGGTCCCTCCCTCGAAGACACCCAAGAATGCGCGAGCAACGCATAATTGGTCGAATGTGTTCACCCATGCTGTGCACATGGAGACCAGCCCGAAGCCGACGACGAGAAGCGGGATGTAAAATCTGGGCCCGACTCTCTTGAGGATGATGTTCGATGGTACTTCGACCAGGCAGTATACGATGTAGAAGACACTGAGTGCCCAGTTGAAGCGGACTCCGTAGAGATTTAGGTCGCGTTCCATGCCTTGGATTCTACAAATCTAATGATTAGCACGGGCTCGGGAGGCCATTCTCAAGCAGTAGTATCATCTTCTGAGAGACAGAGGGAAAGAGAGTATGCGCACCGAGCATTGCCGATGTTGGCACGATCGAGGAAGCAGAGGAGGTATAGCACGGTCACCTGTAAGACCTGTTAGCTTGCTCGACAATGTATCCTGCCTGCTCTGTATCTCACCATCGGCACAATCTGAAGATCCAGCTTCCTCCGAACTCTCGTCTCCTCCTCTTCCGTCCATGTGATATTATCCTGCGAGTACGGGTCGACCTTCAACGGGACATCCTCAACCAGATCCGAAGCTTCCTTGTGGTCCGCCATCTTGAAAGTCCTGCAGAAACAGCAGTTGACAGAATGAACTGCACCAGACCGCAGAGCAAAAGAAAAAAGAAAGCGAGGTCAACGCAAAGATCGACGGTGCACTCTCAACTTATGAAAACTGGTTCCATTTCGAGCAAGCGAGTGACCACTCCATTCTCCACGCCGCCAGAAACACCCCGGCATTCCAATCCTACGATATGCCCCAGTTCTGCCGGAGCAGCTGCTTACCTCCTACAGGAGCAAGTTTCGCGTGGCGAATGACGGATGCCCGAGGCAAGCAATCCACGGCAATCAACATCCTGCACAGTCCAAGACACTGCCAAGGGCACCCAATATGCTGTACGATGGATACAAAGGGACACAGTCCTCGCTTTCCACGTGTTTGAGTCGTGCAGAGAACTTCGCGTGGAGATTAGCGTGGCAGCTGGCGGCTTGGCGTTGCGGAGAGAGGACCACTTCGCGTTCGCTTAGCTGGATCTTGGAAGGCCTGTTCCCCCGGCTAACTAATGTGGAGAGCTCTGCCCTTGTTGCTTCTCTTTGGCTGTGGTTGTTGGGTTGGAGAGGTAGGGCTTCGCGATTCGAACTGCCGTTCCGACGTGGCGTCGAGGTTACAGGTGCCCAGCTTTCTTGTTACCACCTCACCCTCATTTTCGCAGGATAACCGACCGGCAACCGTGCACGGGTTTTGAAGGATGGCTGATTATTCATCTTGGTTTCTGAGTATTCGTTTCGCGAGACCGGAGCTTGCTACGAGGACATGGGTATTTGCTGTGTTTGATCCACATCGCTACGGTTGAGGAACTATTTTCGCGTTCCCCGGTCGTGCACACGGAATTAGAGCGGTGCTGGTACTTGATCGCAGAATCTGTCATTGCTGCAAGAGAATCGCATAAGGTTGTAGTTCTTGCTTGTCGGACTGGAGGTATGAAGGTAGATGGTAGTCGGCAGTCCTGCATATCGTGGGTGCCTCAGGTTACCGAGCTGTCCTCGGTATTCTAGCTGAAGCGAGGAACTTGGGAAAGCAGTTTCCAACTTTCGGTTTCCCGTTCTTGGAAATATCATCTGATCAGATAACTCGTTCCATTCACCCTTTGATTTCTACTATCATCGAGCAGTGATTTCGTGGGTGCACGAGTCGCGAGCATGTCCTATGCCAAGCTCTGTTCAGAACCCGAGAAAGGGCGTGCACGCGATGCGTCGACGAAGCCTGTCTTTTTGGGCAAATCTGATTCATTCCAAGAAATAGTTCCAATGGCTCATCAGCGGTATCCTCCAGACTCCGCCTGATTTAAGGCTCAGCCTGGCCCGAAGCGGAGGGGCGGCACTGCGGCTTTTCACCTCCAAAGCGAAAATACAGAAGCAAGATACAACTGACGGCCCATGCTTGAAGACTATATGTGACTACGGAGATTCTGACCACAATGGCCAGGAACGAACGCATCTTCCGATGCGTCATCTGTGGGATTACCATCAATGCAGTCGTGGACGAGGCTGCTGCTACTTGGCAACAGGAATTCCGCACAGGTATCACGGCGGCTAAGCGCGCTACCTAGAAGTAATGTCGCTGATGGTTGCAGTCTACTCTTGCTCGGGCGAGCCCGGGATCACCGGCGTCGGCCTCCATTTACGGGCCACCCTAGGTGCATACACCGCTCCAATCGACCCAAACGAAACGTGGCGCACTACCGAGGTTGGGGATATGATTATGACTGTCCCAGTCATGAGTCAAGCGCCAGAAGAGGAGACTCACGGCTATCCAATCCACGACTCCTGCTGGAAGTTGCTCTTAAGATATGTTGCACCCCAGGAGCTCGACATTGGTCGTTTGCATGAGATCTGTGCCGCAGTGCCGTATTCTTCCCATTGCCAGGGACTGACATGGGACCACTGCTATGCGGGCCTTATCCGCATAGATGATGAGACCGCTTTCCCTTGGGAGGAGAAGTACCAAATCGTACCCAGAGGCATTGTGCCAAAAACACCAGCACAGCGCTACACGTACGCCGATCCTTGGGAGGTTGACCTTGAACCGCTCACAGAGGTTGTGATTTCTCCACCTCCGCAAGGTCCGACAGAACATAGCCGCCTGGCGGACTGCTTCGCACAGCTTCCATTCGAGCTGCGTGAAATGATCGCCGTACTGCTGAGCACCCAAGAAATGTTTAATCTGCGACAAGCTGCCCGAAGTTTCTTGCCAATCTTGGAGAGCAAGCGATTTTGGCAATCAAGGTTTTGGTCTGGAAACAATCGCGGTTTCTTCTTCGAAATGATGGGTTGCAGGAACAAATTTGACCTCAGAGCTTTGTGGAAAGCGACTGTACATCGCCGAAAGGACATTCTGTTCAACAGTGATCGTGTTTGGAACATTTTGGGGACGATTGTGCCGTTACTGGATATGCATATCACTCGACCTGATTTCAACCCTCCGGCTCCCTATTCCTCATTTGGAGTGTCCGCTGACACATCTCAAAAGTTGTCGTCTACTTTCTCCCGAGGCTGTAACAGAACCGATGCTCGAAGTATCGTATGGCCTGAGAACATTGTTCGTTTGGCAGTCTCTCTAGTTGATACAGGTGGGGCCAAGTATATATCAGGACTCCACTTTACTTTAAAGAATGTAACATCCATCTGTGTTAGATACATCTCTTCAACTAAACAGGCTTGCGCGATCGACTCGGCTATCACGGGATTTCTGGTAGCTGCAGGATCGAGAGGACTACATGCACTCCGTGTCCTGACTAAATCGTGCGGGACTTCTGCTTGGCTTGGTGACCCAACAGATGTCCCAATCACAAGACGACTTGCCAATGTCGGTCCTTTGCAGCAACTTTGTCTCGAATTCGACGTGCGATGCCTCCTGTCTCGTGCGCCAAATACATTTGCTGATGAAAGTGACCAGGGATTCAAGATCGTGTCAATCCAACTTGGAACGGGTCAAGGACTTAGTGCAACTGAGAATAGAACCTGCTTTCCAGATCTTCGCGAAGTGGCGATGTGGCATCCGAATATACCACCACCCAGGCTCCATCTCCTTCATCGAAAACCGCACTGGCCATTAGCATTCCGTCCCGTCCACTGGACCCGATTTGGTGGACCTGAAGGGAAACATCTCAAACAGTTGACTGCTATCTCCGTGGCAAGGAATGGAGGCATAAACTACATTGAATTCGAATTTTGCGGTGCCATATCAGAATCGCCTTTGCACATCCTGGGTCGGCGTGCAGATAAAATCACGGACCACTGGGAGAGCTTTGAGATCAATGGGAAAGCCGGCGAGCGCATTCAATCCATCTCCGTTTCTTTTGGCTCACGTTTGGACAGCGCAGATATTCAAGACGAGAGAAATCATGTCTTATTGGCCATGAAGGTACGCACGATCCCGCGCACACCGCTCTGCCGCTCCGAACTCTCCGTGATACTAACCCTATCCCGTAGGTCCAGACCTCGTGGGGTAATGAGCACGTGTTCAAGCCTGAGGATCCAGATCCATTTGAGGAAGAAGATAACAAACCGGTGATCGACTTCCAAAAGCTGCCGATGGTGCCCAATACTGTCATCACAGGGCTTTATGCAACACAGGTAGTTGCTCAGCATGATCTGCCATGCCGAAGACGCTGACGCCTCATCATAGAATCCTGAGGACGGTCTCACCGACTTGGGCCTCATGACCGAAGTACTTCCCGAGTCTATTGAATCACGGTAGGACTTTAAGCCAAACAGAATACGCATCGCAAAACGGAAATTCAACAAAGTCTATCCTCAATGGCTTCTCCTTGCGAGCTCGATCTCGCGCCTCCCCTTCTCTTGATAGCAGACGAAGTTGGCTTGAGTTCGCGCGATGAGGTGTTGACACGAAGCAGGTCAAAGATGCTATTACCTCTAGCAGGACGATCGAACCCGACGTGCTACTACAGCGTCTTAACGCATCGGAAGGCAATTTTGAATCGCCCCGCTGATTTGCAAGGGCCTCCGCTGGCCACTAGCAAGGGTGATTGTCCCACGCTTTGCCTGATTCTGTTATAGTAAATTCGGGTTTCCAGCCTAATCAGAAGGTACTAGTTGGACCTCAGGCGGTTATGTTGATTCTGAAGGTATAACTAGTTATAGTCGGCTTTACTAGCTAGTATAACTACCGCTAGTATTAATTACTACTTAATAACGCGTTAGTATACTATTTATCTACTACTAAATCTCGTATATTAATACCTTCTCGTATTCCTCGTATATAGCGAGCGTTAAGTGCCTTCTAACCGGCCTGTTATTCTATTAATTAAAGTTGAATTTAATAACCTTCTATAGTTATTTAATTAGGTTTAAATTAGGTAAGATAGGCGGCTAGGTTAGTAGCGTAATTCTACGGCGTTATAGTTTATTTAAGGTATTCTAAGCCTTAAACGTAGGCGTATTATTATACTAGAATATCGCCTATCGTTAATATTACGCTAGCTAGAAACTAAGTAGATATTAGTAGTTAATAATTAGGTTATTAACGCGTTCGAGTTTATTCTAAACGTATAGTAGTACGCGTTCGTAGTAACTCGCTAAGTTAATAGTACTCTAATTAGTATTCTAGTAGATTAATAGCCCTTTATATTACGAAGTCGCGTATCGTCGTATATTATTAGGGGTACTAAGGGACCCTCTCTCTCG
>JAASFF010000147.1:0-83135 GCA_013365195.1 Cercospora citrullina
GGTCCCGAGTATATAGGAACTAATATATATAACTTATAATAGGGCCTAGTAGAGTATTAGTTCATAATATTAAATTATATACTAGATTAACTCTAGGATTAGAAGGTTATCACAAGGACTAATTACTATAGCGCTATCACACAAATTAATTAGCAGGTTGACTCAGAATCCCCGCCTTGGCACGCTAACCCCTTCCACAGGCACCCGGCAAGGAGTTCTAATACCGACAACCGTAGCACGATCCTGCATTAAGGTTCGGCAGGGACGGTGACACTTCTATAGGGCTGACTGCACATCTTGTTGCGATTGGAGAAAACCACCAGAGATTCTATTAATCCATATTTTTGGGAATGTTGATGTTGCTCAATGGTGCTCTAGCAAAGCGGAACCGCTTTTCTGTCAATCGACCACTGACTCTACCTCGCGCTCGCGCCTTGCAAGTGCATTGTCAGCAGTTGGCTGTAGAAACAAGTCCTAAGGCTACGACCGTGAATGAATGTCCTGACAAACTTGCTGATGGACCATGAATTGCATAGACGAGCTCCCAGTATGACTGGCTATGCGCCCGGCGGCGAAGACCAGACTGAGGCCACAAATTTCTCGCAAAGCCCACGCAGCCCACTATCGAGGTGCTTTGCACTCATCTTCGTGTATAAACCAGGTACCGCGATTTGCCGGTGCGTAGTCCATGGATCATTGAAGTTCAGATGATGGAGATCCTATGCATCGCCTCTTCAAATGGATTTCCTGTATCTAAAACATCCGCCATGGTCGTCGCTGGCGGATAATCACGCCGGACGACTGCTATGGCCTGGAAGACTGATTTTCCCTCGGCACAGTTCCGCAATATCAGACATGGAACCTTATAATGTCCATATTCGGGGGGAAGGCTATAGAGGTAGTCACTGCTTTTGAAGTTCTGTTCGAGCTTCTCACCATGATGGCCAGAACGGAGCGTTAATTTGGCCCTCTCGCCTAGTTGGCCGCAATACCACAGGTCAATTCTCATGCTGCAATCGTCAAATGCGACTGTGATATTACGGCCAGCGGCACGAATTTTCTGCTCAAGAACAGCGGCTTCTCTCCTTACGCGTAATTTGGAGGGCTCTACTACAAATCGATTACCCTCGATCTCAAAGGGCCTGGGCCGCCAGTCAGGTACCCAACTAGGCATCGGAGAGGTCAGCTCAGTATCTCTGCGGCCTGCGGCAACTGTCAGAACGTCCCAAGCAGCGGTGTATCCGTTGAGCATAACGTAGTCGCGAGCGAGGTCAGTGAACACTTTCTGCCAGTCCAGCTTGCAAATGATCTTAATTGGTGGGCAGTCTTCGCAGAGCCTGAGTAGACTGCTGATGGCATAAACGTAGTCTCGCTCATCTGAGCACTGCAGACCCGAACATTCAATCAACTTGTCGAACGTGTGCTCTGAGCCTTCCGTGAACGCGGGAAGTCTACCGACTGTAGACAAAGAGAGTATGTTGTCATCATTGATGTAAGCCCTGTATGTAGACCACGGAATCTCGGAGTCGCCGCACTTGACGATTACGTTGTCCGCTGAAGCGACTTCCTGCACGCACCAATGACGGGAAAAATAACGTCTCGCGCTAAACAGACGGAATTGCCGGACTTGCTCACTAGCTGTCCAAGAAAGTAATGGCTGTGTATAATGGAGATCCCAGAAGAATCCCGACTTGGGATGGTGTACGGGCAATGCGGCCCAAATTTTGAAGGAACCGCTCTCAACAGCTGTTCTCCACGTCCTTCTCCATATGGATTTCATGTTCTGTGCGTATTTATGACAACAAGCGAAGACGAAATGCCCGTCACAATAGACGGAATCCTCGCCAAGCCATATGATAGTCTGTCGTGCGTGTGTGAAGACCTCCGCTATTTGAGCGACCTGAGCTGAACGCTCGTTCGGGCTGACTTGGTCGATACACAGAGCGTCTATCCAGAGACTCCGAATGTTTCCCGAGGGGCGCAATCTTTTCAGCGCAGCATCGAGATTAGCTGCTATGGATATCGCAGAACCGCATAAATCTATTTTGCCGAGCTTGGTAGGCTGGGTCGAGAGTGCACGGTCGTATCGTACCCTATCATCATCTGAGTCAATCCAGGCTGTTGATTTTTCATCGTTGACGAAAGTATTTCCCCAGGTATAAGACAAAGCCTTATACTGTGTCCTATCATTGAGATGAACAACGTCGAGAGTGCCCACAAGAGGGTCTTCTAGGCATGGCGCTGGTTGAAGTCGCAGAACGCGAATGCAGCCTCGTGCTAATGGGCTGTAGATGAAAGCAGCCTTTGTTGGAATTTGTGACAGCTCCTCTAATTTGCGAGCATTCGACACGATCCTTCCTGCAGTTGAAAGCTGGGGCAAATGATCGTTAGGCAGCGTGTCTTGAGTTGCGGAGTCCGGTACTGTGAACGGTGTCTTCAATGTAGCCATGTAGCAAGAAGGGTGAGCATAGAGATAGGCTGGTTCAGCCCAGCTGGAGGAGGCGCATCCACTACATGTGAGTGGAGAATTCGGCTCACGGTAGCGACAGGATGCTCCTCAAGGTTGTGTAACGACACAGCTTCAGCCTCACATGGCAGCTCCCGTGCGCAGGTGGTGGTCGTCTATATAATGCGCCGCAGTCCTCGATATACCACGGGCGTGCTTTCTAGTTCAGACCTCGCATTGCCAGTCGTGCAGTTCTTACCAAAGTCTTGCACTTCCATACTGCACACGGTCTGGACTGATGATAGAGTACATGAAGCCACGATTGCGCCTTGTGAGCATCTGGTTGAACATTTGCGTATGATCTGGACTCCATATGAGAGCGCGCCGATTGCACGGGATACGTCCCTCCTGCCGCGGCTCGCAATGAAACAGTTCGGGCCCAAATGGTGCCTACTTATCTCTCTGACCTAAAATGCAGCTGTTGATTAGCTCATATTGTATCTTCAGAAGATTCATGTGCGATAGTGGTGTTGCTGTCCGGTTCAGGTCGCGTGAGGCGGGCGCGTGCAGGTCCTGCTTGTGAATCTCATCCTATGCGACATATCTCATATAGGTCTGGACACAAGACATGACCTCTCGGCGCATCGGGGACATCGCAGCAAATGCGAAAGAACGGAGAACGACGAGCAACATCAGAGAAGCCCGAGCCTGAGCCAGAGGCCACCAACGGCACGGCGGGGCACGCCGTGCCGTGCTTGCCTATTCCCAAGACGGTCAAGGTTTTGGCAGGGGTGATGAAGCTCCGTAGGGCTGTTGTCGAATTGAGGTCCACCGCTTTGACTTCACCTACACGTTCACTAATAAGAAGCAAGAGACACACTTTCCAGATTCACAAGAACAAAATCAAAATGGACGACGTAACAACCTCTCTCCAAAACCTGCAACTCAACCAAATCCCAGTCTACCTCCTCAAAACCCCCTCTTCCCCATCCGACAGCTACCAAGAACACTTTTCCCAGCTCACCAGCAAATCACAAGCTGCCAAAACCCCATCCTTCAAACCCCTCTTCGTCCCCGTCCTCGAACACATCTTTCGCGACGACGCCCTTCGAAACATAAAACGCAGCGCCGAACGTTTCGCTTTCGCCGGAGGTTCCCCCGCCACAGCACGCCAAATCGCAACCAACAACCCCGCCAAGCGCTACGGAGGCCTCATTTTCACATCCCAACGCGCAGTAGACGCTTTCGGGACTGTCATCGCAAAACTCGACCCCACAAAACTGGAAGCCCTCTTTGATCCCGAAATGCCAATCTATGTAGTCGGACCTGCAACGAAGAAGGGCGTTGAAGCTCTTGGTCTGCCATGTCCTATCCTAGGCGAGGAGACCGGGAATGGAGATGCTTTGGCGGAGTTTATTCTCCAGCATCATAATGATTCGACAAAAGTGCCGAGCCATGTGACGAGCTTAAATGGGAGGAAATTGCCTTTGTTGTTTTTGGTCGGAGAGCAGAGACGAGATGTGATTCCGAAGAAATTACAATCTGAGGAATTACCTCCTACGGAACAGATTCAGGTTACGGAATTGGTCGTGTATGAGACTGGTGAGATGGCGACTTTCGAGGAGGAATTTACGGATCTGATCCAGCAGGCGAAGAAAGTTGGGGTCAAGGAGCAGTGGGTTGTGGTGTTTAGTCCGCAGGGCTGTGAAGCCATGTTGAATGCTTTGGGGTGGTTGACGGAGGCTGGGAAGTTTAGTGCTGGGAGGAGAGAAGCTGTTGAGGGACCAATGAAGACGAGAGTTGCGACGATTGGGCCTACGACGAGGGATCATTTGAGAGGCCAGTTTGGGTTTGATCCGGATGTTTGTGCGGAGACGCCGACGCCAGAGGGTGTGGCTGGAGGAATTGTCAAGTTCAGAGCTGAGTGAGAAGGTTCAAACAGCTTGTGCTGGTTCTAGAAACCCGAGAGCATGATGAAGTCTGTGGCGTGGTGAGCAGCATCGCATCTAAAAAGTAAGATACCCAGATACATTTTGGAGCTTTTTATTTTCCACGCAGTGCTACACAAATGTACAATGTACACAGTGCAGGAACTACAGCATGTGCCAGACTGGCCCGCTTTCAATATGGCATTGGATTTCACGAGAAGACTTGACAGGAACAGAAAATAGGATGTAACAAGTTCTCGTCATCAAAAGGAGTTCAACCCAATCCCCAGCCAGGAGTCAAAGCGTTCGCCAACTCGACCGACCAAGGACCAAGGACTGCTACCTAAGAAGACGCTATATATCCGTTTCGCCCAAAAATCACAAGTAGCGTTCCGTCGCATGGATCGTAGTGTACATGTTCCTCGTGTTCTCCGTACGTTCATGATTCGTCGAACACTCATGCACACATAAACTCCATTGCAGGGGCCGCTCGCAGAACGCTTGCACGAAAACATTTCAAAAGATTGTTATCAGGCCAAGCGAAAACCAAGATGCCTTTCCCGTCGTCGCCAACAGGAAATGCAAGTTGTGACGTTTTCGCTCCGCCGTCCAGTCGATGTGTGTCAAGAAGCAAAAGGTTTCCTCTCTGTTTGCGCCGAAAAACGCCGTTCCAGCAGAAAGCCGCAGCTTTTCACTGGCCATGCCCATCTCATGTCCATTTTCGCTCCCATATGCAGTCGTGTCGTGTCGTTCACGGTCGTAATTAGGTTCCCCCGGTCCTCTTTGGTATCGTCACAGTTCGTGCGCTCGCCATATGCATCGTACAGGGTCGTCAATCGCTCGGAACGCTTGCAGTCAATTTGTCAAAAATGCACACTTCTCACGTCCCGGTAGTCGAGATCCACGAATCGAGGATATCGCGAATGTCGCTGTACGAGTCGTCCATGTTTGTGATGGAGTCGTCCAAATCGAATGGGTTGCGATTCGTGCTGGTAACCCCGTACTCCGAGATCGTGGTCATGTGGGCGGGTGGCTTGACGGCAGCGGTTACGTGTACAGTGTCGTAGTCCGAGTTGTAGACGCTGGAACCGCTGCAAGACTCGCCTGGTGGCGAAAAGACCTGACGACCGACATCTGGATGCGAATCCATCACGTCGAAATCGACGGCCTCGTTGAAAATATCGACACCGTCGAGTGGACTTGAGCCACCATGAAAGCCGTGATACGCTGCTGGCGACGAATAGCTCACAAAGCTGCTGTTGTTGCGCGCAGCTGGGCTGGAGCAATCTTGGTGCGAATCATGGTGTGATTTGGTGGTAGGGCAAGGCGATGCACGTGCTGACAGTTTCGTGGGCGACACAACTTTCTCAAGAGGAATGCTCAGCTCAAAACGCTTGGGCTTTGAGAGCTGCATATGGGCAGCTGAGGGTGGCGATGTCGGCGGCGTGTCGATCCATGAGCCAGTGGCCGCATTGAATTGCGAGTCCGGATGGTCCATGTCGAGGAAATCGTGAGCACTCATCGCTTCGGACTGCTGCGGTGGGGTATCTGGCATACTGCGCTCGCTCACTGCAGAGCTGAAGCTGCCAGACTGGCTCCCGTTTGCCTGATCCATCGCACGTGCCAGCGCAGCTTTTCTTGCGCGTGTGTCCATATCTGGTCTGCTAGATCTCTTCGATCCGTTATTCTCACCAGAGCGATCCTTCTTCGGACGGCCGCGCTTAGGCTTCTCCTCATCGATCTTCTCGAATCCAGGCAATACACCTTCACACATGTCGCGCTGTCGGTGGCGTGTGAGAGCATCTGCGCGCGCGAACGTCTTCCCACACGGGCAGACTGCAGGACGCTCGTTGGTGTGCGTCAGGTGGTGTCGCTTGGTGTCGTGAAGTCGGTTGAAGCGCTTTCCGCATGGATTGCATCGGAAACGACGATCGTCAAGGTGGTTCTGGACGTGCGAACGGGCGTTCTCCTTGCGGTTGATGGCCGTGTCGCAGCCTTCCCACTTGCATCGGTACGGATCGCCCTTGCCAACGGGATGAACGAGCCAAGAATTGATCTGCTCTTCGCTGATGCCGGTGTCGATGTATGTCGCGTCGATACCTGCTGCGTCAAGTGCGGCCTGCTCTGGGCACGTGTGACCGCCACCTACCATGAAATGAGGGCTATTGAAGTCCTGTTCAGCTCCAGCGGCAGCTTGGAGGAGTAAGTCAGCGGTCGGCTCTTCGTATAGAGTCGGCATAGGTGTGCTGTGTTGCTGTGGAGGCGACGATGGATCGGCGAGGGAGGAGGAGTATGACGCTGCGTAGTCGGTCTCGCCATTGAAGCTGAAAGAGCCGTCAAGTTCGTAGACTTGCTGGCGCTGGCCTTGCTGATGGGCCATCGGGGCGACGTCGAGTTGGTAGCTCTGACTTCGCTGGTGCTTCGAAGGTGGCGGACTCGGCCAGCTGTGGTTCTGCGGCGTGTTGGGCACAGTCTGTGACTGGCCGTAAGAGAGCGATGCGACTTGCATCTGTGGTTGCGACAGGTAGACAGGCGCAGCCATGTCACCATTGACTGGATGCGTCACTTGGATGACTGGCTGGCTCTGTTGCCCATTGAAGGATGGGCTCGACGAGTTGTTGCCGAACTGCTGAGCGTACCAAGCCATGTGGCTCTGCAGGCTCTGGTACGCGGCATTCTGTTGGGAGTCGGTGCTGATGGCGGCTGTGTTGGGAGAAAACATGCCGTTCAGCTGTTGATGGAGGTGGGATTGGAAATCTTGAGGTTGAGATTGGGGTTGAGGGTGCGCGAGCGTCGGCGCGGAAAGCGGCGGTGGCAGACTATGCGACTGCGGTTCTTGCTTGATGTTGTAATGCTGTTGATGTTGTTGCTCCTGGAGGGCGTATTGTGCTGTGTTAGTATCCAGTGGGGTGTGGGTCCGTAGTGGTGTTCCAGAAGGCAGCCCGTGATAGGCGTCTTGCGGCAGGAGAGGACGAAACTGCGAGGGCGAGCTCATGGCACTCAGGGCTTGGTCGACGCTGAGGCCCCGCCGGTGGTTGGTGGGTCTCGAGTTCGTCCTCCTGTGTGTTGGCATGGGCGTCGCAAGAATGGGCACCTCTAACGATTGCTGGCGTCGATGGGTCTGACGCCGCTTCTGTATCGATGAAGAGGTCACGGGCAGCATTGTCGCTGATTGTCGGCAAGATGAGATCCGGGGAAGGGGTCCTGGTTCCTGGTGGTGGTATGTGAAGCTCAAGTGAATGAGCCACTTGGTATCCGGTCTGCATCTCGTGCATTAGCGCCAGGCTGTGAGGCAAACAGATGGGCGCGCCGCGCGCAAAAGGGCAGGCATGACTTACATCTCCCGCAAGTACGCAAGCGCAAACCACCGCCGTGGTTTAACCTCGTTGGTTGTTCCTCAGTCCTCACGCGATGCCAATCCCTAGCAAGGCGGAGGTGTTGTAACGGGCTGCTTAGGCCCGGGGTGTGGAAGAGAGCTCTTTTGCCTGCAAAGAACCCTCTGCTGTGGATGCTAGTCCTGTACCAATGTACAACAACTAGCCAGATGGTGATTAATGGAGAAGGCTGGGTCGCAGGTCTTGCTCTAGGATTAAAGAGAGGTGCTGCGCTCGGGCGGTTTGTGTATCGGCGGCGTCACCAGACGTCGTCCCGGTAACGCATCTGTGGATGCGAACGCCGTTTGCCGATCCTTTGAAACTGGGGCCCGAGCGCTTCACGATGGCGCAAGCAAAAAAGTCCGACGATCCACGCCGTCGACTGTGCAAACGGCGTGCGCGGTCTGGTCGCGACGACATTGCTGTGGCATCGCGACGTTGGCCATTGTCGTCGCTGCAGCAATGTGCGCGACGGCGCTGAAGTCGCCCATCGCTGGGTTGCCAGGCAGCGTTTCCAGCGTCGCGACCAAACAGGGAACACGTCGCTTCACATCGGCCGACGAGCGGATGATCGCCTGCTTCCGGGCGCGCTCATCTTGCAAAAGTTGCACGCGCGGAGTGCACGGCCGGTGCCAATTCCGCCGCTGTCAGAGGTGCAGTGCAGTGGTGCAGTGCAGCCGTGAAAGTAGAAGTGAAGAAAGCGACGCGCCACGCGATCTGAAGCTGAGGCTGCCTTGGCGCCTGCAACTCACTTCCAACTCCAACTCCACTGCAACCACAATGTCACACAATATTGTACGAGAAGCTCAGCCGAACGGACGGACCTCCCCACATTACGGGACTAGCAAGCTTGTCGTTCACTCTTGTGCGCATGGTGATCGTTGCGAGAGACCGCGCGAGATCGGAGCGAGCATCTGCACACACGCGCTTATTTCGTAGACGCGCACTATGATGGCCCTCGAAGACGAATGGAAGCCTGCAACATGAAGCTTGAAGTGTACCGCTGGAGTTGTAGGCCCGCATCTACTCTCAATCGATACCATGATCGTGCTCCGAGGTGGGCGGCGTGATCAAGGCCAATTTGCATCCTTTGTGATACGAGCGAAGCCCGTTCGATTCAAACGGTGCCATATCTGACTGTACCGTCTCCGGCGCAACGCAGTCCTTGGCCGGAAAGCAGACTCTCGGGCAGCCACTGCGTTCTACTTTCCCACTTCGATATCCTTGTGGTCACTACCGCCTTTGGAAACTCCTTGATCTCTAATCAAATCGCTGTCGCTCAAGCTGACAACCCGATCACCAAAAGCAGCGGCAATTTCTTCCAACGTCTTGTGCCGAGTTTCACTGTAGGATAAGTTAATGGGAATCCAAAGACGGTTGTTGTCAGACTTACGGAAAGTAGAAATAGGCAATGATCAAGAAGAACAGAGTACATGCCACGAAGACATAGTAATAGTTCTCGTGAATATTCGCGAATGCGCTTGGACCAGCTTCCGTGACTGCGATCCTTGTCAGTACTTGGAAAGCGATGTCGCTGAGCCGTACTCACCTCCAACATTGACGATGAAATGCGAAGCCGCTGCTAGGCCCATGACTTTACTTCGGAGCGCTATCGGCAAGACTTCCGCGCCATATAGCCATGTGGTGGAATTCAGCATGCCATAATACCAGACCACGAACAAGTAAATACCAAGTACCGCGAAGCCCTTTCCGACTCTGTTATCTGTGTTCTGGAATTGTCGTTGCATGACTGCGGCATATATCTCGATGACGATGATACCAGACAGACCAGCTAGTATCATTTTTCGACGGCCCCACTGATCAGTTAGGTACTTTGTTGTGAGTACGTTCGAGAGAAAGGCGCACGTTCCGTAAACACCAGCCAGCGCCAGAATAGTATGAGCTTCGATTCCTAAAGATCTGTAAAGGATGGTTTGGTAGTACTGAATCACATTGACTCCAGTCAACGAAGTCATTGTCTGCACGGCGATGGACACCAGCGCGCGATGTCGGAAGAGCTTGAAGATCTGCTTGTAATCGGTGAGCTCACGCTCCATCTCGAATTCGATCTGGGCTCGCATGAGAGCGAACTCTTCTTGTGCTTCATCGAGGTCCAGATCTCGTCTAATCTTGACGAACTCGCTGCGTGCCTTATCGGTCTTGCCAGTCCGGATCAGCTGTCGAGGAGAGTCTGGCATGAATGTCGCAAGGCCAAAGAAGAGGATGATACCCCAAGGGATCTGGATACCCAGCGGTAGTCTCCATTGTATGGCTCCGTAAGGTGCATAGCTGCAAGCAAACCCCACCCAGTTGCTGGTCATTGTGCCAAAGGAAATGCCGCAGCCAGAGATTCCGCCGATGAGGCCTCGACGATGCGGAGCTGATATCTCACTGAGGTAGATGGGCACTGTGCCCACCATGCCACCCACAGCTATTCCGGCCAGGGCTCGGCCAGCTAAGAACATTCCCATATTGACAGCAGCTGTCTGGATGACGACTCCTATCGTGACGATTATGCACATCAATTGCATGAACCGGATCCTGCCCAGTCTATCGCCGATGAAGGTTTGCATGAAGGCTCCCACGGCTTCTCCAGCTATGTAGACAGCGACCACAGCTCCCGTCATACCATTTGACGGATGGCCCATGTATTCGATCCATGATTGATGGGCAATTGTCGTTGTGGCGATCCCAGTATCGAAGCCGAAGAAGAATGTTCCTATTGCCGCAAAGATTGCTATACCAAAAGTGTAAAACGAATCCTTGCGTCCCATGGCTGGCAGGTCCCGTAGAGCTGTAATTTAGTGCAACGTGTGAAGAAGAAACACATGAAAGAAGAAGCAGAAAAACGCCCTGTTACATACCTAATACATCTCCTACGTCGCTGATCAGCTGCAACAATTCTCCAAGGGTCCACAGTGCAACATTCCGCTCCGCATTGAGGGACACATGCTGCCCGTGGGGAAACAACGCAGCAACCTTGATCTCATGCGAGTGTGGTTGCAGAAAGAGGAGGTGAGAGCAAGTCCCTCGGACTGAATTGCGCCGGCAGGCGTCGGGCGCAGATCCCGTCACTCGCCGAGCTCGGCAAGCATGCATCTCGACCGAGAGCTTGCATGGACGACATCAATGTGCTTCTCAACTACAGGCTGTTGAAGTCATGATAAACTTGCCATTCCTGCTTGCGACATTCCTGGGACTTGTCTTACTGTCACAATGTTATTGGCAGCTCCAGCATCCGCTCATTGCTCCACCGGCTGGTCTTATAGTGGATGACCCGCATCCGAAGCAACCAGGACGGCGGCGACCTGTGCCTTCTCTATTTCACAAGCGCTACTCTGAACAGACCTTTATCGGAACGCACGATGCAGCAGCAATACGTAGAAAAGAAAACAACTGGTCTTTATCTGGAAATCAGTACTTTAATGTCTCTACGCAGCTAAATTCTGGCGTCCGCCTCATTCAAGCCCAAGGCCATGTGGCTCCCAATGGCTCGAATGAGATTCGTCTCTGTCACTTCAACTGCGCTCTCATGGACGGTGGAAGTCTCCACGAGCACTTGCGTACAGTAAAACAGTTTCTCGGCGAGAATCCGCTCGAGATTGTGACTCTGCTATTTGTAAATACAGGCCCGCCACTTGAGCACTGGGCTCAAGCTTATTTCGACACCGGTCTGGATGTCATGTCATATATACCTCCGCCCGAGAAGCGAGACAGCAGAATGTATATCGAAGACTGGCCGACCATTGCAGAGCTCGTGGCCACGAATAAGAGACTGATCACCTTTCTCTCCAGAGGCGCGGATGAAGACGCCGTGCCATTTCTTCTGCTGGAGTTTAACTATCTCTTCGAGACAAGCTTCATCAACGATAGTCCCTGGGACTATGACTGTGATGCGTCGCGGCCTTGGTTCGGACAGCACTACGTGCCACGTACGCTGAGCCTGGTCAATCACTTCTTGTACGCGCAGTTCCTCGGCTTCCGATATCCAAACGCCACATACGCCAATACAACGAATGGCGCCGGGTTTCATGTCGGAGAGCTGGGCGAACACGCTGCGAGATGCCGGAGTCAATACGGAAGACGACCAAACTTTCTCCTTGTGGACTTCTTCAACGTGGGCGAGGTGTTCGATGTAGAATATGGGATGAACGCCAATGATTGAGCTACCACGGCTCTCAGTACTCTGGCCACTCTCGGTCGACTTCTTCCTTCCAGGCGCGGAAACCGCCTTTGATGTCTTTGACGTTGATCCTGGACTCCGTACCAGCATGTTGCAGCAAGTCGCGTATGGCTTTCACTGCTAGCTGGGAGTCATTCCCATATCGGCAGACCACGTAGTAATCACTGCCGCCACCAGGACCAGGAAGCGCCCCGATCTGGAAAGCTTTCTCAAGCCAGCCTTGAGCACTTCCTTTCCAGGGGACGTTCAGACTACCTCGCAGCGCGCAAATCTGGTACTGTGTCTCGTCGCGCACGTCAATCAACGCATTGCTCCCGTCCCGAGGAAGACGAGCAAATTCGGCGGCTGAGATCCTTGAATCCGGTGGAAGGATGTTGATCGGACTGCTCAGGCCGCAGAAAGCTGCATAATCCAATGAAGCCGAATTCAGACTGTCTCGTGTCACAATGGCCTGCGCAGAACAGCATGCGCAATCCGCTCTTCGCGTGCGCATTCGAACACTTCGGAATTGTGGTGTCGAGTACGCCGAGAAGATCGTCAGCGTGGGCCGCGGCGGCTCCTCCTGTGGTTGCAGTGATGGTGAAGGCGGGAGCGACATCAGCGCAGCAAGATCAATTGGGCTGCCGGCTTGATGTGACACCTTCGGTTTCGTAGTCAAGACTTTGATGGCTTCGAGTGCCTGCAATACACCCATCACTCCCACGACTGGTCCCAGCACGCCCCCTTCACCACAAGAGAGTACGGAATCTGCTGGCGGAGGTTTGGGGAAGACGCATCGGTAGCATGGACCGCCCGCCGGATTTCCAGGTGGTCTCGGCGGGTTGTTGAGCACGATGAGCTGACCTTCTGTCTTCAGAGCTGATGCAGAGACGAGCGGCCGGCCTGTCAAGACACATGCATCTGAGATGAGGTAGCGCGACGTAGGGTGATCTGTGCAGTCGAGCACAAGGTCATACTGTGAGAAGATATGGATCGCCTTTTCAGGCGTGAGATGGAAGTGATGTCGTTGGAACTTGACGAGGGGATTCAACCTACCAAGGAGATCAGAATGAGATCTGTCGAACAGTTCTGCTTTGCGACTACGTACTCTGACAAGAAATCGTATGCGCTGTCCACTTTGCTCATCCCGACTCTTGTGGCGCTGTGCGCAATTTGGCGATGGAGATTCGAAACCTCCACGACGTCGCCATCCATGAGGCCCAACGTGCCCACGCCTGCTCCAGCGAGATACGAAGCTGCTGGACAGCCCAGGCCTCCAACCCCGACCACAAGCACCCTTGCGCGCTTCAGCAGCAGTTGGCCATGCAGACCCACTTCTGGCATGATCATCTGGCGTCCATATCTCTTGTACTCTTCGCCCTGAAGCGGCCAGCGACCGCTGCTTACAGGCTCCGGCGTCACAAATTCGCGTCCTTCAATTCCCGCCTCTTGACGAATGCTCATTGCGATGCCCTCGGCGCTACCGCCTGATGCCACGGATGGCGTGTACAACTCCGAATTAATCAATTCATCGGTCAATACGGACGAGATTTCGCCAATCCACTCTGCTGGAAAGCCGCCATGGTACGAAGCGTTCAGCAGGCGGGTTCGCGACGCACGAGCCTCCGTCTGCGAGAGTTGCTGCTTCAGCGATGCAAGTTGCGCTTCCGTGGTCGCAATTTGCTTCCGCAGCAGGGCCACGTGATTGTCCAGGTCGGCCATGGACGCCATGGTGATCGTGGTAAAAGGTGATGTGGGAAGAAATGGGCATGGTTTCAGAGTGACAGAAGTCATTCATGCGCGGGGGCGGGACTCGGGCGGAATAAAGTATAGCCGGACAGTAATCTTCGCACATCTTCATCCGGTCAGCTGGTTGAGTCCTCTCCTTTCTCTCTCCTTTCAATGTTACAACGTCGTCCACCTGCTTACCATCGACTAATAATACTGCACATGTGAGCGATGCCTCCGAGCGTTCCTCGCCATTGACATCTGTCGTGCATGTGAACCAAGAAGGGAAACCGCATCTTTGTTTCATACCACCGCTTTGTGATATTTGCCTGCAGATGACGGGCAGGAGCAATAGAATTCTTCCCGGCCACGGCAGGACATTCCCTGTGTCTCCATCATACCATGATGCCACTTGATTACACAGTCATAGAAGCGATTGATTGCCTCATATTGCCCCACGGGCAGAGCCGCAGGCGCAACGTTCCATTCAACGTGGAAGACCAGCAACATCCCAGCAGCATATGCTAAACCAGTAGACAATCGACGGCCGGCTCAGATTGATTCATCTGCGGAATACACATCGCATATAACACAGCCATCGCGCTCTCGCGCAGCCATGCTGACCGCTTCAGGTAAGCACAGAAAATATGGAGGTCGCTCAAGCACCCGCGCAGAGAGAAATTTCTTTGAAAGAGGTCTTTGAAGTAATTCGAGACGAATTTGCCTTATACTTCAACTCTATCGACGTCAAGCGTCGCACCTGCATAAACGCTATGTGGAAGAGACTCGGCTTATTCTGGCGCATAGATACTACCTTGGACTCCGACAAAGGCGAATCACGAAAATGTTTGATCTTCGAACCGCTGGAATCGCACACGCAGACCATCGTCTTTCTTCACGGACGCGACAGCACGGCGAAGGAGTTCGCTAAGGAGCTCTTCGAGAGTACGGACCCTCATGAGCGGACGTTTCAAGAAGCATTGCCTGGCGTGAAATGGGTCTTTCCGACAGCGCCGGTCACGCAAAGCGCTCGATATGGCCTTCACATGAGCCAGTGGTTCGACATGCAAACAACACAAGACCCTCATGAAGGAGAGATAGAGCAAGATCCGACTCAATCAATCGACATCATCTACAATCAGCTATCCATAGAAGCTGCAATAGTGGGATGGCAAAATGTCGTCCTGGCTGGCATCTCACAAGGCGCTGCAGTTGGAATTCACGTCCTTCTCAAGCAACCTCACAGACTCGGAGGCTTTATCGGGCTAAATACCTGGCTTCCACGACCAAAGACTATTGAGGGCGCCGATAGCCGCTGGCCAGGATCTGTGCAGACACCCGTCATGTTGGCACACACAAGAGATGACCCGATCGTACATATTACATATGGTGAAGAATTGTCACAGAGCCTAGAGAAGCTGGGGATGAATGTGGAGTGGCATGAATACGAGACTGCAGAAGGCGAGCCCGCGCACTGGGTGAACGAGCCCGAAGGAGTCGATCACATTGTAAAGTTTGTTAGAAGGGCCAGGAAGTCGCCACGAGGAAGCCCGCTTCTTACGCCATCATTCACGACTACGCGATCATATTGAGCCGCAAGATCGCCATCTCGCTTCACGCTGTGTCTCGGCGCCTTTGCTGCCAGATCTGGGAAGCCTTGAAAGACCCATCGGCGAATCTGGCACACTGTTCGGTGCCAACAGCAACAGCCTCACTACATGCACCGGCGCATTGTAAGACGTACAGCACGATTGACAGCGATTTCTGCTACAGGTCTAGCCAGCAGAGACCCTTCGCAAAACAGATTTACATAGCGCATTCGACAGTCGGCCGGAGCGTAGCAACGCACTAGCAAAAGACCAGGGGCCACAAAAAGGACGCACCTTACGCACCAGCGACTTGCAATGACTAGCTCTACCTTCTCCCTGGCGAAAAGAAAAGTGATCGGCCATTCTCGCAGCGTTGCACTGATTGCGATTCTCGTATTCAGAGCAGTGGACATGTCAACGCTGTCCGAAAAACCCGACCTTCGAATGATTACGATTTCGAGATTTTGGAAAACGGGACTCTCCAGGTATCCTTCGAGCAAATCAGAACATCAAGGACGGAAGTTAAGACGACCAACGTTCACGGACACGAGAGAGCCTGGCGAGAGAGGAGCAAAAGAGCGGCGCAGGAATGGACGGTAGAAACGGAAGAGCGACAACAGAAGAAATGAGGAACAGTATCAGTCTATTTGTGTCGGAGGCATCAGAAAGATCTTGGATTCAAGCTGAAAGATGGAAGATGGGAGTCTAGGTTCGGCTGGCTGAAATGTTGCTTTGTGTAATTGTGTAATTTAAAGTCTGTATGTATCATCATAAAGTGATCTCAAGGCTCCTTGTTCTCGTGACGAAAACCTCGCGTCCACCGCACCCGAACCGACCGTCCTGGGAGATTTGTTGAAAATTTTCCCTGTTGGTCGACATGTGAAGGTTGTCTTCCCACGCGTTCAGGCTGAGCGGCAGGCTAAGATTGAGTGTCCAGCACACGCGGGCGAGTTGATGTTTCGAGTTCTCATTGTGGCAGGGCTATGAGGGCGGCTCGAGATGGCACAGGCTCGTCAGGATCTTACGTGCCAGCCGAGCACAGACTGTGAAGATATGAATCAAATGCATCATCGTTGCTTTGAGCAACGTTCACGCAACGGTCAGTACTCTCATCATCCATTCGTACACCTGAAAACATGAAGTCAGTAGAAATATTAGAGAACGAAACGTTCACCACTTACAGCCCATTGCGCAGCGTTCACGATGAAAGCTCTCGCACTACAGACGCCAAGTCCTCGGAAGAAAGCAGAAGCGCCTTCTGTGTGGTACAGCAATTTGGCTATGCTCCACGTAGTTGGTCTAGCTGTGACTATGGCCTTTGAAGGTCTTGCTGCATTGCCTAGCAAAGGAGCTTCAGCACCAGTGCTGCTCCTAGTGGGCACCAAGTCCCATGTCTGCACTCTCGTCTTCACAACGTCAAGTGGGAAAATGCTGGCCCATGTAACAACACCAGCCAAACCGCCACACAATAACACTTTGAGGGCTTCCTGGGTATGTGTATCGGCTTCGTTGGCAATGGCCCGCTTGCTCAATTCGTATGACCAGAAGTAGAAGCCATAGCCTACGCTATCGCGAACAGCTGTGATACTGCCACCCATGTACAAGCCTCTTAGACCTGCCGCTCGCCATAGATCTTGAGTCACTTGGTATGAGGAACGAGGTGGATTGGAGACCTGGGTGCGACATTTTACAAGCTCTGTCGGCGTAGAAACGAAGAATGTAGCAAGACCACCTAGTGCACCAGCCGACCAGATCTTCCACCATTCAGGCTGGCTGGTGAAATTTTGCGGTAGAGTGTTGATGTTTCCTGTTTGGAAGTAGGACAAAGAGCGATTATACGTCATGAACATGACAGCGTTGAGAGCGCCATAACCGAGTATGGGCGCTGCGGCACCTCGAGCAAACTGGGTCCATCGTGATAAGGTGTGCTGCGTTGGGGCAGAGACCGCAGGGAGGTTCGTGGGCAGTGTGTGAGTTGGAGCTGTGGAGACCTTTGAAGGTTTTGATGCAGAGCCGGCTTGTAATTTGGTCTTGATGATGTCGAGAGGATTGCCGATGAGGATTCCTGAGCATGCACATGAGCTGCAAGTCAAGACATCGGACTGGCGATCAGGCTACCTATGGCTCCAGACACATAGCCGGCCCAAAAGTCGGCAGACATGCTATCGTGGTGGGTTAAGAGGAATACGGAGGAGAGCGGGAAATGGTTTTCGCTTGTACGTATCCATACAGGCTGCCGGACGGTCGTAGAACCAATGTGGCTATCGAAGCATAGCTTGCAAGAAAGAATGGCTCATGATTCCTGATTTGGGAAGTGAAGGTCAAAGGTGAGTCGTGGTCGCCTGGAAACGGATGAACTGCGGGAAGTGGGGTCCGATTGCCGCGCGCATGGATCTCGGTGGCGGACGCAGGTGCAATGCAGTCATCCAGACTGCCCTCGAATCTCACCTTCGCCAGAGCTGCGACACTTCAATGACACATTCGTCGCCACCTGGAGGCGCCTGGTCCATCGCTTGTTGTCAATCTGCACCATCGCTCGACATTGTTGTCATCCTCAACTAACACCGCCCCTCGACAAGTGCGACAGGCCACCACCGCCACCGACTAAACACCCGCCCGCGTGCAGCGCTTAGCACGCCGACCATTGCCAGTTAATGTCCACACTTACTACCGAGACCAAATCGCTTTGGGATTTGAGTGATGTTATCGAGTTTCACAATGCGGCACTGAGCCATGCGGACTCCACTGCAGCCATTTCGCACAAGGAGAGCGACAGTAACCCGCGAGCTAGCAATGATGCCGAGCTTGACGAGAGCAATGGAGGCGTCAGTCTGGGAAGCTTCGACAAGATCTGGCAGTTTCTAGGCACTCCAGTGCCAACCAAGGACGAATCGCCTCGAATCGATCTCCAAACACGATCCGTCAAGCCAGCTCGGAAGCTGGACTACACTTCGGATGGCGCAGCCTACACACTGTCTCGTCCCAAGCCCATCCAGCGGCACCCTTCATTCACCGACGGTACCGACGGCGAGGATATTTGGGCTATCAGTCCAAAGGCCACTGATGCAACACCTTTGACCAAGACGCAGAAGAAGCGCATGCGTAGAAAAGAGAGGCGGGAGCAAGAGATCGCTCAGGCGCGTCTCAATGGCGGCAGAGCTGATGCAATATCTGAATCAGAAGCAGAGACCGCGGGGAGGAAGACACCTGCGCGCAAGGCATCAGCACATGTCATGAAAGAGAAGAACAAGGAACAGACAGCGTCGCAGGTAACAAATAAGCCGGAGAGCAGTCAGAATGCTACAGTCGCATCGAAGGTACCTGCGGCGCCTAACCGAGCGAAGACTCCCATGCCTGAGAAAGCAAAGACGGCCAAAGTGTCTCCACTGCCAGGAAAGGACAACTCCACGGACCAGGCAGTCAACGCTGTCGCTGCAGCAATGGCTGCTATCAGCAGCAAGTCTCCGCAACAGCCGCCTTCGACTCCGAAGCAGACGTTCAGACAGCTGGTCGCTCAATCTCAACCAGTACGCAAAACACAGACTCAACAACCTCAAGCTGTGGGCAAGCTTCACCTGGTTCCTGCCTCTGTTGGTGTACAGCCAAAGCTTGCCTCAGAGATCAATGCAACGCTCGGCATCAATCCCACTCCTGTTGCTATGAGCATGCACGTCCCCACGGCGCCTGCCAGTGCCAAAAAGGCGCGGCCACAGCCAGTCATTGAACCGAAAATCATCCGATCTGGTGAAGACCGACACTGGGCTCTGCTTATGAAGCTAATCAGTGAGTTCGGTCAGGACCGGAAGCACTTGGTGGCGCCGATGAATCTAGCCAGCCATAACAACGATCCCAAAGGCATCCACGTCTTCGTGGACGCTTCCAACATATGCATTGGATTCATGGACATGTTAAAGTCCACGAGAGGCATCCATCCAATGGCACATCTCCCGCAGGCCAACCTTTCTTTCGACGGCCTCGCTCTGTTAATGGAACGTCGACGTCCAGTTGCCAAGCGTGTTCTCGCCGGTTCCAATCCATGGCTACCGGCATTCGACAAAGCAAAAGCAATTGGCTATGAAATGAACATATTCGAAAAGGTGTACAAAGCTCGCGAGCTCACCGATCGTCAGCTCTACTTCCAACAGCAGGATGCCCGGCGCTATAGTAAGAGCGGGAAAAAGCCTGCTGTGCACCCCAGTGCTACAATCATCAAGTCAGGCACATCTCCTCCTGTGTATTCAGTCCTCGGTAATGGCATCGGCAGCGGAAGCGGCAGTGGCACGGAAACGTCTACTGCGCCGCAATACGCGCCTGCCAAGATGATTGAACAAGGTGTTGATGAGATCCTTCACTTGAAGATGATGGAGAGTATTGTTGACTACGAAGAGCCAAGCACTATGGTGCTTGCAACTGGTGATGCCGCGCAGGCAGAGTACAGCCAAGGTTTCATGGCTATGGCCGAAAGAGCATTGAAGAAGGGGTGGACCGTCGAGTTGATCTCTTGGAGTAAGAATATAAGTAAGGCTTACGTCAAGAGCAATTGGGAGGGAGCCTGGGATGGACGATTCAAGATCATCTATCTGGACGACTTCGCCGAAGAACTTCTTGATATGTAAAGGACGTATCGGGGAAGAGAAGCTGTGTTGCTTTCGTCTTTTCGAAGACACACTGGCAGTGGGTGCCATGGTGGTATGCCAAAGCCTTGGACATTACTGTAGAGCGGAGAAGAGTTGCATGGGCCACGAGATATGTATATCTTGACCATTCTTGTCTCTCGCTGAATTGAAAATCTACACCGCATATTTGCACTCCTCGCTCATTGCCATTTGCGCCCTTTTCATTTCCTGTGCTGATTGGATATCTTGCCAAAATTTCACCACCGTCTGCAAAGTCCGAGTCTCCCCTCCGGCCAACGCCATCTTGAGCCGCTCACCCCTCACTTTCGCCTCCACGAAATGTAGTCGCTGAAACCGCGTCGCGCTGAGCAAATCGTGCACCGTGACACCTCCAGCCCGCTGGAGCTTCATGGCTCCGAGGCCGAATTGTTTGCCGCAAATGTACTGAACGCCTGGCGAAGATGGGAGAGACTCGGACTTTCCAGAAGCGAGGTTGGGAGAGTCGTTGTCGTCCGCACAAAATTGCATCTGATCGTCTCCAGGTCGTGCGGAGGGTTTGAATTGGTAATTACTGAAGAGATATACAGAGTCAAGGGGTGGTTGGATCAGAAGCATATTTTGCAAGGAGCGAGTTTCATTCAAGGCTGCATAGGGGTTGAGTTGCGATTTGATGGAGCTCATGTCGCTATGTGCCACGGGCAGGGAGCACTCGAGGCTGATGATGCGTGGTATGAAAGTCTTGTAGGTGTTGGTGTCGAGGAGGACCTGGTGGCAGGGTGTAGAGAGCGAAATGAAGGAGATCATGGATCCCAGCTTGTCGTTGTGTTGAGACGGAGGTCCGAGCATGGGTCGAAGGAAGAAGGCTCGTTGGAGTTTGATAGAGCCCGCGATGGCAGCATGCCATAGTTTGCAGACTTGTTGCGCCCGTAGAGCGTCGCCGATGGGAATATCCAACAGGATTATTTCGAGCAGTTCGATTGTGTCCAGGACTTGCGCTGTCGCAGACATGGTGGCAGTTGTGTCGATCTGGCCAAGGTTGTGGAGGTTTAGATGTTGGTCTGAGATACTGCACTCTGCTTCAAGTCAGCTGTAGAAAAGTGCGCCCGTCACTTCAAGTGCGCATTTACGACGCATCTGAGTCATGGTCTGTGCCTGGACATTCACAACGAGCCGCTTGCTGACACGATGAAAGAGTCACAATGTTTTCGACAGGATGAATCAATTCTGCCAGCTACCTGAAATTCTTGCAGCCTGTTGCCGCTGGGGTATCCATTTCCGCTCCAGTTCTGAAAGGTGCAAAGGCGCTCAGCATTTGTCCTCCTCTACTTTACTTTGGGTCGTCGAAAACGTAGGTCAGGTGGCAGCGACCGCAGTACTGGCGGTTGTGCATGGCAGCCATGAAGATACCGGCACCGCACTATGAAATGAGTCAGTACATTGCTTCCCATAGACTGTGCCTTGGAAATGCTTACGGTCTCGGCTGGGCACTCTCTCCTCAGGCGCTCAATCTTTCCGTCACCGTCGACCTTGTAGTACTTGAGCACAGCCAACTTGGTCTTCTTGCGCTTGTGCTTGATCTTCTTAGGGGTGGTGTAGACTTTCTTCTTGCGCTTCTTGGCCATACCACCACGCAGGCGGAGGACCAAGTGGAGGGTGGACTCCTTCTGGATGTTGTAGTCGCTGAGAGTGCGGCCATCCTCGAGCTGCTTGCCGGCGAAGATCAAGCGCTGCTGGTCCGGTGGGATTCCCTCCTTGTCCTGAATCTTGCTCTTGACATTGTCGATGGTGTCGGACGACTGCGACAGAATGTTAGTCTCGTGCGTTTGCGGCGGCGCTGGCGGTGGCGCGCGGTTCGTGGGCGGCGGTGGGTAGTCGTACCTCCACCTCAAGGGTGATAGTCTTGCCCGTGAGGGTCTTGACGAAGATCTGCATCTTCGCTGCTTGTCACTGCCTACGCAAGAATGCGATCCTTGAGAGTGATGGGGAAGCAAAAGAAGTGCCCAAGTGCAAAGCGGAGCCTGCGATAATCGTGGTGGCTCTTGGCGTTCTGCAGTAATGCCTGAGGCTGACAAATGAAGGGTCCAAGACCACAATGTGCAATGGCCGTCTCACGCTTTCGAGTTGCTGCTCTGCATTTCAACATCAAGGCAAAGGCAACACGGATCAGAACAACTTGCGATGCAATATTTATTGTCATCGATAAACACCTCATCCAATCATGGTCCATGCCTCATCATCCATATCTCCTTCCACATCCTCACCTGACTCTTGAAAGCGCTCCCACATAGTTTGCGAAATCTCCTTCGCTAATGAGACCCATTCAGTATACTGTTTCGACTCGTCACTCTGTTCAGGCGCAAGCATCTCGGCATTAGTCTCCTTCAACTGCTTCTGCTCAACACGTGTAGCTTTGTCCTTTTGCGAAAACGACCGCAGCTCGCTACCAACAAGCTTAATACCTGACAGACAAATATTCGCAATGTACTTGAACTCCAATTTCGAATCATCATTGGCTATCCATTCTTCAATCCTCGAAGCCATGTTCGCTTCAGGTCGACAAGACCACCACCAAATTGAAGTAGCTTCTCCACATAGTGCCTCACCCCAACCTGGTACGAAGAACTCCGCTATCTCATGTATGACCAGGTAAACGACGGGATGAAAGGGATCGAGTCCGAAAGCGAGAAAAGGCGCGATCAGATTGAGCTCTTGCTTGATACTGTAATGCGCGGCCATGAAATCCCATCTCCGACGTAGACTTTTCCAGTCGTCTGTGAGAAAGCCTAACGAGAGGAAGTAGTCGGCCAACACCATCATGAAGAGTTCCATGATAGACAGGGAATAGTCAACTCGAATTCGGCTGTTGGCTATGCCGAGGATACCAAAGATCTTGTCATGCGGCCTGGCGCAAACCTGCATTGCGAAGAAGTCGACTGCCTTGTGGAAGGAGAAATGGCGGCCGGCACGAAGATTATGTCTCTCGAAGCGTCTCCAGGAGAGTAGGTGGATGGCCATGGCTGCGTTTGCCATCGGGTCGTCACCGACTTGTTGCGTCTGGGCAGATCGTCAGCCGGCACACAGTGTTCTAACGATTAAGGTCGCGTACCAGCATCCTGCCATTCTTCTTGGGCCGAGCTCGTTTTTCGAATATATTACTTTCAGGTAAGAGGTTTGTCCATTCGACTTCAGCTTTGCCGATCCTTAGAGTCAATCTCTTCGCAAGAAGAACCTCTTGTACGATCCATAGCCGTGACCAGTAGGTACTGTGTAAGACTAATGTCTTCAAGTATTCAAGAGAATCGTCCTGGTCTGCCTCGGGAGTTTCTGGTTCTTCATCGTAGGCAAGCCTCATACTGCCAAGTGAGTGGAACGGTTCCCGCTGGATCCAAGCAATGACTACTTCCGCGTCTCGATAAATCTGGCCCATCAACTTGACCTGGCTCGCCTTTTCTTCATAGTCGTCTTGATTCGTGCAGAGTGCATCCACGAAATACCAGTCTTTCCGATTCTCAGAGTTCATTTGTAACAGGAATCGATACAGGTTCTTGCGCACCAACATGGATTGGCCATTGAGCTGTATTTCATACGAGGCAGAGTCGTGTCCCCACTGGTAAGATACAGCGTTGTAAACTGGGATACTTTCGTCGTGGATCGAGAAACTTTGCACCTCACAATGGAGGAGCTCGCCACGAGATTCTGGCAGCAGTCGGAGAAGTCGAAACTCGTCATTCTCAGGCTTTAGTGCTTCGTAGATCTTCGAACGAGCACTTCCAGACATGTCACTTGGATGGACAGCCGTGTCTGTATTGTTAGAAAGCTTCCTTGCAGGCGAACCAAATATGGTTGTCAAACAGAAGGATTGCATGTGCCCCTCAGCCGCTCCCTTGCCGTTTCGGGTTGGTGGCTGAGCATGAGAAGATCAAAAACCCAATCACAGCAGCTTCACATTTCAGACGCACATTTCGAGGGAGACCAGTATTGACATAGAGTGAAAACAGCTGGGAGCCTGGTAAACATTGTAAGCTATCTCATGCTAGTACTTGAAAGGTGCGTTCAAACATAGACTATGACTGTCAATGAATTCGTGAACGCACTACCCTTTCCTGTATTGCACGCCAGCCACCGTGCTACTAACCAGAGAGACCTTATCGTTTGAGCCAATATCGACAAATTTGCTGCTCACATGAATGCCAAAAAACCAAAGAAAGCAGCGAGGCATCGGGGGAGTGCAACTCCAACGACGGTCGCAGAGCTTTCGCCGGCGTCAGGATTGGTAGATGGGGCTGCGGTCGCAGTGGAAGTAGATTGACCAGTCGGAGTTGTGGTGGAGGTATCCTCCGTAGTTGCAGTTGAGCTGGACTCGGTGCTGTATGATAGGATTTAGCAATTTGCACAATACAAAAAGCTGCAAAGCTGTATGTTGAACGCACGTGTTGATACCGCGACATTCCTCGATAGCAGTATTCACCCAATCCGGTCTATCCAAAGCCACAGTACAGGCGCCATAGCAGCCAATGATAGCGTTTGCTCGACCGCAGCGACAGCCACGATCAGAAGTGGGGCATCGGTTGTATGCGTCTACGGCCTGCGATGAGAAGTTGACATTGTTAGTATTTGACTAGCTTCGCGGACACTTTGCCAAGAAATTTCGCTGCTCTTCGGCAGATGAGGGTCTTACAGGACTCAAGCAGGTATCAATAGCATTGTCAACGGTATCGCCGCATCCGGTCGTGTCTGCCACAGCGAAGGCCGCGAGAGCAAGAGTGAAAGCTCGAGAGGCGTGCATTGTAAATCAAGTGGGTTTCTTGTCGTGGATAGATGTGTTTTGCGGGTTTGGCCTTTGAGTAATGTGAAGTTCGTACACGATGTTGTTTTTGTCGTTACTGCTTGAGTGAGTTGTATTCACAAAAAGTAGTAGTTTGATCCGTTTCATATCTCAGTCTTTACAATTTGCCAGAGCCATGAACAGTCGGATATACAGCTCGGTATCAGCTTTCGTGGTTGATGTTCCACACAGGTCTCAGAAAACATGGTCGTGCCTGTGGTATGACGAACGCAGACAACAAGCCACGCTCAAGCGCGCGTTACAACACCAGCGGCACATGCTTCGGTGAGCAGGTAGAGCCCCATGGAAACGACGTTGCTGAGCTTTCTACGTAGCAAGTGTCATGGTAGACCATGCTGCGGCGGTGTTGACGAGTGAGCGCTCGGATTCGTCGAATTTCTTGGTCGGGCTTATAGTGCTCTCCGAAAACGCGAAGAGTTTGAACATCAGCTGAAGGCGGCACTTGACGCTCACCGCACAGCGCATGATGCGAAGTCCAAATTCACATCCGTAAGATTATGGTGTCTGAAGTCTTGCTTGCCACGACCTAGAACGTGGCTAGGCGTGCTGTGCGTGAGCAGGGGTTGAGTACTAGTTTAGGGCTGAGCCTCAGGCAGGACCGGTACCTGGGCTCAGCATGGCACAAATCTTCGAATCGGACGCCGAAATCACATCCCGTCCTTCAATGCGATCTGAGAACAGTGTAGCACCCAGCTTTGGCATCAGCAGTGGAAACAGATCCATGCTCACTCGCTTTTCGATTCGGGCCTATGTTGCTCGTCGCCGGCTATGAGCGGTAAATTCGCATTGCCCTTGTACCCGTCGAACCATGGTGGTTTGCCATCCTCGTCCAGGTCCGCCCACACGAACATGCCACAGTCCTTATTCGAATTGGCCTGATAGTTGGCAAAGCACTGCCACATGTAACGTCCTCTGGTAGCAGCTCTTTTCTGCACGCATCTCAAAACCATTGCAACATTGCATTTGCACTTCGGCGTGTGTATGGGGTGCAGATAGTCCTTGTAGCAACGATAGGTGATGTTCAGCCGCTTGTTTAGAGCCAAGGGATGAGGATCGATAGACTTCGCAGGTGCTATAGAATGTTTCCACTCTTCTTGCATCTCAGCATGCATGACGAGCAAGCTGTTGTGCGGAAGGTGTATGGCGATCTGGCCTTGTTCGTCCGCCTGTGCTGTTGAGCCGTCTTCGGAAGGTGGAACGATCTTTCGAACACGGAATTCCCTAGCAACGCCCAGAGACAAGCTGCCGATGACAGCTCTGGGACCGAGATATGTCAGCTGGTCCGAGTGAAAGCCAACGCTTTCCTTCGCGCCATCATAGCAATTCACAAAACTGGCATTGGGCTCCCAATCTTCAGGCGACTGGAACTTCAGCTTTTTCCCATCAGGCTGATAGTCTCGCGTCCGTCTTTCTACCTCTTTGTTGACCGTTTCTTTGACGATGTGTGCTACTTTGAGCATCTCGGGCGTAGTCTCTGCCAGGGCTGTAGATTCGTAGATTGAATCGCTGTAAAAGGCCTTTGTCTGCTCGTTTCTGACCGCCTCCGGCGAGTCAAGGTAAAACTTGAACGTCGAGTTGTTTTGAAGCGTGCGCCCAAAGATTTGAAATGATCCTCTTTTGAAAGTCGGCGACTCGTCCAGAAGCTCCTGCAGCAACGCATTGGCTTGGGAAGCTGGGAGGAAATTGTGAATAATGGAGCAAGGCGTGTGCGTCTCAATGTCCTTAGGCGAGTAGAGATGGAGTGTTTGGCCCTTCTTAGTCAGGCTCTTCGCTTGCACCGCCGAAGGAGAAGAGATGACGCCCTCTTTCGCGCCGAAATTCAGGGCAGATTGGTATCCTACAGCGGCGCGCTTACGCTTTGTAGGCTCTTCAAGAGAGCCTGCGAGTGCGGCCGATGCCTTCTCATAGCTCCCTCCATATGCTAATAGGTAGTCCAAATGTAAGTCCGAGCTTCGATCTGGGTGCAAAGAAGCTAGCATCGCCAGCTTGAAGTCGGTATCCTCATCCTCTATGCTCGGCTGCTCCTCGGCCTGCTTCAGCCGTTTGGTTCGATGTCCGTCCATGTTACTGCTCTTTCAACGTGTGTGAGTCGCCTGAGGAGCATGGTGCGTTACGTCGCGAGATGCCGTGTACTGGAGTCTGGTCACTTCGAGAGCAATGCAGCGGCATTCGCTCGCCGAGCAGGCAGCATCGAGGAGTGTGCCTCAGGACATCAATCGTGATGATTAAGCCAAACGGACTTTAGCCGCGGCAGCGACATCAACGAAGCAAACGACTGTGTCCAGAACCCACTGTCGGTCGGAACGCATTCGCGACCACGGCCGAAACGACCGCATTTCTCGTGGCGCCAAAAGTCGACAAGTCTGGTAATCTCGGTCATCGCGAAACCTCGCACTCGGGTGCATAGAGAACGAAACCGACAACCAAAGAGAAGAGGCAATTCTGGATCCCGCAGCATCCTCAGCTGTCAAGATGTCAGTCAACAAACTCGCGCCTTCTTTTCGCTCGCGACTGACATTTTGTGTAGGCCTCGCCTCAATCACAAGAAGGCGAGGACAGGCTGTCAGCGCTGCAAAGCGCGTAAGGTGAAGGTGTGGCGAACATATAAACACATACACTTCCCACCTGCGAAGTGAGAACTGACCAGGCGCATAGTGCGATGAAGGCAAGCCAAAATGTATTGCATGCATGAGGCACAATGTGCTCTGCGAATATGTCGACCCGCAACCTCGCCGATCCGATGGGCAACATTCGTCGCAACACAACTCAAGTTTCCCGCCTTACAGTGCGCCTGGCAATCCGCCTAATGACTTCTTCAACCACAATATGGCCAATGAGCTCAACCTTGAGCTTCGTCTGATGCGCCAATGGACCATTGAAACCTGCGAGACATTTACCGCCGACAAAGACTTCTGGCAGAAACAAGCTACAGAATTCGGCCTTACCCATCGCATGATTCTGGATGCAATGTTCAGCTTATCCGCTCTCCATATATCGTGGCAGTCGCTCCCTGATGTGGCCAGAAGTCCCAATTCCCCAAGTGTCGGCACAGCAGTAAGACGAGAAATGATTATTAACGCTCAAAAGTACCTTCAGCGTGCATTGGATGGCCATACCGCAGCTATGAGCACACTGAACAAAGAAAATGCCAAGGCTGTGTATACCGCATCAGTGCTTCTCTTGTACTACTCTTTCCTCAATTTGGGTGAGATCGCGTACGAGCCCACGCTCCCAGGCTACGACCACACCTTTTGGACGAGACTTTCTGGCCACACTCATTATCTCTGCGATAACTGGGCAGCTATGGAAGGTGGCGAGCAGTCAATGAATGAGTTTGGCGTCTTTTTCGGCAGGTCCGTATCCAGCACTTCAGCGTCATCCTTGTAAACAGGACTTCCAGACTAATCTTTTGCAGACCCAATCTAGGAGAAGCTGATCAACTCTTTAGCCAGGAGCAAGGCAATCCATTTACAGAGCTTCTCACTTTTGCAGAAGAGTATGATACCAGTTCGACGGACGATAAGGCCATCTACCAGAACAGTGTCGCATACCTAGCTTGGATACATAAGAGCATTACAAACGACACAGAGCCAGCATTGCTCAACTGCCAAAGACTTGTTGCGATGCCCTCACAACTGGGCCGACGATTCACCGAGCTCGTTGAGCACAGACAGCCTCGGGCGCTTTTGATCCTCGCACATATATTGGCCACGACCAAACTTCTTGCCAAACAACTACCATGGTTGCGCGAAATAGCAGAGAGACAGATTCCACCTCTCCAGCAATTTATTCCTCCGGCGTGGCAAGAGATGATGAAGTGGCCTATGGAAATCACATTTGGTCCGCAGCAGCCAGAGACGATTCCGAACGACCAGCGCAACGGCTATGCGTTCCGAGACGCTGCAGAGTTGGTCGCCGGCAACAAGGACCAAACGGCACCATCATGACGATACTATCCCCGGTCAGAGCTGTTCGCGCCGGATTGTGATCGAGTGATCAAAGGTCTTTGACAGCTTGGGCTTCTCTACAAACGCGCTTGGAAGTCGCAAAGCTGACAAACGTGCTGCCCAAAACTCAGAGCCACATTGCTACAGCAAATCAATCGCACAGCGTTCTCGAAGTGCCCGCGCCATGGAATGGAAAAGAGGAGTTTCCGCTCGTCCGAACTAAAAGTGGAATTCTTCTCAGCATACGCGAGCAATTCCACGTACATCATCCTTACCAGATAGCATTATGGGCTCTACGCTCAACGGAAAAATCGATAGCATACGCAAAGTGCTGGTTCTTGGGGTGGGTACTGCTTACTGCGATCGCAGAGATCAACACTCACAAATGCCAGGAGAATCGACTGTCAACCTCGATCCTGTCCGGACTTTCTCAAGCGTCTAGCACACGCTATGAGCTCCATTTAGCTGTGCATCAGATATCACCATCATCCACGAACTCCCATATTTCCGTCCACTCCACCGACTTCTCGACCGAATCGCTGAAGGCCATCTTCCACGAGCTCAAACCAGACGTTGTCTTCAGTACCTCACACGGCGGATCCTTCGACACACAGAAAATCATCATCGACACCGCCGTCTCCGCCGGCGTACCAGGTTTCGTCCCCGCAGGATTCGGCCAAGACAGCCAGAACACCGCCCTCCACGACCGCCTACCACCTCTCAAAGGCCGTTGGCAATGTATACAATACTTGAAAGAGCTTAGCGATAAAGGCACAATAGAATGGGTCGCTCCGGCGACAGGCATACAGCTAGACCAAGCTATCATGAGCGGAAACATTGGCTTCGACCTCAAATGGCAAAGCGTCACAGTGCACGGCACAGGCGAAGAAGAATTCGCTGCGAGTAGCACGCAATGGAATGGGAAAGTGGCAGCTGCAGTTCTCAAGAGTTGGAATGATGTTAAGAATCAGTATATCTATGTTCCGGGTATGATTACCAGTGTGAACACCTGTTTGGAAGCTTTGCAAAACGTTACGAGACAGGAATGGGAGCGAGGGAATAATGAGGTGGAGGATATGGTCAGAGAGGCGGAAAGGAGGATTGAGAGGGGGTTTCCGGATGCGGGGATGTTTCTGCTGGAGAAGAGTATTTTGTGTGATGAGGGGTTGAATGCTGTGGGACCTTTTCGGGAGCAAGATGGGAAGAGAGTGCTGGGGTTGGAGGGAGAGAGGGTTGAGGATGTTGTGGGGAAGGTTGTGCATGAGTTTCAGCATCATGGGAAAGTGGATTGTGGATGTGGGTAGGCTTGGTATTGAAAGATCGTTCAAGCTCGAATGTTGTGTCTCACGGTCGTTGATGAGATTCTTGTGAGTGCATTGATGTTGCCGCGACTGTGAAGGCGTACCTTCCACCTTTAGCCATCTGACTGTGGAGTGTTGTACGCCCGGTCTGTCCCCCTTTGCGCTTCGAGGAGGACGCCCGATCTCCGGTCTCAAGATCCGATCCCATCGTATCCTTTCTCCAAATTCCAAGGCCTTCAAGCTTTTCAGCTGCGTTGAAGTCATCTGGGATGGCAGCAAACCCATCTCCAAGAGAGCCAGTACCATTCACCCCTCGCTGATGCCATTATCTCTCACCCAGATCGCATCGTGCTTCAGAAGCACTCTGAGAATATGTTTCACGGACCTGCCATCCAGACAGGCTCGATGCCACCCGGACATCGACTTTACCGTGCACACATGTAAAGAATGTTGATGGTGGTGAGGTCGTATGCGTCCCACAGGTCTTCGCTCGAGGCGTTGGCATCGAAAGGCTGTTCGACTTCCGCTCCGAGGCCGAAATTCCAGCCATCTGACTGTTGTACGGCTCGTCGAGGGTCTCCTGACCAGCTGCGCGTGCGCTTGTGAGTGGTGATGGGTCGAAGTTGAAGGCTGGCAACGGAGGAGCAGTGGTCGTGTAGCATTGCATTGAGCTGGTTGTGACACTTGATCTAAGCCAGAAGGCAACTGGGAGGAGGTCAGCGACTTTGACCAAGGGGGAAGAAGGCTGGAACTCACAGAGTTGCTAGAAAACATTCAACTGACGAGAGCGTCTAAATACCGTGTCGTCCAGAACGCCTGAACTCGGGCGAAGAGGCGACATTGTCGCAGATGCTGAAGATCTGCTGGAGCGCCTCGACTGAGACGACTTGCGGTTGCGGAGCGTAAGTGACCTGAGTAGCCATATCGTTACTTGCTGTGTCTTGAACGAGGTTCTTGTGGACTTGAACGGGCGCTTCATCTGTCGACCATTCCATGATTTGACTCGTAGTGCGTTTGTAGAGCGGAAGAGTGAGCTGCGTTGGGGCGGAGAAATCCTGGGGCTGATTTGAGCCGTCGAAAGTGAGGACCAAAATGCAGTAATCTGCTGTTCGTGTAATCACAATTTGCGAATCGAAGTGATGCCATGCCGGAATAAGAGTGTCGTACCCGCTCACTTTTGCATGCGTAAAAATCCCAGCCTTTCCAACGCCGTTATCCAGGGTATCATAACTCATGATGCAATAAGCCAAAACCAACATTTGGGCGCCAAAGCACATCCTACTTCTCCCCAACAACTTCCATCGCCTTCTGCGCTTTCTCCAACCTCCCCACCGTCCCATCCATACCTTCCTTCAACTTCACCAAATCCTCATTCCCCCTCTGCCACGTTGCTGAGATTTCTTCCACCCTCTTCACCTCTCCCACACTCACATCCGTCTCTTGCGCAGCCTTCAACTTCGCTATCCTCTCCTCCTCCAACTTCTTCTCATACTCCTCCGTCTGTCTCTCAAACGCAACCTTAAAATGTTCGGCCGTTTCCTTCGGAGCCTTCCGTCTCAAATTCGCAAGCTGTAAAGTCTGATGTTCAATATGTGTCGAAAGTTCCTGGATCTTTTGCGCGAGTTTCGTGTCGAAAGGTTCCAATTCTGTCGCAAATACCAAACGTCAGCATCCCGCCCGTCTCCAACACATTCTTTGCTTGAACAAGCATTACCGGGACAGTACTCACCCTCACCCTCCCTCGCCTTCTTCAATTCCTCCTCAATCTCCCTCGTCTCCATTCCATTAATCGTAATGTTATCTTTCGCGGCATCAAACGTTGTTCGAATATACTCGTCTACTAATTGCTCCACTCTCTTCCTCATTGCATCTTCTCCCACAGGAGCAGCATCAGGTGGGAGATGTTGATCGATTTTCTCTTGTGCGGCCTTTGTCACGTTTGCGATGAGGTAGGTCAAATCTGCGGGACTTTGGAGTTCGATTTTGCGATGGGCGGATTCTGTGGCGCGGAGGCCATCTTGAGGCAGATTCGATTCGAAGATGTTGGCCATGATGGGTTTTGCTGGAGTTTGGTCGGTGGAGGGGAAAAGGTAAACAGAGCTTCGTGCTTTGGAGGGGGACGCGACTCGAGTCGTGCACGCGTTTCTCCGATAGACCAGGGTCTTGATCCGCGGCGTTCCTTATCCGCGTAAACTATGACGCGGGCTTGGGTGTGGCTGGGGGTCGACGGGGAGCTCGTCACACCGACCATCTGGCACGTGTGAGCTCTGTGCAACGTTGTGCACCGTGATGGATTCGAGCGTGAAAACAGTGTTGGGGAAGTTGCTGTTCGAGGCAATGATACGCGAAGTATATACGCTCAGCCCAAGGAGTACAGTGTTCGCTCCTACCAAAAACAAACCCATATGGATGAGGCTATCTACTCCAATTCAAACACCTGTGTATGCCGTAACCCAGCCGTGTCCGAATACTCTGAGCATGATTGATCCCGCGTCTTGCATATCACGCCTATTCCCAAGCAATACCAATGAACCACATTCCCATTCCCAGCACCGCCGAAACCCTCCCCAAACAGTAGTAATAATAAGTCTCGCCCGACAGCACCATGCTCAATCGCTATACATTTCCAATTCCAAACAAACCCATCTCTTATTCTCCTCCATCTCAAGTCCTGTATACTAACCGCCTTCACCTCGGCATCATCCTCTCAGCCTCCTCATCCGTCAAAACAATCTCTTCGACAGGATCCGGACGATGTTCCAAGTCCTCGTCGACGTACTCGTTCGCTGCGTACGAAGGGAGGAAGAGTTCTACAAGATCAAGACATTGTCAGCCTCATCATCACTTATCCCATCTCTCTTCATTCGCTTTTGCCAAAAAACTGAATGAGGGTCGCTGGTCCACAATCCCACTAAAACCCTAGCCTCTACCTCTTATCTCCATCTCTTCTATGACTTTGTTCATCCACTCACCTTGATTCCAATCCCACCCCTGACTACTCTTCACACAACTCACAAGTCTCAGTCCCTCATCATGTCCGAGATTAATCACAGTATACTCGCTCTTGCTCAATGAGTTTCCCAGTAAACTCGGTCGGCGAGGAGAGAGAAGCCAGCTCTCAGGTTGCGGCGAAGCGGTAGCCGGAGACCCTGATATTGGAACTTTGTTCTTCCCTTTCCATGAATTCGAGGTCGCAGGCAGAGAATAGTACGCTGAAGAGGAACCGCTGCTGCTGCTCAGAGAGCCAGAAGGGGAGGAACTCGAGGGTATGACGGAGTGCGGGAGTTTGCGTTTAGGAATGGGCATGGAGGAGGACATGGTTCTGTTCCTCTTTTCCTTTTCTTCTCTTGTGCACGATAATAACAGAATTCTAGAAGCTCAATAGGTATACACACAGAGTAAACTAGTACGTAGGAGTATATGTGTAGGAGAGCGGCGTGAGCGGTGACTACAGTAGTTGCGATAGCCCGGATGGCTGAGAAACGGACGGGCGTCCTCGGCTCCAAACGGCCGTTTCGTAGCACGATCATCCCAGTCCCAGGCAGAGAGCTCCCAGCTCTCAGCAAGCAAGCTCCCATGACTCCTCCCTCCCACGCACGATAGCCTTCGAAGTTCGCACGCAATAGCCTTTGGCGCTAACAGCGGTGGCCCTCTCAGCGTATTGCCTGCAAAAAAGGACATGTGATCAAAATGACGAAGAGCAAGTGCAATCATTAATTCGATACGAAACTAGCACTGGCTACTGTTGCCCGATTGATTGGTTTCCGATAACGCAAGACCGCAACCGCGCGAGCCGAGAGGAAAGGCGAGGCAATAATGTGCAGCTGTGCAATTGCTTGCTGCATAGCTGTGGTGGAACGTATGCAGTGCAAGCATAGAGTAAGAGCACATACAACTATAGTATCACGCTTACCTTGACGTTCATCATCATGTTCTCTGCCCTCGAATTTCAGCAACAGCAACGAAAATGACATACCATTTCTCCGATGATGCCTGTAACACATCTACAGCTAGTTCTGTCATGCCGTGTTCTTCCTAATATTCCACCCCTAAATACTAGTAGCTACTCATACAATATGCCTGCCTCCCCCATTGATCTCCCAGACCTCGTACTCTTTCACCATCTCCCTCGGGTATCACAAAGAATAAGCATGAAAAATATCACACACGCGCAATCCATATTCGTCGTTCGCTTTGCCCCCAATGTTTCCTTTGCGCCGTATGCGCTGTGCTGTTGTACCGAGAGGACTCTTCCAGGTCGTAAGTTCGCTCCCCCAGTATTATCGTACAATAGATATATCCTCTTTCCCAAATGGTTGCTCGCTTTTGTGAAGGAAATATGAAGATTCGTCGTATTTCTCATTCATGTTGAGCAACGTGCTCAGTTGCGCTTCCGGGCGAATCGGCGGTTCAGAAGCTGTAGCACTTTGGTGACGTTGAACTGAACATACTCGAGATCCAGGTCTTCTTGCTGCTCCTTTTGCATTTCTAGCAGGTCGTCCAGCTTCAAGTCCAGCTCGAGCAGGCCACGGTTACGCCCTTTGTAGTGTAGGCTGATTACGAACGTTCCCGGGCTTGGACTTGTAATGTTGAAATAGATGTTGGCTCTTCGGTTCTCTGGTACGTTGCTCTTCTGGATGACGCCCTGCTTCTCTAATTCCTGGTGCGTGAATTTGTATGGGCCGAGTACTTTGGCTGTCTGGCCTCGTTTCGATGTGCCTTCGGATTGACCGCGGACATTGTGCAAGTAGCTCTTGTATGTCTCCAGCTGACTGACGAGGTATGCGTTGTGATCGCGGATAGTGCGGAAGACCTCTCCCAGTTTTTCAGTCTCGGCCTCAACCTTCTCCTTCAGCGAACCCAGGTGAATCAGCTCTTGCTCAATCTCGTCGCGAAGCAGCGCATAACTGTCATCTTTGTCGACAATGCCAAGTTCTGTTAACTGGTTCAGAAGTTCCATTGCGCGAATGCCCTTTCGAACCATGACTGAGTCATTCTTCGTTGTTGCTGCAGCTTCAGCCACGCGGTCCAATCGGAGAGGTCGTCGCAGGACAACTGAATTTTGAGGAAGCGAGCGAAGAATGAGGACAAAGGTCGACTTGGCTTCCATGAAATAGACCTCTTCTTGTGTGATGTCCAGGGCTGCAGTGAAGTCATCTAATGAGGTTTCCCATTTGCTGTAGAGTGGCAAGTTGATCGCGCGATTGTCCTTCCTGGGGAGTTGCGCGGGCGCTGGCCCAATCTCAGCAAGGAGCTGATTCAGATGGCTCGTCTCTTCTTTGGCGAGCTCGGTTTGATGTTTCTCAATCAGTGCGTGCATGGCGTACACCTCGTTCAGCGTGATTGACAACTCGAGGTCTTTCTTGGAAAGCGCGACGTAGTTGTCCATCTCGAGTGTCTCGTAGAAGTCCTGGACCTCGCACAGATCCATCATGAACTTATTGATGCGCTCCTTGTTGCCTTGAATGAATGGCTGCAGCCTCTGCATGTATGGCTCCTTTGCGTAGCTCGGCTTATTCGCCAAGTTTTGCAGCATCTTCGCGACGTATGTGAGCGTCCGCTTAGGGTTCTCCGCCGGCGTTTGCTCAATGAGCATGTATGATCTCGGAGTGACAATGGCCGGGTTGATGAATCGCAGAAAGAAGAAGCCACCGATGAGAGTACAGATCGTCTGCTCTGAAGCATCTGGGTACTTTCTCCGAGTCAAGCTGCGAATCTGTTTGCATATCCACCGAATACCGTACGGCGTCTCCTCCAGCCCGTCGATGATAGTATCCAGGAAGCTGTTGGCAATCTCGATGAGCATCTCTATCCGAGGCGTAATGATCCTCTGCACATTCTCGTTCTCTGCGGCCTGCTCTGCTGTGATACCTTTGGGGAGGTCCTTTGGCAGCTGGCCACCATCGGCTTCAATCTTGCCCAGCATGCTCTCATAGACCTTGAGAGGGTTGATCTCCAGGTCGAGATCCTTGATCTCAATCAAAGAATTTATCCGCTCTGCGAGCACAGTCTTCAAGTAGCTCTGTCCAGGCCCTCTCCGTGTGTACGTCGTCATCATTCGGGATACCGGAGTGTTGGCTCGCAGCAGGGATGAGTAATCGGGGGTGTTATCGAATTGGAAGGTCAGAACAGACTGCGACTCGTTAGCTGTTTGTCGTGAATTGTGCTGGCTTCACTCACCTGAAACATGGTCAGAAGGAGATGCTCTTCTCGACTCTCGTACTGGTTTCCGTAGATTGTGAACATAACCGTCTGCAACAATTGATCAATCTCGGCCATGGTGACCAGGCGACACAGATGGGCAATGTGGCGTGGCTCGCTCTGGAGCAAGAACAGTAAGTTGCCATATTTCTGCGTCTTTTCGTCGTTTGGGAAGGAACCTTCGCTGAGGTCAAGGGAATCGTCCAGATGGCTAGCGACCTCTTCTTTCTGCGCTGCTGTTAGCAAGTGGCGCAGACGGCCCCACTCTGACATTGCATACCTCTTCCATTGCCATGCGGTTCTGCACGAGCAATGCGATTCGTGAATCCAGATAGCGCACATCCTTTTCCAGAACAAAGTTCTTCTTGGACTGCGAGGAGATCTTGCCCTTGAGTTCCCGCAGAGCCTTTTGAGCTGTGGGTCATGTCAGTCTGGTTTCGCCGAAACCTGCAGGGTGTCCACATATTGCGTACCTCTTGCCAAGTCATCTTCGATTTCCAGATCTCTTTGACCATTCATTGACAGGTACATGGCGGTGACTGAAAAGCGCTTGGAGGCGCGCATGCTGCGCGAGCCCTCTTGCGAGCTCATGGTGTTCTGGCGCGTGACGGGTACGAAGGAGGAGCCTTGAGAGGAAGTCGAGCCGCGCGAAGGGGTGTTGAGCATGGAGACGGCCATGGTGGAGGTGCTGGTGGTCGAGGGCCGAGGGCCGCTGTCGTCCTGCTCGACGCGGGAGTGCCGCAATTTCGCGGTCGAGTTGAACAAAGACGACGCTGGAATGCGACCAAAGACCATGGGCGGAATCCTATTCGGCGTCGGGCGGTGGTGTCGCTCAATGGGGCGCGGGCGCGGCGGACGGACGGCGGCAGTGAGACGAGACGCAGCGTGCCTGACAGGTGGCCGGGTGGTGCATTCGCAGTGGCACGCGCGGCGCCAGCGGCAGTGGACGTCTCTCGCGCGGGTGCGCTGGTGTGGTGCGGCGGGCGTGCCTCAATGGACAGGCCGGGCGAGTGCAGACACAATGGGGGCGTTTCGGAGGCCTTGGTCGCGGGGCCCGCTTGGTTGGATGGGTGCTGCGTTTTGCGCTGAAACACGCCAGGGTACAGACGCGCGCACGACCGGTCCCGACAGACGCAGTGGCGACGGTGCGATGCTGTTGCTGCTGCTGCTGCTGTGCGCTGCTCGCGGCCGGTGTCGCTGGAGAGAGAGGGAGGGCGTGAGTGAGAGAGCTGTGCTGGCGGCGGCGGCGGCGGCGTATGAGGAGCAGATGCGCTTGATGAAGACTGGGCAGGATATGGCGCTGGGCGCGCGCGCGACGCTTCGTTCAGGTACTAGTCTCCTCGAATGCGCCGCTAGCGAGCAGTGCTTGTGCGGTGCTAGACTGCATGCGGCGTCGGCATGGGCGACGATGATCTCCAGCGCTTCTCCTGCCCTGCACACATCGTGACCATGACCGGCCAGCTGTACGGCTGCCTTCAGACGTCGAGGTGCTTCATGGAGAGCTTTTACCACACCTTGCCATCACCAACACCGCACCCACGATGCCAGCGACGTTGCGCGATTGCCAGGCGACATGGCAGGCGTGCTGCACGGTCAGCCCACGGCTCCTCAGTTGAGTGTGGCCCTGCAGCGAGCGTCCGCATGATCGACTGTGGAACTCTAAGAACTAAATCTCCATGCCACAAGCTAGCAACTAGTTGATGAACGTGGTCGACAGCTGGACTCCACGCCCTGCACCACTGTCGCCTGTCATTGCGCTTGCCATCATACTGATGCGATGGGCAGATAGTGATCGCGTAGCCCTGCGGCATTCTTCCATTATGTCTGTACCAACGACACTCCTCGTCTAATTGCTGACGTCTGCAGGACACCTTCTCTCGTGCGCAAGTAGCCTCACATGGATGCAAACGCAAAAATTCACTATCGAAGCGTCATCCCGCCGAGATAAGCGACCGTTTGAAGCCCGGCAGCCGAGCGTCGGTGGACTCGATAGTTTTGCCAATAGTTCACCACTTCATATTGCACTCTGGGGTGTGACTTCGCAACTTTATGCCAACTCCAATGCCATGCGCACACTCGGACACTAAAATCTGGACATGTCCCTTCCGAAAGCCCTGCATGAAGCTGTCAGCTGCACCTCTTCCAAATAATCCGAGCATCTTGGTCGTGCATACCAGTTCAGCAGCCAAAACATGGGAATCAGCACGCGGTTACGCCAGGATATCGCTCTGGTCAAATACGCGCCCCTCCACATGATCCACGCCGCTCTGCCAGAGATCCTGCCTTGGGGTTTGTTCAGCTGGACAATGGCACGATACGCACCCACGTAGGCCATGATGCCTTGACTTTGCTGCTCCACTGTCAGTCTCCAGCACAACGGGTCGCCCTCGTCTACCTCTTGCACTTACAAAGGAAAAGCCCCGGGTGTTAATATCACCCTTGTTGAGCTTCTTCGCGAGCCACTTTGCCTTCTGCGTCGCAACCTGGGCAGTCGCGGGGTACGAGGTGCCTTCAATTACTGCACAATCGCCCAGAGCGTACACATCGCGTAGCACTGCCGCAGGCTTGCCCTGTTCCGAGTCTGCCGCTGATAGCTGCACTCTGCAGAAGTCATCGGTGATGATACTGCCGCTGCGAGGGTGCCGTTGCACCTTCCAATTGGCATCGCTGGATCGCGGGCTGGCGTTGATATCAGACAGCATGCACACACCGCTGGCAGGCGCAACGAAGGACGAGCTCAATGCCTTTTCCACGAACGGGTTCGCCATGAGCCCTGTGCTCCATACCACGAGCCCACATCCCACTTCGGACTCTTCGCCGTTCTTGAGCGCCAATGTGAACCCACTGGCCTTGACATCATCGTGATAGTCGGCTGTTCCTGCTCCAGCGGTTCGCGGGAAGCCGCGTTTGAGCTCTGTAATCGAATGGCTGGTCTTGATCGTCACTCCTTCCCGGCCTGCATTTTCTTGCGCGTACTTGCTCAGCTTCTCATCAAACATGGGAAGGATCTTATCGGCGACATCGTAGACGGTGATGTTTACGTGCTCCATGAGTTGCGGATAGAGCTTCGACATGTCTTCTCTGACAATATCCTGCAGCTCTCCTGAGAACTCAATTCCAGTCGGTCCTCCGCCTGTAAGGCAAGTTAGCACATCCTGCATTCGTTTGACTGCTGACCGACCCGACTGACCGACGATGGCAAAGTTGAGCAGCTGCTTCTTGAGAGCCACCGGAGTGGTCGGCAATGCTGCAGTCTCAAAGCAGGAGAGCAGCTTATCTCTGATCTTCTTCGCATCCTGCACATCTTTCAAGAAGTATGCGTTGTCTTTGACGCCTGGTATCCCAAAGGTCTGGCTGTACGATCCAACGCCGATAACGAGCTTATCATAAGCCATCGAGAAGAGCTCTCCGCGACTGGCCTCCAACTTCAACTGTAAAGGCCGCTTATCCTCGATCTCACCCGCTCTCGTAGACAGAAGACCTTGATTCGGACATCGTACCGTCTCTCGCACAAGGATCTGCTTCTTGCCTGCATCAATGCCATCTGCTCGGCCTTGGATGTATTCGTACTTGCTGGTTCGGGTCCGCACGGGTTCCAGTGCTGTACGGAACTCGAGTGTCCCGACACTCGTCGAAGCGAGGAGAGGTGTGAAGACGAAATAAGAGCGAGGTGAAACGACAACAGTCTGGTATTTCTTAGGATCAAGACTCCGAGCCAAGTTGTATCCTGCCCAGCCAGATCCGAGGATGACAACTCGTTCACGATCGTTTCGTGATGCTTCGAGCTGTTTGATCGTTATGCTTCGTCGCTGGCCTGCGATGCGTTGACAAGGTGCGTGGAATTGAGGCCGTACACATCGTGATATGGGAGACGGCGTGAAAGCTTTGACCGGCTTGTAGAGAGAGCTCATGTTGCAGACGACAATCTATGTTTGCAGAGCCCCAAGCAACCGGCAAACACAACGAAGTAAGCGAAAAGAAAGATCAAATGATGTGTCCAACGACTGAGGCGCCTAGTTCCGACCTTATCACGAATACAATACCTTTCCCGAACACGACGACGACGCAAAGCCTCATAACAGTCATCATCAAACGCGAAACATCCTGCTGCTGAGACTGAGCCGCATTCCCCCCACGAGTCCCGAAATGCCGTTGAAAGTCGGAACAAAACCCGCTATCTTTCCACTGACCATTATCAGAAATGCGATTTCCCGAGTTACTGGTACGTGAGTACCCTGTCACATGCTTGACATTTGCGTGTGACGCATGTGTGAGGCTGAAGACAATGCGACAACGAGCACGAGAAGTGCGCAATTGAACGGGCGCAGAGGCTTGGCAATTTGACGAACATAATTCGGGTGGAGGGGTTCAAGATGAAGATGACTGTTGCGCAATGCCTGTGCATACGTGCATGGATGGTTGCTATATTCAGGACGTTTGGGAAAGTCTGTCTGGTTTCTGCATGTGGCATGTGGGCATTATTGTAAGTTCCCCGGAATGGATGTGGCTGAGAACTGGTTCTGTGGCTCTCATCAGACGCGGTGAGGCTGCAGAGATAACAACGAAACAGAGTTCAGACGCACAGCACCGGTAATCAATGCGATTGCACTGGAACGAGAACGAGGAAGACTGAGATTGCCGATTGCGTGTTCCATTCAGATTTTGGGTAGGGAAGCCACATTATGGCGTTGGATTCGATGTTTCGGATATTTGCGGTTACGGAGTCCGAGAACCAGGTACCTCATATGTCCACAGGAGCGTGGAGAGAGATTGATGTCTGGGGAATAGCGTGAGCTAATTGACTCTTACTTATAGGTGGTCTGATGTTCCCTCCTCTTCGGTTCTCTTCAGTACTCTGCCTTCGCTCTCGCTGGTTGTTACAAGGTTGGACCGTCGTCGCATTCGGTGCTTTGGATCTGGACCTTCTGTTATGCAATACTACGGCCGACTTCTATAGCTGCTACCGTATGCACTGAGCCAGGACCACCGATTCTCCATGTGTTCGTGAAGGCATGCTTTGGGGAACCTCGCAAACAGACAGAAGTTCCTTTCGCACGAATCACGAAGCAGCGCTCCGCTTCGCTTCGCTACGATTATGAGTATTACAAGCTATCTATTCCTCCTTCCCGATCCTGATTGACGAATATTGTCTCTCAGCTGCACCATGCGTACTTGTGATCACCCTCGGCAGTGTAAGGGATACAACCGTGCCAGCCGGTACATTTGTTCTTTGAATTGAGTCAATACCGCCAACTTCGTTGATGTGTTCAGTTACTATTTGGACCTACCGGATTGCAATAGTGAGTATCCCGCTCTCCGTGGCCGCATTCTTGGGTATCTGGGTTGCGTAGCTGAGAGGAAGAGGGTTAGTGGTAATTTCCTTTGAATCTGTATAAGAATCATGGGAGATTTCTGACCCAGTCTACGCCTCTGTCAACGAGTAGAGCTTCTTCGGGGAAGGAAGCTCTGTCGGCGGCGTTTTGTTGTGTTGCGTGGATCGTTGTTGTGAAGAGAGCCAAGAGGATAGCGAAGGCTTTCAATGTGGTGAAAGACTGCATCGTGAGCTATCCCGATTGGTTGTCTGTTGACTGAAACAGAATTGATTCGTACTCCAACGAAGAATGGCGACTTTACGATGACTGCAGAAGACTCCATCATCACATTCGACTCTCGTCGGATATGTATCCTATGCTTTTCAGGAGACCAATACCGGGCGATAAGCGACTTCTCTTGTGCCATGTCTCTGCCTAAGCAGCGGCAGAGGATTAGTGTGCCAAGCCAATGGTAGTTCTACGGAGCCCGAAGCACTTCGAGCAGAGCCTAGACTGAAGATCGGATGGTGGTGATGGTATCCTTGATGGTTTCTGCACAATCTTTCATCGGATCGTGACAACCACCTAAGTTGTTGGGTCTGGACTTCGATCCGTATGACCACTGTCGCATCACCAGACCGATGTCATTTGGCTCTGACGATGCACCCCGAGGTGACGATGTTTCTTCCCCACGATGGGAGAAGTTTCATTTGCTAGTCGCTCAACAGCCGCCTCTTAATTACACCACGCTTGCTTCTGGCCATTGACGGTATATGGCTCACACCCATGCCACCCGGTACATTTACGCTTCATATACAAGTCAGTACCACAAGGGAAAAGAAAAATAGACAGGGAACCTTCGATTGTGCTGTGACACTCAGAGACGTACTGGATTGCAAGTGTGTGCATTATCCCACCCTTGGCCACATTCTTGAGTCTCGGGGTTGCAAAGCTGAAAGAAGGGTCAGCGATTTGCTTGAAAGTTCTGTATGGGAGTATGGTGGATGCAGACCCAAGGTTTCTCGTCTCCGATGGCGTCTCTGTACATAAGCGAGGCCTCTTCTAAGTTGCGGGGGAAATTGGCGTTATCGACCTCTTTTGCTGCATGGCATAATCCAGTGTGGAGAGATAGGAGGATGGCGGAGACTGTGGGGGATAGGAGTTGCATCTTGGAAGTGTTGCGGAAAGGGGGTGGTTCTAGATGTGGATTGAAGGTGAAAGTGGCAGTAAATGTATGCTGTAGTATCGTTCGGAGGTTCGGCCAGAGTGAGATATGGAGCTCGTACACTTTGGAAATATCAGAAGTGGTTGCTGGACGTTATCTTGTAGAATCTTCTCCTCAGCTCACTGTTAGACTATGCTGTCGTACCTGAATGCGACCCGAGATATAGTCTGATTTGTCCGAGTGGCGCCAAGTGACTAGTTGTGATACTAGTAACCTCCCAGCAGGATCTCAGGTGTTCAAGTTTTGTTGGGTTATGTGGTAAGTCAGCAGGTTCGTTACATTAGGAGTCTTGTCGCAGGAGAAATGGAATAGAATAATGATATCAGTACTCGTGATTAGTGTCTTGCATCCTTCCACTGGCAGTCGACTCATCATCTCCGTCGCGGGTCATCGTTGTGCACTGTGGTGAAGCAAGTCAGCAACTCTCTCCTATGATCGCAAGAGATAGAATCGTGTGCAGTATCGACCTGCTACGCTCGTCTTTTAGCGTGGTCAATCCTCCCTCATTGCTGGGATGCTAACAATAGAGTGTGCGCCGTACAGGTATTGTTGTTCGGCCAGACTGAGGACTTTCTCCTGACACTGCAGCGGCGCGATATACCCGAACAGTCACCGCGGTACTAGACAGATCTGCGAAAGTAGTCGAAGTGGACATCTGAGGTGGAAGAACCGGATCGGGATTGGCCAAGAAAATGCTTGTTGACGATTGACATGGCGCCGATGCATCCCCGTAAGTGTCTGCACATCTCCCAGATCGTAGCGACCCATGCTAGGAGGGATGGCCTGAGGACGTCTATCGTTCCGAAATCAAGCCCACGCTTGCTTGCTTTCCAAATGAACGCCACTGCCATGCCACCAAACCAGAAATTGCGAGAAACATTGCTTCCCTCCTATACCACCAAATGCTCACTCTGATACCTCCACCAATGCTCCCTCGTATCCGCCTGCCTCCAAACTCCCACCCCACCCTCCACTCCCTTCTCATTAACATTCCAATGCCCACTCTCCACATGCCGCCTCCAATTCTCCAACACCGCAGATAACTTGGGTCCATGCCTCATCACAAAAGGATTAATCCCCGTCTGATACAAATCACTATGACTCTTCAAAATCGGCCTCCCATCCGACGTCCTGGCATAATGTCTCCGATCTCCCAATTTAATCGGCAAAACCAACCGGCACGCATCCTCGAAAGGATTCTGCGCATTAGGAAATGCATCGAGATATAAGCCGCACGGTACAGATTCGACCGTTGAGAAAGGGTATCGGAATTTGGCGTCTTTGGCGCTGACGGTTCCGGGACATCGGAGAAAGAGAAAGGGGACTTTCATGCCTTTGGTTTCGGTGGGATATCTGGAGGGGATGTGTTTGAAGGGTTGTTGGAGGAATTCTTCCACTTTGGGGAGACGGATTCCGGGGGCGATGAACCAGATGTCGGAGGAGCGGGCGTGGGAGAGGATTTCGTAGGCGAAGCCTCGAGGGATTCCGGCGATTTTGAGGGCGGTGCAGGAGCACAGGGGGGCTTCGTCTTCGGGGTCGTAGTCTTTGGAGGTGGGGTCTGGACGGGTTCTGGAGATGCCGGCTTTGCGTTCGATGGCTGTGACGAGGGCGTTCCAGGTGTCGAGGCAGGCGTGGAGGTCTTCTAGTGTGTAGGGTTGGAGGATCCAGGGTCTTGTTTGGTAGCGCACAAAAGTCTTGTTTTTGACGAGGTCGCCGCCTTTGATGTCGGTTTTGGGCTCTTCTATCGTTGCTTCATCGTGTATCGCTACGGCCTTTTCAGCCTCGATCATCTCGATGTATGCACTCAGTATCGTCTCCATGCGCTGCCAAGGAAGCTCTGGATTTCTTAGATCGAAGACATGGTGGTATGTTGGCATTAATATTGCCTTGCCAGTCTGCTGATCAAAGACAATGCCCGCAGGTTGTGTCACTAGAGCTTCTGAGCTTTTGTATATTATCACGAATCTGTACTTGCTCTCTTTGGGATCATCGTGGTCGTGGTCAGGATCTTCCAGCACATCTGCCAAGCCGAGCATGTGCTGTGGACTCGCAAGACCAGACACATGGTAGAAGAAGTTGTAATTAGGCACCTCGAAGATCTTCGACAGATATCGGACTAATTTGGGTCGTAGGATCTGCTTCAATTTCTCGTTGCCATGTGTGCTCCACCATGTTCGTTTCGTGAGCGTTGAGATTTTCTTGCCGGATTGAAACCAGCCATAGAGAGTCAGAGTGTTGTGCAGAGCAGCACAGCGTTCGGGATCAATGTCGTTGCCTTCAGTGGCCGGGTTCTTGTCAGTTACGAGATCTTTCGCAACGCTGGCGAACAAAGTTGCGGTTGCGCCCGCCATATGCTTGTTGAGAACTTGAGAACGCTTGGATCCGGGATCGTGTTACAGACGGATATCGCGGGAGACTCTTGCACTTGCTTTTGCGGTGGTACGATGATGTGGCGATGCGATGAGTTGAATGGAACGGCTGATCAGGCCGCGATAGACATTAGAGAGATATGCTAGTAGAAATGGACGGTGAGGCAGCAATTCGCCGCTCTCATCAATTTCTTGTGCAGCGCTTGCAAAAGTGATGACTGACGTCTGCTGCAGCAACGGCCCGAACATCGGCCCCAGGCGAAAACCCACTTTCACCCTGCGTTCTGGCCTGCCATCGTCAACTCTTCGTGTGAGCATTGCGTCAGTCGCCCACTCATCTGTGCAGAATCTCTCCAGACTTATCCAGGCGCTGAAGTCGTTCTTCCACAGTTCGGTCAATCTGCTGCGGATGCCGAGACGCCGAGCAGTCCAGGAGCCAGGAGATATTCGACGCGTCGCGTACACAATTAGACGAGATGCCCAATGCGACGCCTTCGACATGGAACATCCTCGCCGCCCTCTGCCGCTGAAAAGTGAATCATGAGGGACTCGCATTCCGGTGTCCGGAATGGCAGCATGATCATTCCACCAAACATCCGGCGGCGAGAGGGTTGGACGAGTAGTCGGCCGATTTCAAGAGCTGCAGGTCCGCTTGAATACCAGACAAAGAAATGGCTAATGCAGACACCGAACCTACAGCATCGGATCACCGGGTATGTGGCATGTGTGGTAGGTCCGCAAGCGAGAATGTGGGTATTTGAAACTTGAACATGGTGGGCATTTTCAACGTCTCTTCCTCAACCTCTGACCTTCATCTCCAATCTTCACATCACCATCATCATGGCAGACACAGAGAGCAGGAAGATCATCATCGTCGGTGCCGGGACCACAGGGCTGGCGTTGGCGCAGGGCCTGAAGAAGGCTGGCATTCCATTCAAAGTCTATGAGCGTGCGCCTTCTCCAGCAAGCAAGCGCAACTGGTGCTTTGGCCTGCACTGGGGCATTGAGCCACTGGCAAAGCTCGTACCGGAACATCTACTTCACACTATCGCTCAGTGTCAGGTTGACCCACACATTGAGCTTACCGATGAGCACTTTCGAGTGCCTCTCGTGGACGCCAAAACTGGAAAACATATGAAGAATCTCGAGGGTCCCAAATTCTACCGCTTCCGGCGTGACAAATTTCGCCATTGGCTTCTGGACGGACTCGACGTGCAGTATGGCAAAGAGATCTCCGCGATCACATTTGATGATGGCAGCGCCAAAGTGATTGCTAGATTTGGCGATGGCTCGCAAGACACTGGCAGCCTCGTCGTCGGCTGTGATGGATCCCGCTCCGCTGTGTGCACTCTGTTATTAGGTTCCGAGAGAGCAGCTCTCGTGCCCGTTGGCAATTTTGCAACAGCAATGATTTACGCGAGACATAGTCGAGAACATGCGCTTGCACTCCGGGCACCGCCATTCCATCCTCTGTATCAAGTTGGAATGCACGCCGATGGTCATTTGTGCTGGCTATCTTTGCACGACGGAGATGATCGAGATTCTCCTGAAAACTGGAAGTTCTTCCGATACATCTCATACGAAGCGCCTCCAGGGCATGCGGATTGGTCGAAGCAGCAGCTCGTTTCTTACCAGAAACAACTCGCACAAAACTTTGGTGATCCCTGGAAGACGGCTTATGGGTGGATCTCTGATGACGAAACTGATGTCTGGAATACCGAAATACGAGACTGGGATCCTCGTAAACCTGAGAACAAATGGGACAATCACGGCGGGCGTGTAACGCTTGCAGGTGACAGCGCGCATCCAATGAGCTTCCAACGAGGTCAAGGACTGAACAATGCTGTGCAAGATGCCTACGAGCTTCACACAGCGATACGCAAGTTCAAGAATAAAGTAGAATCACAAGCAGCGGCAATTGATGCATATGAGGCCGAGATGAAAGCTCGTGGAGGCAAAGAGGTTCAGATGAGCCGAGGAAATACCATCATGATGCACTCAAACAGCCAAAAGGAAGGCCATCTCGTGAAACAGGGTATGAAGAAGTAGCAGCGAACGTCGACGCTACTCTGGGCAGGCAAGCGCATACCATACGGCGATCAACGAACCGCGATAGGTTGCGATGTGCTATCGGATCAACTCCATCGGACAGCTGATGATGCCGAGCTCAGGCATTCTCGAGTATTGCAGTTCACCGGTCACTTCAAAGTCCTTGGTGTTCCTCAATATTACTCTAAGCATTATATCAAGGCTCCTGGATCAAGTCAGCACCTGACTTACATACTCCGCGTTTCGAGACTTACAATCTGGCCAACGGCATTCCCGCGCATCGGTGCTTGCCCCTTCCAAAACCCATATGTGCAGTTATATTCGGCCGACCCATAACGAATTCGTCTGGGTCCTCGAAGACTTCCGGATCACGGTTGGCAGCCACGTAGCACAAGGTCACCGGTTCCCTTGGCTTGATCGTTTCTCCATGTAGCTGCACATCCTTCGATGATGTCCGCGCGAAACCTCGATACGGGCTGTATAGCCTGATGAACTCCTCCATCGCTGCTGGGATGAGCGATTCGTCCTCACGCAATCTGCGCTGCAGTTCTTTATCTTTCGACAGGTGGTGACAGATAGAGCCGATCAAGATCGGAGGTGCGACCACTCCAACAACCAACGCCTGGCGGAGACAACCACTGTGGCTTGTTAGCTACTGGCCGCGCGCAGTATATCATAAAGACTGCTGGAACGTACACAAGGTCTTCTTCGCGCAGAGGTGCTCCATTAGCATCTCGCTCCAAAAGCAACGACGATGCTGGATCGTCTTCCGGCTCCCTTGGGCTCAGTTTTCGGCTTGCCAAAAGATCTTTCGCTATCTGATACATCTTCTGTGAGTTTCTAGTGACAACTTCTCCGTCTTGCATTCTCCACGCGTTAAGCCATCTCGCTGCCGATGTGGCCAGCTCTGCAGCGACTCCAGAATCGAGATTCAACCACTCCGACTCCATTCGAGCCACAAAATTGGCTGCGAATTCGGCACTGATGTCTCCATTGCCACGAGCTAGCAGTGGCGCCAATTCTGCTTCTGCGTGCTGTTCTAGAGGTGCTTGCAGACGACGGAGACGAGCAGGCTTCACTGTGCGCTCCAGAGCTGTGCGAAACGGCGTATGCGCAGGAGCATCGAAGTTCAAGGGTGGTCGTCTGAGTCCCCGCGGGTCCGATGGCACGACAGCTTTCACGCTCGAAATGTACGTTTCTGAATCCATGGCTGCGCGTTTGATATCATCGTAGCGCGTCAACAGCCAGTATCCTCCATACTGCTTAGTATGAATTACTGGGCAGTGTTTGCGCAAGTAATGGTATTCCTTGTGAATCTCATCGGGATGGTCGCTGATCACTGCAGCTGCATTATCGATATAGAATCGTTCCCTTCGATCTTGGTCTCCGTATAGGAGATGCGATAGCGTCATGGTTGCCTTCAGAGATTTGTCCTTTGACACAAACTGCTGGTGACCAGAGTGAAACAAGGTTTTGTAAGCTGACAGAGACTGTTTGAGGAAATATGGTGGAAGGCTCGTACAAATCAGCAAGTCAGCAAGCAGCACATATCTCATCTGGCTATCCTTCGTGAATTTCGTCTCCATCAGACTTTGGCATGTCAACTACCGAGTGCCACAGCGAAATCTCCTGGAGCGGGCAACCGAAGTGGCGCATGTGGGAAAGTGGGAAAGTGGGGAAATGCATTGCGTGCCGGCACAAGTGAAGTGGGAAACCGCCGTGGTTGAATTCGTACCTCGCTCCACACGACAAGCCTTCTCCGCAAAGAAGACCAGAATCTGGGGAAGAACATCAGCTACAAGTAGCACTACCCCGGACACTATTGATCGACAGTTCTCACGAGGCAAGTCGTTCGATCGTCTGACAATACTCACACTTCAATGCCAACATGACTTTCACGATCGTTCAAGAGAAAGGTCTTGTTGAAACAGATCATCTCGAAGTCATTCAGCGGAACTCAGCCCAGCTGAAGCCTACCCATTATCGGCCACAGGATGACGCGGAGAAACGACTCAACAAGAGAGTAAACTTCAAACTCGACTGTATTGTGGTATCGCTTCTGGCTGCGATGTTCATCGTACGTACTGCCGCAGCTGGAATCATCGCTGAACCTGAACTAAATTCGCTCAGTTCTGCGGCATCGACAAAACCAACGTCGGCTTCGTAGCTACGAGCTCTTTCGTCAAGAACGCCAACTTGCAGCCAGATGATATTCCGAACTCGCTGTCGCTGTTCTCAGCCACATACGTCCCTCTCCAACCTTTCATGGTCATTCTGGCTCGACGTGTCGGCATCAAATACTTCATCGGTCTTCAAGTCATGCTATGGGGAGGTCTCTGCATGTGTCATGCTGCGATTCGCAACAGTGCAACGCTAATAGCCTTGCGACTTCTCATTGGCGCTGCTGAAGCAGGCTTCACTCAGATCGGCATGTTTTACATGTCGACACTTTACCCCAAGTACGAGGTCGGATTCCGGATGGCCATGTTCACGGGCATGTATTCCGTCGCTGGAGCTTTCGCTGGCATCCTTGCTTATGGTCTCCTGAAGATCGAGCCGGCGACTCTTCATGGCTGGCAAGTGCTATTCCTGGTCGAAGGAGGTATCACTGTGTTCTTGGGAGTCCTCAGCTTCTTTTTACTTCCCAAGAGTCTCAGCAATGCCTGGTTTCTGAATTTCGAAGAGCGCGCCCATGCGCTTCGCAGGATGGAGCTTGACTTAGCTGGTGCACAGGAGGAGGGCGAGATCAATAACACATCCGTAACGCGGCGAGATGTGCTCGACGTGGCCAAGGATTGGAAGAAGCTGTTAACGGTGGTTTGCAATATCACCACTGTACTTCCGGTCACCGCTTTCACAACGTTCTTGCCCTTGATTGTGCAAGGTATGGGATACAAAGGTATTCAAGCAAATCTGATGAGCGTACCACCATTCGTCGTGTAAGTTCAACCCTTGCACGGCAGCACAAAACCTTCGCAATCGACGTGACTTAACGAGATGCGAATAGTGGAACCGTCGGTCTCTTGATCATTGTCTACTCCAGCGACCACTTTCGGGAACGGTCTCTTCATACGGTTGGTGGCATGTGCCTTGGAATCGTCGGCTGCATCGTCATGGCTACTTCAGTCAACACGCAATTGCGCTACGGATTTGCTCACGTCTGTCTGGCTGGACTCTTCGTTGGTGGACCATTGATCGCGGTTTTATTGGCTGGCAATGCACCATGGAAAGGCACCCGGAGCGTCATCATGGGAGTGAATGGATGGTCGAACATCGCCGGAGTCATTGCTGGGCAGCTGTTCAAGAGTCGGTATTGGCCCAGATGTAAGTCTAATCCCGACTCTTCTTTTCCCGCGGATCCGCGCTAGGTCGTTTGCTTACAATTGTGTCAGACGAGCTACCTCTAATCGTCACAATGATCATCATGGCATGCGGTATTTGCGGATTGGTATTTCTCAAGCTCATGTATATTCGAGGGAACAGGCAGAGGGCGAGGACGACAGCCACGTGGGATGAAAGTGATTATGCTGCCGAAGCGGCTTCCGAGGAACGGAGAGGCGATCAGAAACGAACTTTTATGTACGGTACTTGAATGTGTACGTGGAATACAGCGAGAGGTTGGCGAATTGTTTTGCCGAAGCAGAAAGCGGGGAAGCGCCACAGTCGCAGAGTCCTCTTTCCACTTTCCCACTTTTCTCCTTTCTGCCATAATGTGGGACAAGACGTTCAAATTATGGCCTTTGAATGCTCGTTCTGCCAGAGAGAGTTTACGAAGAAGGAGCACTTGAAGGTAAGCCTCTTCCTTAGTACACTTGCAGATTTCGTTGCTAAGTGACGCTGCAGAGACACGAAAGAGCCCGTAGGTCCCAAATGAGGAAACCGTAACCATTTTCGAGCTTGAGATTGACGCTCGACATCGCGAAGATACCGGAGCAAAGCCTTTTACATGTCAAATCTGCAGTCGGAGTTTCTCACGAGCGGATGTTCTTGGGCGTCATGTGAAGGGACATAAGTCGGATGCTGTGCTACAATCCTCGCCAGGCGCAAATGGGGCCCCAGACAACCGTGCAGCATCCGCGGCCGCAGGATTGAGCCATGAAGGCACGGGACAGCGATTGCTCGATGCAGGCACCACACTCTGGACAGGAGCTCCAGCTGGCGACTACCTCCTACCAAATGATAACTCCTCGTCACTTATCTGGCCTGACTCGGAGAATTTCTTCCAGACGCTGACATCCAACCACGTAGACGCATGGAATCAGCCCCATGCATCAAATACCTGCGTCAACAGGCCGAGTGTTGCCTTGGAAAATAATTCCTACCCAGCATCAAATCCATCACCTCACGATGAGACTGCTGCCACAGAAGATGGCCGTCGAGCTGTACAGACGACAAACGGGCTTTTGACCGAGACATTGCTGAACGTCACATCCGATGTTGCACTATTCGAACTGACCCCACGCTTCCTAGACAGCAGTCTCCACGCTTTCTTCGTGAAGTTCAATGCCACCTTCCCGCTCGTCCATCGCCCGACTTTCATCTACCAGGAATGCTCCGCGCCACTTCTGCTCAATGCCATCGCTCTGGGCTCCTTGTACCTTGGCACCGAAGATGCAAGAGTCACAGGTGAATGCCTGTGGCGACTTGCACATACTGCGATCGCAACTTCGTGGTCTGACATGATTGGAAACAAGAGAGCACATGACTCTTGCAGTGGCGTGGAACTGGTACTTGCTGCCCTGCTGAGTCAGACGTATGCCGCTCTATCGAAGAATCGAACCCTGAGGATGACAAGCCAAACATTTTATGGCCTCAGTATGCATTGGGCACAATATTGTGGTATGTATGATGTCCCTCGAGACGGTGTGCCTCAGCTACCGAGCCTCGAAGACGATGTAGCTGTCAAGAGGCACGCGTGGAAGTCCTGGGCCGCTCGAGAAACACAACTGCGGGTGCTATTGGGCTTGTGCATTGTCGATAGCGTTGCTTCTCAGTTCAGTGGGAATTACGTCAACACCTGGGCGGCGACGCAGTTTCTTCCACTTGCATCAAATGAGCGAGCCTTTGATGCCGAAAATGAAGACGACTGGGTAAGAGCTATGCAGACTGAGCTCTCATTCGATTCTGTTGGAATTACATTTTCCCTAATATGTGAGCAAATCCTCTCCGGCGGCGCTCGAAGTATTCCACAGGCACGTCTGTCCGGCTTGATCAATCTCAAGGTCATTTTGGAAGTATTAGCTTCGCGAGCAAGCAACGCCGAAGGAGTGGAGAAGCGCCCATATTCCCTAGAGAGTCGAGCAACCATCAGGGCTGTGGCTGCGATTCGTAACGTGCTTGCAAATACCAAAGACACAACTGCAGCAGACAGAGCGATCGCCTTGATTCGATGGCATGCAGTCTGTTTAGACTTGGTGATAAACACTGCCAAAGGCGCACGGAGAATGTGTCACCATTACGGCATCACGCAGCACATCTTTGGAGGCAGTAAGCGACAAGAGCGTGGTCAAGTGGATCCGCATCGCTGGACTCAAGGTTTATCAGCTCGCAAGTGTCTTCTCCACGCCATCGAAATCCACAAGATAGCCTCGGATATACCGCTGGGCATGATACATGATACTTGTCTTCCCGGAGCTCTGTTTGCCGTTGCAACGACTTACAGTTCCTTCGCTCTACCAGGGCTGACCAAAGTCTTCATTCCCGAAGTGGCCAATTGGGACATGGTGGTATCGTATGGCCCCGGCGAGGATGAGACAGAGTGGCAGTCCGCGACACCGAGCACTACCCTCGCTTTCTTGAGCCAGTCTGGTACCAACTCTGCGAGCGGGTGGACGGCTCGAAATCTGCTGTACGAATTGGGCTCCATTAGGATTCTACTTCATAGCATTTCGCAGCATTGGGGTGTCACGCAAGAGATGGAAGAGGTAATTTCATCTTGGGAGGCGCGTTGCCATTGAACTGTGTGTTAATTTCCAAGATACAGAAGTCCGCAGCATGGCGGCGTGCACCGCTCGTACCGGCGGCGCCGAACGCTCACCGCATAAGAAGATTGGAGGCTCCAGGCTCTAAGACGCAGTCTTGCTGCCTGCATGATCTTGCGTTTCACTACGCTGCTCCATCTGGCAAAACGCTGTCCATGATGTACTGGATTGCATTGTTCCGAAATGTATCGCGCTCAATTGAAGAGCCATATCCGTTGAAGACCATGCTCTCAGCATGCTCAGAGTACTGGGACCAGGGTGGCAGGCCTAAGTTTGGGAACACGATCAGTACACCTCAACTTGCTAAAAGAGTTGTGCTCTTACCGAGAGCCTCGATGCTGGGATCCAAATTATGCACGAAACTGATCCACGATGCCGACATCTGATAAGCCAAATTCTGATCATACGGGTTATATGTCATCACGTTCGAGAAGACAAAAGCTTGCTCGACTCCTGTCGTGATGCCCCTTCCAGGGTCCGAGGTATTCGAAGGCAAATGATTGAATCGATATTTCCAAACTGGCACGCCATCTCGAGCTAAGCTTTGGGCTATCAGTCGTGCTGGCGCGATCTGGACGATGTCTCCGAAGATAGAGCAGGCCATCTTGTCCAATGCTCCGGACGAGAAGTTTTCGAGTCCAGTGTTGTACGGACAACCTGAGCGTGGATCTGTGGGACAGAGGTCGAGGATTCTTGAAACAGTTTCGTTTGGAAGCCTTTGTGGTCGGAAGAAGCCTTTCGCTGCGCTGGTGTCACCATGAAGAATCCTGGAATGCGTTATGGGGGTAACACCCACACACTGGATCGAAAAGCTCTTCTGTCGAGTTGATACCAGTCGGTGCGGAGGTCGTGCCTACGTCTGTGTTCGCTGAATCGGGTCAGCTGCCGTACCGCATTTCCACAGGCAGAACTTTGCTTACTTCCAACGATCGTCGGTACCTTCAAATACTCTCCTTTTGGCAGTGCTACTTGGATCGAGGTTCTCGTGAAGTCGCCATCGATTGCCTGTCCAGTCGATTTTCCAACTTTCTCGCGGAAGACCTCGACGGGCAAATTTCGAATACAATCCAATTTCGCAGAGGCAGATGTGTTGGCCAAGAAAGCACAACTGGTGTTGGTGATTAGCGAGTCGAAGGTGGCCTGGAATGCTGACGTGTCAGGGCCTGTAAGTGGAAAGGCTCCGCCGCTTTGCAATATTGCTCCTCGAAAGAGATGGTCGTCTCGTCCACCATATGCCATCATGTGGGAATATGTAGATACCGCACCGGCTCTACAAAAGTCTTAGTATTGCAGCACTCCAAGGGAAGGGCTTCATACGTACGATTGGCCTGCTAGTGTCACTTTCCTCGGATCACCTCCGAATGCGGCTATATTGTCTTGTATCCAGTGCAACGCGAGCCGCTGATCTAGCATGCCGAGATTCAATAAGCCGAGCTCAGCCATTTCCTTGCCGTTCAGGAAGCCAAAAGGGCCCAATCGATAGTTCTGCACAAGTCAATGTTTGGACATGCTGGAGAATCCAATATTCGTTGCCACATACGACCGAGACGAGGATGATAGGCTTTCCAATCTCTTTTGAGATTCGTGTCAAAGCTGTCCCTTCGAATCGTGGGTCGGCCTGCAACTGTCAGATCACAATTCAGGAGCGTTAAGGATGACCAATATCCACATACACTATAACCTGCTGTCAGGCCTCCGCCATATAGCCAGACCATCACCGGCAACGATTCATTCTTCGAGTTTGCATTAAGTGGTTTCCAGATATTCAGCGTCAAGCAGTCCTCGCTCATGTTCGTTATGTTGTCTGCAGAGTAGCAGCTCGATCCGAATGCGTTGGCTTGGATTGTACCAAATGACCTTTTTAAAGGGATTGCCTGTCGTAGACGGTATCGTCCAATTGGAGGCTCGGCGAATGGGATGCCCAAGAATTTTTGCACGTCGTTGATTTCGTCGACTATTCCAATGACAGTTCCATTCGTCGTGAGCACGAAGCCCAGACTGATGATGGCATTGAAGGTGATAAGCAATAACAATTTGAAGCTCATGATTGCGGCTCGAAGAATTGTGTCAAGAAGTAATTGATGTCAAAGAGGATCGCTATGTTTGTTGTAGCATTTCCACGCCAATTGTGTATTGTGGTCCGAGAGGGGATCGATACAGTGATACCAACGGACTCTCCTAGATCGACACAAATTACCTGTCGAGTGTGCCTAACAGGCACAATTACCAATACTGTTCATTGATGTCCACGCTTGCCGAAGAGGAGTGGGGAACACAATGTGGGGAACGGGGATATGTGTGGGGAAAGGCGGGGTCCCTGTTTGTCCCACATCAGGAACTCCAGTCGACTGTGAAGACGAAGCACTGCCTATGTCAGTACCCGAAGGCGCTTTCCAGGTGGAGTTACTTCTTGAAGCAAGTATTTGAGAAGATCGACCTCGGATAACGCAAGGTCTCAGCTCGATAGACGCCATAGATCTCTTGCAACTTGCAAGGCAATGAACCTTAGCCGAGCCCTGAGTTTTGTCCGCAGCTAGTAGGGGACTAGCATGGGATGATAATATCTTGTCCCGACTGGGGAAGACACTTCCGGCAGATCAACATAGTCGCTGATGAAAGCTTTCCCACATAACTTGTATGCTCTCTTATAACAGGATCTTTTGCCTTCCGCACGCTCCAAAGCACACGGAAGCAACATTCCTTTTCGGACACCATGAAGTCGTTCCTCATTTCAGTCCTGGCTGTACTGGCTGCTGCGTACGATCATGGTCCTACAGTATGAATGTTGGCCCGAGACCAGGAATACAATACTAACGTCAGTCGTAGTATGGCGGTTCGGGACCTTATAAGTCGGTATGCTCAGGAAGCATCTGGCCAGGGTTTCTCATTACTGACGATCTGGAAGTATGCTTTCGAAGTTGAGTCTCTTGTCAACCACACTTTTTATCAGCCACTGGAGTCCGCGAGCGGCAAGTCGAAGGTGAAGCTGCCTGTTATTATCTGGGGGAATGGCGGCTGCAAGACATGGTCAGTCAAATCGTCCCCACCAATTTGAGATGAACCGTCCCTCGCTGATTCTGTAATAGTATGACTCGTTGCTCATCGCTGGCAATATAACACCGACTGACAAACTTTGCAGTTGGTCTCAACTTCCGTGGTTTCTTGGGCGAGGTTTCTTCTCACGGCGCGCTTGCGATAGCTACCGGATCCATCTATGTCGATCCTGAAGACTATGAGCCACCGCCTTCGGACCCTAACAAGCCAGCTTCTGGTCAGAATCCTGCTGCCCTAAGTGAAGCCATCGATTGGGTCCATGCAAATGCTGGTAAAGGGGACTGGAAGCACATCGATGCTTCGCGGATCGGCGTCTGGGGACAAAGCTGCGGTGGTCTTGAGGCATACTCCGCAGGCGTCGATGAACCTCGTGTGAGCCATCTCGGAATCTTCAACAGTGGCCAATTGAACGCTACAGCCAGTACCGCCGTGGCTGGCAGGCTGAAGAAGCCGGTTTTCTATGTGCTCGGTGGGCCGGACGATGTTGCGTATCCAAATGTACGAGAGCCTTTGCACGATGTATGTGCACCTGCAACAAGCTGATTGTCAAACAGGGTGAGCGTGACTATGCAAGTCTACCTCGCGGCACTCCAGCATGGAAGGGCAACCATGCCCTTGGCCATTCGGCCGCTTTCGATGAGCTCAATGCAGGTATCCCAGGGACCGTGGGCAGAAACATCCTTCAATGGGTCCTTCGTGGAGATGCCAGGGCAAAGCGCTGGTTTACAGGCGAAGGTCCGAAGGACGTTGGCATTGCGGATGTCGTATACAAAAGTTTGAATGGCATCAAAGTAGCTCCCATTTAGCGGAGGCGCATACCTCCGCAGGTAGTAACACGCTTCATCTTGGTCCCAGAGCTGGTAGTCATAGCAATTCCAAGCTGTACGAGGGTTTGTAGAAGCTGGATGTTGCCTCGTTGGGATTGTTTCCCTCGGGAGCGAAGGAGATTGCGTCGCAGTCCACGTCTTGGCATTGCACCGCACCTCCTCTTTCCAAAGCTTCCTACTCGCCTTCTTCGACGATCCTCGCATCACATAATTCATACTGCCCAGCATCACATCGAACGTTGGACCTGCAATTACAGACGGTGCTTCGCCTTGACATGCAGCTGAAGTATTCATCCCGCGCGTTGCCGGCTCGACGCGAAATTCGTCATGCGATCCTCATCCTCGCATCGATGTGTTGCTTCGAGTGGAAAGCAGCCCACAGCTGTCACGATGACCTCCCCTCACGCTCACTGGATGCGTAGAGCATGCAAGAGATGCAAAAATGATGCAGGAATTGCCAGAAACAGCATTTGCTGCAAGCGAAGATGGTCAGCATCACCGATGGTGTTGCTATTGGCGCTTGCGATTGGCGCCTGATGTTATGACTGTCTGTACTCGAAGAATTGTGCTTAAATTGACGCTGTCCTACGCTGCTGCTCCTTTGGTTGTATCGATTTCAGCAGGTCCCAGCATCCCCATTTCTCTGCAATACCACCCAGATACCTTGCAATATGGACACCATCACCTCTACAGCCAAGTCTCTCAAGCCGGAGATGCGAGCTCCTCGTATGTCACATCTGCAGAGTTCGAACGAAGGTCCTGCAGATATCATAGCAAAGGTCTCTGGCTACTCGTCTGATGGCATCCGCGAGGATGACAGTCCATACTTCACCAACGACGACGGCATTCCGCTTCCAGATCCAGCACACTCCAAGACCATAGGCGGCATCCCAATAGCCAGCGATGTCCATCTCTTCCAGAAACAACAGCGCTTCAACAGATCGAAACTTCTTGAACGCATGGTCCACCCATGTGGATCTGGAGCATTCGGTTTCTTTGAAGTGACCTCTGATGTGTCCGATTTGACCAAAGCAGACTTCTTGCAACGCGTAGGCGAGAAGACTCCAATTTTCATTCGATTTTCGACTGTCACTTTGGGTCGAGAGTTTCCGGACGAAGGACGCAACCCACGTGGTTTCGCCATCAAGCACTACACCAAGGAGGGAAACTACGATCTCGTTGGCTTGAATTTTCCCGTATTCTTTTGTCGGGACCCCATCCAAGGTCCTGATGTCATCCGCAGCCAAGCGCGCCGACCAGATAACTTCCTTCTCGATCGAGACGCCACATTCGACCTGCTGGCCCTTACTCCTGAAGCCAATCATGCTGGCATGATGTTCTTCTCGGACCATGGCACGCCGGATGGCTGGACCAACCTGCATGGTTATGGTTGCCACACATTCAAGTGGGTGAACAAACAGGGAGAGTTCGTCTACATCAAGTACCACTTCATCGCAAAGCATGGACGCAAGGACCTCACGTACCCAGAGTCGATCCGCATATCTGGCGAAAACCCCGACTACAGCAAGGAGCAGCTGTGGGAGTTGCTCGAGCGCGGCGAGCAAGTGGAATGGACGTGCAAAGTTCAAGTCATGAAGCCAGAGGAGGCAGACGCCGAGAAACTGGGCTTCGATCCGTTCGACGTAACCAAGATCTGGCCGCGTGATCAGTTCCCGTTGCAAGAATATGGTCGCTACGTGCTCAACAAGAACCCAGAGAATTTCCATCGCGATGTCGAGCAGGCTGCTTTCTCTCCAGGAGCGATGGTTCCGGGAGTGGAGGAGTCGCCAGATCCATTGCTGCAGTTCCGCATGTTCTTTTATCGAGATGCTCAGTATCATCGTATCGGACCGAACTACCACCAGGTTCCGACAAATTGTCCATTCATGTCGGGCTCTTACGCCAGCTTGAACTTTGATGGCCCACTTCGTGTCGACGGCAATCATTCCGGCAACAAGCAATACGCACCAAACTCTCTTGGAGGCGACCGCTTCAGACCAGACGTCGCCGAAGCGCCTTACAAAGTCTCGGACAATGTTGTTTCTCGCAAGAGCCACTATTACCACGAAGGCAAGATGAGCGACTACGACCAACCTCGCGAATTATACCGCCGCGTTATGTCCGATCAAGATCGCGAGAATCTGCACTACAATACTGCGGTTGATTTGTCGAAAGTCAACCACTCGATCATCCAGAAGAAGTACCTCGCTCAGTTGTACAATATTGCAACGGAGTACGCGCAGGGCGTGTACGACATACTGAAGTTCAAGCATGAGGGTCAACGGTTCCAGTTCGCGGAGGTGGAGAAGCTGGCGCCAGAGGCACCGACGTGGTTCAGAGAGCCGAAGTTCCAGCCAACTGATGGAACGAGATTGACAGGTTTCGCGCCTAGTGCGCCTTTCTACAACTAGTCGGCAGGTATGAGGCATGGTGCTGAGGAGGTACTGAGGACGTGCGATGTTTTAATATGATGATCGGTAGTCGACTCGATGGAAGACTCTGGCAGAATCAACCTGCTTTCCAGTGATTCCAGTGTCTCTTTATTTCAGAATCCCGTGCATAATAGACGGGCCCGAAACTACCAGACTCGCACAATTGTATATGCAATCGAATATGATGTCTTCATCACCCAGCCGTCGGTGCTCAGACAAGCGATATGTAGCATCCAGCCGAATGGGTCTGCCATGGACGGGGTCGTGGTCCAATGGTAAGATTCCATCGGTCATGCCTCGCCAAAAGCGGCGTGGAATAACTCGAGGCTTTGGCGGCGCTACTGTCGCTGCCACATGCTGCCGGGGGAAGGCTGATGCGGGATGCCAGTTCGATTCTGGCCTTCTCCTGTACCCTTTTTGCTCAACGTGCACGGGGCTTTTTTGGCGACTGTAATTTCTGCCAGGCGACTAGGCCGTGTAACTACTGTGTAACCTTGTCTGACCAAACGTGCATTAGCTGAGTTCTTGCGGTGAGGAACGATGGCCATTTTGACGGAAGACTCTAGTAGAGTCAATTTGCTGTGCATAGAGCAAACCTGATCCTTCTAGGTTTGATGCATATTCAAATGTACGTGCCTCGGGGAAACATTTCAGCGGCGTTTGCACACGCAGCCAATCTATAACATGATGCAGAAATGGTTTCCCTCAAAAGGGGTTGTGGTCCAAGGGTAAGATACTCGTCAGTGGCTCCCTACGGGGATGTCCGCATATTCGAACCGTCAGGTTCGATACACTTCGCTTAGGCGGTGCAGCGTTGCGGCTAGATATGGCATCTGGCTGTGGTGGCGACGATGGGATGTCAGTTCGAATCTGGCCTGCTCCGACGTCTTTTTTGTGTCAAATACATGCTTTTGCTATTCAACAACACCTTGAATTTTGCAAGTCGTGTATGCTTTATTGATTGATCTTCTATGTACCGCATAACTTCTGCCTTAGCTATTGCAGGGGATGTGGTCCGATGGTAAGATCCTCATCGTTCAGATCGGTAAAGGACATTTGCTGCTGGCTGCAAAGCTGGTGGCGCTTTCAGGGCGTATCGTCGCGAGGCTTTAATGATCAACGAGGGATGCTAGTTCGAGTCTGGCCTTCTCCGTCGTACTTTTTGCGAGTGTGGTTATGCACATGCTCAGAAGCAGCAGCGGACTCGATGCAGCCGACTTTGCTCGCTTACTTTTCAAGAAGCGCACATATATATATACCTTTTCTAGTATCGTGATCACACTTGGATTGTGTTGGCTACAATCAAATTCTCATTCCCTGCGGCACCCCCTAGCCAGCACACATATATTGTTCCATAAGAAGAATCTCTAATCAAAGGGGTTGTGGTCCAATGGTAAGAACCTCGTCACTTGGACTCCCATAGGGGACGTCAACCTATCTGGCTAGTATGGTCGGACAGGCTTCGCTGCGGCAGGCAATACGTCTGCTCCGGCAACATTACCGTCGCGGCCAGATACTGGCTGCTTCGGCCGACGAGGGACGCCAGTTCGACTCTGGCCTGCTCCAACATCTTTTTGCACTTTCAGCAGTGCCTGTTCTAAGTGTCAAACCGAAGTCGGCTAAGAAAATGCTTCTTTGAAGAGCCAGCTCGCTGTGGTAGAATGTTTTGTGTTTGCTTCCCAAGCCTCAGGCTCGCACCTAGACAATGTCTTCTGGAATCACCTCCTTGTTTCCCAGAGTTGCGTTCAGCCAGCCCATGTATAATACCTTGACATTATACTCTACAACAATCTAAGGGTTGTGGTCGAACGGTAAGATCCTCATCGGAGACATCAGATTAGATGTCTGATATCGGCTGTAAGGCCGATATGTACTGCCGTAAGGGCAGTTGGAAGCCATACCGGCTTCGTCACATTAGCGACCGACCGATGAGGGATGCCAGTTCAATTCTGGCCTGCTCCAATCTTTTATTTTTGCTTTGCACAAATGCCAAGGGCCTTGGATGTTTGTGTGTTGTGCGCCTCCGTGGTTTGCTGTGACCCAGCTAACTTCTTCACGATAGTGCTTCCCAGAAACAACGCTTTTTTGCTGCAGCTTCCTCCAGCCAGCACATTTGAGTGTCGTAACCAGCAAGTCTAGTATCGCTCAGGGGCTGTGGTCCAACGGTAAGATACTCGTCGTCCCCGCCATTCCCGAAAGGGAGCACAGTCCTCGTCCGCGAGGCTGGCAAGCGCAACCGCTACGGCGCCTTATCGCGGCAGCATTCTCAGTCGCTACGGCGGCAAGGCGAGGGATGCCAGTTCGATCCTGGCCAGCTCCAAAACGTTTTTGCTCCAAGTGCGAGTTTGCTGCAAGCCTTGGCTTCTCACAAGTTTGGCTTGCCGGAATGTGATCATTTTTGTACTCCTTGAATTCATCAAACAACAATCGTCTAAGGGGTTGTGGTCCAATGGTAAGATCCTCACGTTCACTACTTGATATAGTGTCCATCTTTAGCGGGTGCCAACTTTCTCCTCGAGAAAGGATCTTGGGTAATTGATTGCCTGCTAGGAGCCCGTTGATGGGGTGTGGCGGATGCCAGTTCGAGTCTGGCCTTCTCCAATATCGATATCTTTTTGCATTTTGCCGCGTCATTGGCGTAGGCAGACCGAGATACGCTGTGTCCTGTCTCCATGTCAGACTGCCCCTTCCGAAACCGGGCGAGATCGTGGAGGGAACGATGCAGGTAGGTGCTTCTACGGAGTACGTTGCCCCTGCACCTACCACGCTACCAAAAGCTCGACGTCACCCGAGGAGCGTCTGGAAGGAGACAGGCTACGGCTGCTAACTACCTTCTCACATTAGGTTCGTTCCAATGAGACCTACTCCCGCACAGCACATATATGGCTTCAGATAACACACTGCCAGCGTTGCAAGAACAGCACAGTCTTCCGGAGGTCGTGATAGAAGAAGAAAATGCTCGAATGTACAAGTCTTGTATTATGTCTTTACTATTGTAACATCTCTTCTCAGTGCTGCTTCATTGTCCTGTGCTTCCGACCACGTCTAGAGAGCGAGCATGGCCAGAGCAGCAGCACCAAGCATTGGTGCAGCAGTCTTCATCGCAGCACCATTTCCGGAGCTGGTCGTCGAAGACTCGGTAGCCTGCGCATTGCCAGCACCGCTGGAGCTGCTCTCAGATCCCATACTTGTCGTCTCCATGTCTTCATTGGCCATCGATGTCTCCTCAGCAGACGACGACGTCACAACAGTTGTTCCCGTCGATTCTGAGTCTCCTGCACCACCAGATTCTTCCGCCGCGAGCGAGCTCACGATGGAGGTGTAACCTGCCATGGAGAACGCCACCACGGTCGTTCCGATCCTGCAGCCTTGTACGCCGCCTGGGCTGTAGTCCAAGTACGATGAGCCTGGGCAGCAATAGAGGGTGTCATCGCCATTGTTGCCTTGGGTTGAGCTCCAACCATCAGGGCACGAGCCGCCGGTGCCGACGCCCTGTCTTCCATTAGTGGGGCGACGGAGTGACGAATGATGTTAAGCTTACACTGGAAATGATATTGCCGCTTGAATCGTCTTGTGGGAGTGCCATAGCGAGAGCTGACAGGCCCAGGAGGAAAGTGTTGCGAAGAGACATGATTGAAGACTTGTAGGTGGACGAGTCGATGATGATGTCGCCGCAATACCTCTGTTGTTGTTGTTGTTGTTGCCGATTTGCTTTCTCTGTGAAGATGTAGCAAGACTGAGCGGACAGGCCGGAATACAACCAACAATCCTGTGGTTATATATCCTTTGAGATCGAAGCTCGGATGCTCTTTACGGCTCTGCCATGACTCCCCCTTCTCTCTCCGCAAATGAGTCTGATTATGATCACCATGCTCCTCGAATCCCACACATCCTCCTCCGCTCAGGCACGTCCAGTCCCCAAAGCCTTTTGCCGGGTCATGACATACAAACAGAGGTAGGTACTACCAAAAAGAGTTAGTGATCTGCGCGTTCTGAACTTTCGTCACAAGGCCACCCAAGCCATGCACGGTCTTGGCACCGCAGCTTGCCGTCACTGGCGCAGATAAATGTGGCAAGCGACACAGCTGATTCATATCGGCCTCAAGCACAGCCAGCTAAGCAGTCTATCATTTCTTCTTTGTGCGTGCTTACGCCGTTTGCCGGTCCTTCAATTGCCGCCTTTGTGGTTGCTAGCAGTTGTACATTTGCACGCTGTCCACTCGCGGACAACATAACAGAATCTCCGTGGACCCTCACATTGTGATCTCTCGTCCAGACGTCAATTCCACGCCTGCCCGACCTTTTGAGACAGGGTGCCTTAGCTCCGCTGCGTAGGGTATGGACACGGGAATGGAAAGAGCACTGGAGTTGCAGTGTTGATCCAAGTTCCTGTCGCGAGGTCTAGCGGTAGGCTGTACCTGGTTATCCGGGCGTATCGCTTTATACCAACGAATTGACTTTCCCATATAGCCGAAGCCTGTCTCAATGCCGCTGCTAGAATTGTTCAAATCATCGGAGCTTATACCCATACCTGTGCCGCCATATGATCACAGTTATCATCATCCGCGCCATGGTTTGCACAGTTCTTTTTGCCCCTAACCGCCCATTTCCGCGGAATATAGTCCCATCGGCTATGCAAGCTGTTTCTGCCTCTCAAAGATCTTCTCCAAAATCTCCATCCATCTCCTCGGCCGATCTCCCAACTCTCTGCCCGGACTCTTGAAGACCTTGCCCATCACCTCTCTCACCTTGCCTCTCAATATCTTCAATACGATCAACGTCCTCCAATCCTTCACCTTCAACCGTAACCGATTACCATCAACAATGACAACACCAGCGAAAATCTCGAATCTCGCTTCTCCGGCCATCAGGATAAGAGGGATCTCTGCCGCGGGTGTTGTTTCCTGCGCGTTGGTGAAGCGCGAAGAAGACTGCATAATACTGTAGAAGGACAAGTAGGTAATCTGAGGAGGCAAGGAGCTCTTGTTGACGGATGTGGGATGCAGACCCAGGGACTGGTTGTTCGCAATGTTCCGCCAGCCTTTCCCATCCTGCTTGATGATCTTGGGGTAGAAGCTCCAAGCCACAACAGAGGACACCATGGTATCGTTATCATCCGAGCGAGTATATTGTGCAGGAAGCGTGATGAAGTTGCGCTTCCGGCTGTGGTACCGCAAGCGACCAAGGGCCTGTTTGTCTTCCTGAGCAAGGTGAACGACACCAGAGTCCGCGAGAGAGCTGAGGAGCTGAGCCCTCAGATCTTCAATATTCGCCAGGTTTTGTGGGCTGAGGAAGTTCTTGTTGCAGAATTGATATTCGGGCATGCCAGCTGTGGTGCACACTTTACGCCAAGTGCAGTAGGCGTTGTAAACTGTGAGAAGATCCGAGTCACCTCGCTTGAAGCCGAGGCGTACGGTATCAGCTTGTCGTTTGGCGTGCATTGGCGACAAGAACGGCGACTTTGATGACAATGTGGCAGCTGCCGTCAGGGCGAAATCGAGGCACCCGAATGTGCTGCCAAGCAGGATCAGCTTGCCAAGTTGTGCATCCAGAGGCAGTTTAGCAAGCTGAGTGCCTAGAGAAGTAAGTTCTTCATTCGCGGTCAGCGCACCGACCTCGATGAGCGCATCGATGGCTCGGCGGACGTTCTTCCCCGCGGGCGGATCAAGGGCTTGTGCAAGTGCTTCTTCCACTTTACCCAGCTTGCAGATCTTGACGCGCATGACCAGATCCTGAAGCGACAAACGCAACATCTCCGGAGTCTGCTGTTCGACCATCACCTTGTCGAAGCGATGTTTGGTGAAAAGGTGGAAGCAAAGACCTTCCTGCACTCGCCCAGCACGACCACGGCGTTGCTTTGCATTGGCTCTTGCGATGAAGCTCTGTATGAGACGGGACATCTGTCGACGCTCATCGAAACGCATCTCTTTGTGTTTGCCAGTATCGATCACGCACGTCACATCGGGGATCGTAATACCAGTCTCTGCAATATTTGTCGCGAGAACAATCTTACGTACACCCTCTGGTGGTACCTCGAACGCAGCCTGCTGGTCTTCGCTGGAGAAAGTCGAATGCAGGGGAAAGATTTGCCAGCCTTTCATGAACTTTGGATGGCCTCCAAGCATGTCATTGAGTTGGCGAATTTCAGCAATTCCAGGCAGAAATATCAAGATAGCTTTGCTGAACCTCTTGTATTGTTCCAGATGAGCAATCTTGTCGACCAGCTTGACTATTAGACTGTAGTCGATGCGATACTCGTCATAGGAAGCCAGTGTCTGCCGTGTTTTTTTGCTGTAGCCTTCCAGCTGCTGTGGATCGTCGCTTCTATCCTCATCGGTTTTGTCGGCTGCTTCTTCATCCACCGCGTTCTCTGTTGCATCTTCGTTGGTATGTCCTGTAAGCTCAATGGCATCCTCAAGAAATTGTGCTTCAACTGGAAAAGTTCTTCCCGGCACTTGTATGATGGGCGCCCCACTCAAGTACGATGAGAACTTCTGAGCATCGACGGTGGCACTCATAAGCACCACTTTCAGATCTGGCCGCTGCTTCATAAGTTGTTTGAGCACAATGAGCAAGAAATCAGTATCGATGCTGCGTTCATGAACTTCGTCGACGACCAAATGGGTGACATCATTGATGCCGTCCGCGTTTTCAAGCATGCGAAGTACTATGCCAACAGTCGCATAGACGAGTCTGGTCTGGGCGTTCGTTTGCGATTCCAATCGTATAGCATAGCCGACTAACGATCGAGGTGTCCCGACGTCGCCTTTCTTGTCGCCCATTTCCTCGGAAACACGTTGCGCCAGCGAGATGGCTGATATTCTGCGTGGCTCCGTACAGTAGATTTTACATGGTCTCCCATGCGACAACTCATCCTCAAGAATGAAAGCGGGTAGCTGCGTCGACTTTCCGCAACCAGTCTCACCACATAGAATGGTGACTTGGTGTTTGCTGATGGTATCCAGGGCTGCTTGTCGATAATGGAACATGGGCAAATTCGTGCGAGAGGCCAACATCTGCTGGTACTTCGCCGTTCCTGTCCTCTGCAGCCACATGCTCTGCAGTTCCTCAGAGTACTCGGGGGTCGCGAATTGACGTCCATCATTCCGTGAAAGTGGGGTATTGGCGCCGCTAATTCCGTCCAGTCGTCGCCGGCTGCTAGCATTAAACACGACCTCATCATCGCTGTCTTCGTCCGTGTTGCGGTATTGTTCAATCAGTTGTCGAACCTCTCGAACTACCGAGCCATCTTCAGCGAGAATGTGCTCCTGTTTAGCTTTCGAAAAATCGTCCCACAGATTGCGGTAAGCTGGCGGAAGTCGAAGATGAGCCTTCTCTTCCTTTGGCGAGCCAGAAAATAAGACGAACAGGGCTGCAGTCGCGACATATGCTTCGCTCTGAGCAACGTCAGGCGTGGCTACGGCAATCATGGTGAATACCGTGCTTCCTGCTTTCGTGCTTGCCGAGATAGACGTTAAGTATTTCGGATCCACGTCCTCTGCATCTTGCTGCTTCGACCATTGTATCGTGATCGCATGTCGGCTCATGTACGTAGTAGGTGAGACCAGTTTGTAGCTGAGTTTGCATCGGCCGTCTCGTGCTTTGCAGGCCTCTTCCAGCACTCGCTTCGGATTTATCCCGGTGATTTTCCCAAAGTCCCATAGAGTGACGTTGACAGCTGGATCGCCAGACGGGGATGTGCCATTGGTTTCACTGACTCCAGGCAAAGCATCGAACATGCCACTGAGAATGTCTCCGTCTTCAGCCTCGGTCTCACGCAGAAGCTCTTGTCCAAGCCTCTCAGCATCGTTGTTGACGCGCCCCGTCTCGGACACCGGCGTCGCGGGCCTTTGCGGTGTTGCTGTCTCGTCATCTCGCAACTGAAGTCTCTTGCGTTCAGCTGTTTCACGAGCAAGCCCAATTTTCTGTCCCGCCCAATGAGCGTCTGCCTCCCGCTTGTCAAAAAGGACGTCTGCCTCGATTCGCTGCAATTTCTCCTCGAGTTTGCGCTCGGATATACCTTTTCTACGCTGGACAGAAGTGGCCGAGGGCTTACCCTTGCGAGCTTTCGGGTTGTCGGACTGGGGATTGAGAGTGTATAGTTTTGCTTTCGTTCTGAGGTAGACTGACAATAGCTCATCCGGTTCGAGATCACTATCCATATCGCTGACTTCGACCTCGGCAACGTTTGCATCGACTTCTTCCGATCTATCATTCGCAGGCATCGATTGCTCCTTATTGGGGGTAGATTTGCCGTTGGTCCCGGCTTGGTCAGGCTCATTCTCAGCTTCTTCAGCGGCCAGAGCGGTCATTCTTGGCTTCTGGGGTGTGTAGTCGTAGTCTGGTAGTTCTCCTGGGAGGCAGTGAAGTGCAAGCCATTCTAGGCATTCTTCAAGACCCCACAACGTACCTGATGAGGGTTCTGTGGGTGGATTTGCTACGATCCACTGGAGAACCTCGTCGACTCGAGCAAGAGGAAGATCGAGATCAAATAGAGACTGACGTAACGACCATACCTTTGCTACCAAATCGTCATCTGGCGGTAGACTCGACCGCTTTTGCGACGTTGTGTCATGCCTCATGTCAGACACCATGAGATCCAGGATCTGTTGCATGACTTCCTCGGTCAACCATGCCTTGACCCCCAAGTAGTCTGATTGACCCCGCAGTACACGTTTGTCGGTCTGTAGACGTGCCACTTGCCGGGCAGTCTCCTTCTTGACTTTCGAGGCATGCTTTTCCACGAATTGTTGCAATTCTGATGCTTCGAGCTGTGCCTCGAGTTCTTCGGGACTCAGCTCATGTAGCTCTCGCATAGCATCCGGCGGAGGTGCTGGATCTGCGTGCTCTACCGTTGCTCCCGCAGCGAGTTTCTGCGCAGAAGGAGTGGCAACTCCAGACGGGACCGCGCTGCTCGCTTCAGATGCCTCATCAGATTTTGGCTTGGAGGCGACAGAGGTTGTGGCAAAGCCTCTGGCAGGGTTTGCCGCGGGCTTCTTTTTCTTCTTGTTCCCCGCCGCCATCGTGTCATTGGATGTCGAAAGAGTTCAGAAGATGGAAGACAATGCGAGCAAGGAGAAATTCATGGACTTGATGTCCCGCCGCCGTGAATGACTTCAGAGTTCGGCGACTGGTTTTTCCGATGCCAAGGCCCGCATGAAGACACCGCAAACATCGGCGCAGCTCTGGTGAAACCGACATTCAGCGCAGGTTCGCATGTGGGCGGAGTTGTGCGTATACGAGCACTGTTTATGACAGCCGGACACGAATTCCTTCACGGCGACACATTTTCCACGCCCGCGATCGATCGACACGCAACTGCCGCAACCACTTTTCACGAATTCCCATGTCACACGATTAAAGAGTAGAGAGCGAAGATGGCGGACGAGGTTGCAATACCAACGGCGAATGGGGATCATGGCGCCACCCTGGACATGTGGGAGGTGAGGCAGGTGTTGCTGTCGAGTTCTACCAAGAGACGAGGCACCGAGCTTCACAACATTCACGAGAAGCTCGAGAGTGGAGGTAGGCCTATCCACAGATGCTGTGAGAGAACAAGATGTAAGGACATTTTCTGACTTTTGGTGCAGACTTTCCTGCATCACAAGTTCCCGCACTTCTGCATACTCTCCTCGATACCTACCCTCTATATATTGATGGTCGATCACGCCAGGCCGTTGAGAGCTGTCTTTCTGCCATTGCTGCCCTTCCTGAAACCGCGAACGTCTTTGCTGGATTCGTGAAAGCCATTGAGGGAGAGTCGGCCAAGGCTGGCAACGCGCCAGGCAACGCCTTCGTGCTCGTGAGATGGGCGTCGTTGTTCACTCAGCACGCAGCAAAAGAGAAAGCAGTATGGGACTCGTGGGGTTTGAAAGCAGTGACAGCGTTGACCAATGCTCTGAACACGCTCTTCGCGTCGTCGCCGAAGGAGAGCACTCGGGATACTGCACTGAGGGTGAGTCGACGTGCTTTCAGGACCGTGGCTCGTGCCGACTTTGGGAAAGATGCTCTGTCGAATTGCATCGCCACGCTTTCCGCCAAGGCCAGTGCCCCGATCCCCAAGAATGCATTGCCATTGGGGATCATCGCAGGTGTTTGCAGCAGATTGCCCGATCATAAAACGGTGGTTGAGGCGAAGAAAGCGGATTATTTCGCGTTTTACTTGCGTGAACACCTCGGATCGAAGGCCCTACTCCCGGCCTACATTTCGAACGCCCTTCACGATTTCTTCGATTCTTATGTCACGTTAGAGGACCTCAAGAAGGAGTTGGTTCCGGCGATTGAGAGGTCGCTCTTGCGAGCTCCAGAAATTGTTCTCAATGACCTCGTAGCGCCAGTTGTACTGGCGTTACCGACAGACCTGGACCTTTCGGATGTTCTTGCTAGCAACTTGACAAAGCCACTTCTGGCAAATGTGAAATCCACGAAACCGGAGATCCGTGAAGGCGCGTTGCGCACTTTCAAAGCAGTCGCATCACGTTCACGGCAAGCTTCTCTGGTGGAGAAGGCTGCCGACGAAATCTTGACACCGCTGAAGACTGGCAAGGTCACTGCAGCAGAACAGCGCGTAATACATGCAGAGATGCTTTCGGCGCTGCAGCCGAATGTTGCATTGGCGACGAAGATACCTGCGGGTCTGGTTGCCTTAGCCAGCAAAGAGGCAAATGAAGCTGCTGCGCAAGCCGAGGTTGGCTGCATCGCCAAATATGCTCGCTTTACCCTGGAAAATGAGGCAAAACTTGAGAATGCCACGATTGACGCCTTCGCAAAAGGCGTAGCCGAGAAGCGACTGCCAATGCGGCGGGTGTGGGCTTTGCAACTCGGAGACCTCGTCTGGTCAACTTCACCAGTAGCATCGGGCGACGACAGCACACTGACTTTGCTCGACGCCTGCATCGGGAAGTTGATTGACAGTTTTGTCGAAGTCCAGGCGAACCCACTGCCCGCTTTGCAAAACGGTCAGATATTTGTTGCAGCTGTAGCTGCTGCGCTTACACTAGCGCGTGCATCTGCTTTGCCCTCTCTCAAGAATGCGGCTGTCATAAAGAAGGCCGCGGTTGGTGACAAGGTACTGGCACTCGAGCCGAAGCCTTCATTTCTACTCAGTCCGCGTGTGTACACGAAGCTGACAACTGAGGAGGACCTACGCTGGTTCCTTCATGCCGTGGTTGCTGCCTTCCCCAGCTTGACATCCAAGAGCCAGAACCGGGCCGTCTCCACTGCATGGGCTCACGCTCTGATCTACCTGATTACGTCTTCAAATGTGCCTGCCAAAGTCAGAGCCGAGGCAAGCAAATCGCTGCAGGGCCTTTACATTGCGAATGCTGAATTCACTGCGGACATCATAATAGAGGCGCTCTGGCAGTGGTGCGAAGATCTCGAAGCCGACGCTAAAGACAGTGCAGCCGTTTTGACCAAGACCGGTCGAGAGGAGCTGCAAAAAGTGGTCAAGGCGATATGTCTTGATTCCGATACTGCTGCAAAGCTTGGTTCTCCAGCTCTGGCTGATATCGTCAGCGACCAGCTGAGGAGACTGCTTGTGCTCTGCCGTCCGCAACTCATTCCCAAGACCTCATGGATCCAGACCTGTCTAAGAACAGGCACAGACCCGGGCAAACTCGTGGAAGAGTCAAGCACGAGCTTCCTTGAGCAAATCTTGAAGGTCACAGAGCATCCTGTTCGCAAGGTTCTGCCGACTTTCCAATTGGCCGCGTATCATGCTGCTGCTGATCTGGCTTTCGTAGTACCAAACGTCTTCACGCCACTAATCGTTCAACAAATCAGTGCTGATCTGAACCCTGCGCAACTCAACGACATTGGCCCAACAGAGGCAGCGATTTACCGCACCCCTGAAGGCACAGCGTTCATTGATGTCCTATCCAAACAGTCACAGGCACCACAAATCAGCAAGAATCAAAAGGACTATGACACTTTGAAGTGGGAGGAAGAACTACGAGCACAACTAGCTGCCAAGAAAGGTCAGACCAAGAAGCTCACGGCTGACGAGCAAGCCAAAGTCAAGGCACAGCTCCAAAAGGAGTCAGAGATACGGCAAAAGGTGGCGACAGTGGATGCAAAGCTTCGCCGTGGCATTGGATTCATCGACGCACTCGCAACCGGACCACCTACTGAGGCCGAAGAATGGTTTGGACCTTCGGTGAAACTGCTTTTCGATGTGATCCAAGCCGGTGCTGGTCTGATCCTCGGCGATGCCGCATCGCTAGGATACTTACGGTGCTCCGACAAGATCTCAGCACGTCTCGGCCCCGTCCGGCCGTTCGTTGGTGTTGCGACTCTTCGGTCCGCCGGCATCACCATGTTGCCAGAGAATCTTCTTGCGGAACCTTTAGGCGACCTCGTTATTCGCGTGCTTTACCGCCTGAGATCTCTCGGAGAGCAGCGACCGTTCGACACAGTCTCACTCAGCTACATTCTTGCACTCGTGTTCCTGGTCCTTGAGAGTGGTGGTATTGATCGCAGTGCGCCTGAGGACGCGGCTGAGCAGATTATGCTCGCCATAGAAGTCATCTCATTCCATACCGAGACCTGCGCCGACCCCAGACTACCTCGTGAAGGACTTCTTGCCACCCTCATTGGCTCGCTGCAAGCTTATCCTCAGCATTTCAAGGAGATCAAGGACTGCTTCGCAGATCTTGCACGCCACCTGGCCGCCAACATGAGCGAGAAAGAAACGGATACCGTCGTTAGAGGCACGATCGTGCCAGAGACATCAGTACGCAACGCTGTATTGCAGGCGATCAGTGCTGAACTAGACCTGACCTACCGTGAATTTTACGAAGAGGTATGGCTCGCATGTCATGACGATGATCAAGAGAACTTGAACGTCGCCAGTGAGATTTGGGAAGAGAACGAATTGAAGCTCGTTGAGGATGCCGCAGTTAAATGTCTACCTTATCTTGAGTTCAAGGATTCGCAACTAAGGCGCGCAGCAGCGCGAGCTGTTGCAGCGGCCACAAAGGAGCATCCGAATACTTTCGGCGATATTCTGGGTCAGCTGCAGTCCTCCTACGTGGAGGCTGCCAAACCAAAGAAGCCAGAGCTGGACCGCTACGGCATGCCACTGAAGAAAGACATGAGTGATCCCTGGGAAACCCGACATGGCATTGCACTGGCCTTCCGTGAGCTTGCTACAATATTCCCCGAGGACCAAATTACTCCGTTCCTAGCATTCCTGATTGAGAGCGGCCCGCTAAGCGACAAGAGCAACACAGTGCGTGACAGTATGGTCGAAGCCGCTACATCGGTGGTGACCGCTCGCGGTAAAGGACTTGTTGAACCTCTCATGAAGCTCTGTGAGGATACTCTGGGCGTCACAAGCACGACACCTGAGCAAGATCTGGTCAACGAGGCTGTTGTCATCTTGTACGGAGCCTTGGCTCGCCACTTGCCGAAGGGCGATGACCGGTTACCGAAGGTCGTCAACAAACTGCTTTCAACATTGAGCACGCCGTCTGAGTCTGTGCAATATGCTGTTGCGCAGTGTCTGCCGCCACTCGTTCGAGCATCTGCTGATCAAGCTGCAACCTATCTTCAGCAACTTGTCGACGAAACCCTGCATGCCAAGAAGTATGCAGCGCGACGTGGTGCTGCGTATGGTCTGGCTGGTGTGGTCAAGGGCCGAGGCATTGCATTGATGAAGGAGACTCGATTGCTCTCTACGCTGCGCAGCGCAACTGAGAACAAGAAGGATACAAATGAGCGCCAAGGAGCCTTCCTGGCTTACGAGTTGCTCGCCCTCCTCTTAGGACGAGTCTTCGAACCGTATGTCATTCAAGTTGTGCCACAGCTCCTTGCTGGGTTCGGCGATGCCAGCGCAGATGTGAGAGATGCCTGTCTTGATGCAGCAAAGACCTGCTTTGCGAGCTTAAGCTCCTATGGAGTCAAGCTCGTCCTGCCACAACTGCTCGAGGGTCTAGATGAGCAAGCATGGCGAAGCAAAAAGGGTGCTTGTGACTCGCTCGGAGCCATGGCGTACTTGGACGCGAATCAGCTGGCTGTTAGCTTGCCCGAGATCATTCCGCCCCTTACGGAAGTTCTCAATGACAGTCACAAGGAGGTGCGACTTGCTGCCAATCGCAGCTTGCAGCGATTCGGCGAGGTGATCGAGAATCCAGAGATCAAGAGCCAAGTCAGCATTCTGCTCAAGGCACTCAGCGACCCGACCAAGTACACCGACGACGCACTGGACGCACTAATCAAGATCAACTTCTTGCATTTCATCGATGCACCCTCACTCGCTTTGGTGGTGCGAATCTTGGAGCGTGGTCTTGGCGACAGATCTGGCACAAAACGCAAAGCTGCTCAGATTATCGGCAGTCTGGCACATCTCACGGAACGCAAAGATCTCATTTCTCATCTGCCTATTTTGGTCGCTGGGCTGCGCGAAGCTGTTGTGGATCCAGTGCCTACAACACGTGCCACAGCATCGAAGGCCCTTGGATCTACTATCGAGAAGCTTGGTGAAGATGCACTGCCTGACCTCATCCCAAGCTTGATGACTACACTGAAGTCTGACACTGGTGCAGGAGATCGTCTTGGCTCTGCACAGGCGCTCAGTGAAGTCCTTGCTGGTCTTGGTACAGGTCGTCTCGAGGAGACTCTACCCACCATTCTCCAGAATGTCGCAAGCAACAAGGCTTCCGTTCGTGAGGGGTTCATGTCGCTTTTCATCTTCTTGCCTGCATGTTTTGGTCAGAGTTTCGCGAACTACCTTGCTCGCATCATTCCCTCAATTCTTGCTGGACTTGCCGACGATGTCGAGTCGATCAGAGAGACTGCCTTGCGCGCCGGGCGCTTGTTGGTCAAGAACTTTGCCAGCAAGTCCGTTGATCTACTGCTGCCTGAGCTTGAGCGTGGGCTGGGCGATGACAGCTACCGCATTCGTCTCAGCTCCGTCGAGCTCATTGGTGACTTGCTTTTCAACCTTACTGGAGTCACTGCCACAACTGAGGCTGAAGATCTGGACGAGGGTGCCAACCAAGCAGGTGCCAACCTTTTGGAGATCCTTGGTGAAGAGAAGCGCAACAGAGTTCTCGCAGCTCTTTACATCTGTCGCATGGATACCTCTGGATTGGTCCGATCATCCGCTATGAACGTTTGGAAAGCACTGGTCTCATCGCCACGTATTCTCAAGGATCTTATTCCTGTACTTACACAGCTGCTTGTCAAGAGGTTGGCCAGCTCGAATCCCGAGCAAAAGGTCATCGCTGGCAATGCTCTTGGTGAGCTTATCCGAAAAGCTGGAGATGGCGTCTTGTCAACCCTCTTGCCCACGCTCGAGGAGCATTTGCACTCCTCCTCCAGCACAGATTCACGTACCGGTATTTGTATCGCTTTGCGCGAGCTCATTGCCGCATCGACGCAGGACTCTCTGGAAGACCACCAGCAAAGATTGGTCTCCGTACTGCGCACTGCCCTCGTGGACACGGACGAGGATGTCCGAGATGCCGCTGCAGATGCTTTCGACTCTCTGCAGAGACTCATGGGCAAGCGTGCTATCGACCAAGTGCTACCATACCTCTTGCAGTTGCTGCGTGACGAGTCAGAGGCCGCGAACGCTTTGCAAGGTCTTTTGACACTCCTCACCGACCTGACGAGGTCAAACATTATCCTGCCAAATCTCTTGCCAACATTGATCGCATCGCCCATTTCGGCCTTCAATGCACGTGCACTGGCGTCGCTGGCTGAGGTCGCCAGTTCCGCTATGACGAGGAAGTTGCCCAATATCCTCAATGCACTCATGGACAACATCATCACTTGTAAGGATGAGGCGCTCAAGGCTGAGCTGGACACCTCGTTCGACACCATCATCCTATCTGTTGATGAATACGATGGGCTGAATACCATGATGAGCGTCATGCTTGGAATGGCAAAGCACGATGACCATCGTAGACGCGCCTCGGCGGACTTGCACTTTGCTGCATTCTTCGAGAAGGCAGACGTCGACTTCTCTCGCTACTATCCAGACGTAATACGTGCCATGCTGATCTCGTTCGACGATAGTGACAGTCAAGTGGTCAAGGCCGCCTGGACTGCACTGTCACAGCTGATGCAACGACTGAGAAAGGAGGAGATGGAATCACTCGTCAGCTCCACGCGACAAACGCTCAACCACGTTGGTGTTGCTGGGCATGCGCTGCCCGGATTCTCTCTGCCAAAGGGAATCAACGCCATTTTGCCCATTTTCCTGCAAGGCTTGATGAATGGTTCCGCCGAGCAGCGCATACAAGCTGCTCTCGGTTTGTCAGACCTTGTCGATCGCACCAGCCCAGATGGCCTCAAGCCTTTCGTCACGCAGATCACGGGTCCATTGATTCGCGTTGTGTCTGAGCGCTCGGTCGAGCTCAAGGCCGCTATTCTGCTCACGCTCAACAACCTCCTCGAGAAAATTCCACTATTCCTCAAGCCTTTCTTGCCGCAGCTGCAGCGCACTTTCGCCAAGTCGCTCGCTGATCCTGGTAGTGAAGTGTTGCGATCGCGAGCAGCCAAGGCATTGGGCACTTTGATCACCATGACTCCGCGAATCGACCCTCTCATTGCAGAATTGGTCACAGGCTCCAAGACCACTGACAGCGGCGTCAAGAACGCCATGCTCAAAGCTCTCTACGAAGTCGTCAGCAAAGCCGGCTCAAAAATGAGCGAAGTCTCCCAAAACGCAATCCTCGGCCTCATCGACTCCGACTCCGGCGACGCAGACGACGCAATGAACATAACCTACGCCAAACTCCTGGGAGCCCTCATCGCCGTCATCCCACCCGAAAACACAATCGGCCTCCTCAAAGCCCGCGTCCTCAACTACAACTTCACCCACTCCACAATCCTCGCACTCAACGCCGTCCTCGTCGAAGCCCCCGACCGCTTAACCACCGGTAACCTTGACGAAATCACCCGCGAAGTCCTAGTCCGAGGCATCAACCACCCCCAACCTTTCATCTCCGACAACGCCATCCTCGCCACAGGAAAATACCTCTTAACCTCAACCAGCAATAAAAGCTTCGAAGCCACGAAACCTATCATTCAAGCCCTCGCAGAAGCTTTACCTTTGGGAAAACCAGTCGATACCCGTCGACTAGCCCTCGTCGTAATCCGAACCGTCGCACGCCAAAACTCAGATCTCATTCGTCCACATTTAAACCTCCTCGCCACACCGATTTTCCGCAGCGTCAGGGATCCTGTCATCCCAGTTAAATTATCTGCTGAAGCAGCTTTCTTGCAAATTTTCGATGTGGTGGAAGAGGAGAGTGCGGTGTTTGATAAGTTTTTGGCTTCGTCGGCTGGTCAGGCGTTGAGTGCAGCAGATAAGAGGAGTATGCAGGAATACTTTAAGAGGATTGCGTTGAGGTTGAGTAGTCAGGCGAAGGAACGAAAAGAAGCTGAAGGTGGAGCGGGAGGTTTGGGTTTGACGAGTGATGAGAAGGATGATGAGAGGGAGGTTTGGAGTGTTGGGAAGGTAGTTTTGGGAGAGGGGTTTAGTGATGACTGATTGAATAAGAGAGATGATGGGATGAGTTGAAGGAAAAATGTATAGATGTATGCATGATGAACCAAGAAGAAGCGTGTTAGCACTCTCATTCACCTCTAGAAGTGCGAGCACATTGACATAGCACCCGTTTCGCTGCACAAAAAGGATTTCTCAGGTTTCGATGACTATCTCTGTTAATCCTGCATACACTTCTTTCACGAATCCCCGCCAGCACTCTCCTCCTTCCCGTTCCCATCAACATCCTGCTTCTGCACCTCCAAAATCGTAGGTCTCGGCTTCCTCGTCCTCCCATACCTGACCGGTGTTACACCCTCAAATGTAAATCGGCTTAGGTCTCCGATATGTATACCCAAAGAACGCCCTCTTCTTTCTCACCTCCAACACAGTCTTCTTCAACTTCGGATCTCTCAACACCTTATCTCTCGGTCGCTTCTTCTCCTTCCTCTGATGTGGCAACAGCAAATTCTTCGTCGTGGGTGAAAGTTGTTCAAAATCGATCCCCAGTTCCGCACGATGCTCTGCGATCTCGACCAGTCTTTGTGCTTTCCAGCGTTCGTACTCTATACCGAAATGCTCTTTGATTCGACGGAGTTCAGAATCTGAACAGTGTTCGATGCCGAGTTCAATCTTCTCACGTTGAGTCTTCTCGGCTTTCCAGCGTGCGAAATGAGGGCCTAGTACAGCTGCTGCTGACTCTTCGTCGGCGTCGTCGGCGATATGCTCTCTCAGGCTAGCGTAGCTGGAAGTTTCTTCGGAGATAATGTCCTTCTCGTCTTCGAAGTACTTCGTGATCGATTGGTTCTCGCGCACTCTGGGCACAAATGGTGGAGGGTAGAGGTGTAATTGAGTCCATGGGATGTTGTGGAAGAAAGGGTGGTGCTTGATTTCTTCAGCATCATTTGCAAAGACGTGGCGAGCCAGCGGGTTGAGATTTGATGCAGACGATGGCCTTCGAGTTGGCAGCCGAGGGTCGGAATGGCGATATTGTCTGGAGCTTAGCCGTCTTTCCTTTTCGCAAAGCATTCCCGATAGCAAATCCATTGCAGCTGCACTGGGAGTAGGGAGCTTTTGCATGTGTTCCGTATTTGGCCTTGCGTATCGCTCCTGCACCGGAAAATGTAAGGTATTTCGGTGATTGAGAATGCACTCCTTTGTCTTCTGCCGACTTTCGCGATAGAAAGGAGTGCGACCGTACAGACACTCATACAGGATGATGCCTATGCTCCACCAGTCGCAGCGGCCGTCGTAGTGAGCACCTTGAATCACTTCGGGAGCCATGTACTGACTCGTGCCGACAATGCTGCGCGCCAGCTTACGCCTGTCGTTGCGATTGCGCCAATTGAGCAGTCCCTCTGGGTGAGCACAACTTTCGGCGTCGGATCTCATGCGGAGGAAGCTTCATACAAGTCAGCAATGTGGCATATTTCATTCGATTACGATACGTTGCGTACCGTCTCGGAGGCGAGGGAGGCTTCCAATTTCGCTCTGGCCCAGCAAGTTCCATGTCCTCGGCAACATCGAATTCATCGCCCTTGACCTTGATTCCGATCTTTTCTAGCAAGGTTTCTCGCTGGTTGGCGTAGTACATCTGGCTATGCGACCAGTGACCGTCGAAAGCAAGGCCAAAGTCGGAGATCTTGAGATGGCCAGAAGCGTCAATGAGGAAGTTGTCAGGCTTCACGTCCCGGTGTATCCACTTCATCTTGTGTGCTTCTTCGATACATTGGATCATCTCTGCAATGTACTACTTGGCGATCGATTCGTCCAGAACATCCTCGCGCAGCAGCAGACCCAAGAAATCGCCACCAATCATGTACTCCATCACAAGGTAGAGATTGGTGTTGTCCTGAAAGCTTGCGATGAGAGGCACAACCCAGCGTGAGCCTTCAGCAGCGACCAGAAAGTCCCGCTCGGCGCGCAAGTGGCCTTCCTGAGCAGCGCGAAGCATGTCTGACTTGCGGATCACCTTCATTGCAAACACATCTGACAGCGGTTGCCCAGAAGGCAAGTTTCGTTTTGCCGTGCCATTAGTAGGTGAGAAGTTCTACACAAAAGTTAGCAGAGTTCGGAGCCGCTTCAACGTCGTTTGAGCTGCTCTCACTCTGGTCAGAGCCTTGGAGGTTTCGGTGCTCGCAGGGCGTTCAGTCACCAGACGCACAACTCCAAAGCTGCCCTTGCCCAGTATTCGAATCACATCAAATCCCGCTATGCTAACACCTTTGATATGGTGCCGCTGGATGGCACTGGCCTTTAGACAACGCATCTGGCGCAAATGATCGCTCTCCGTCTTCTGCCACTGCTGCTATGCGATGGCTCGTTGATCATGCGACATGCCGAGTTCGTACATGTATCTCTCGAACCTCTTCTTGCGAATGGATCTTGGCGAGTGCGACTTGGTGAAGATCGGATCGTACATGGTCTCCAAGGCACATTTAGCTGCTACTGCATTCTCGACGGTTGCGACTGACGGCTGCACATCGACAGAAGCTTCTTGCGTCGGGATCAGGATAGAGCGGCCTGTGTCTTCCTGGATAGGTGGCAGCACAAGGTTCTCGCCTTTGTCGCCCCCTTTGCTCAATATTTGACACTCTTCCGGTGAGTGCCGCTTCCGAGAAGCAGACGAGCCAGGGGATGTGAGGGACGTGATCGAAGTTGCTCCAGTGGAGGCTGTACTGGTGGGAGACCATGCTCCTTTTGATCCACGACTGAAAAGCGTTGCGGACGAGGTAGTGCTCGGAGATGAATGGCGTTGTTCTATGGCATGCCCATTGCTGGTCGTGTCATCGAAAGTTGTAACAATATGTGGAACTTGTGGCTTCTCCGGTTTTGCGCGCTTGATTACAGTCCTGCTATACTTCAGCAAAGTCCACAACACTTGGGGAGAATCGACTGCGTGATTCATTACCTGACGCCAGTGTCCAAGTTCAAGTTCGCGCTCAGTGCTCCCAGTCTTTCGGCCGTGCCCTGCGAGAGCCCACTTGTGTCCGAGTTTCCCGAGTCCTCGTACATGGCAAACTTCTCGCCCGATTGTCCGTCAAGCTGGTCGATACAGCTGGAAGTATTGGGGTACTGCTCGAATCGGACAGATCGTTTGCGCTTGGGGATAGCTTGGTCGTGGCCGGAGGATCCCAGATAGCTGCGGATGCGACGTATGCGTTCAGGATCTCGTGCCACAAGTACCGAGTGCGGGCGTGGAGCAGAGCGATGGTGTGGCTCCAAAGATCCGTCCACCAAAGGCGTTACAGCTGCGTTGCACAATCAGCGACCGCCCTCAGAATGTCGATTGGCGCTGTCTTCTTACTCCCGTGATGCGGCCTCCATCTGACAAGTATTTTTGAAATTGTTTGCCTTAGTTTAGCTACGCGAGCAGTACTTGGGATGGGAGGTTCTGGAGGCGGCGGGCTGTTCGCGGTCGCGCGTAAGGCTCCAGCAGCCTGTTGGTCGCGGCGGAAGACGCGAGAGATCTTGCGACCAAGTTGGCCCGCAGGGCGACGGTCTCGACTTCTGACAAATGGCATGTCTCATAGCAGTGAGGAAGAATGTCGATGGATCGCCAGCCAGTCCGGGCCATGTCAGATGGGTTCAGTTTGCCGCGCGTTGGATGCTGAACGCAGCAGTCGCTGCCACGTCCGGCTGAGTCTTGCGGAAGCCATGCCTGGCGCGGTGTCGATACTGCCAACATGTCCAATGTTCCTTCTCCTTGCCCTTCGCGCCTCAAAAATGATCGCATTTACAGGCCATCCTATCCTGTAGTGAGCGAGTGCCTGCATTAGATGGCGCTACTGCACCGCCACATGCACAGCTGCAGCAATGTCGAAGGTGCTCTGTGCTGGACCGTTCGATGTATTCTGCAACATCCCGCATGGCAATGTGCAGTCATCACCACGTCTGCTGTGGGCGCACATGCTTCAACGCGCTCAGATGGAGACCAATGGCACAGCAGCGATGGACGCGGTTTCGAAGTGAGGAGAAGTGGCGAGGTTCATTTGGTGGTTGTCCGGGCATCCTTCACCTTTGTCTCGCTGCGATTGGCCAAGTGTCAGCACGTGCGATACTCCAAGCCTCTTCAAGAACCTTCGTGCTTCCTCGCTCTCCGCACCACGCAATCCGCCGCCCAACTCACCCACTCACGCCTACCGTCTCACCAGCAACTTCACCGCGATACCACCATCACCACCGCACCACACGCCGCCACCGTCGCACAAAGCCTCTCGCCCCCGATCCTACCCACTACCACACGCGCAGAAAACCTGGAACCCTCGACGCAATGGCCATGTTAGACAGTAATTACAGTAGAAGTAGTAGTAATTACCACCGCAAGGCGAGCGTCGAGTCGTCGCGCCGCTCCAACACCCAGGCATCCGCCTACGCCGTCAACGCCAGCACCATGGCGCTGACCGGCTTCCACTTCTCTACTCCAAGCGGAGAGGGGGCGGGGTGGTAAGACACACCTCCATGATGCCATTGCAGACTGCGCAATCCGGAAAATGCTGACCTGTCGCAGGTGGGTTTGAGGCCCCTCCAGGAGGCGTACCATCACCACCGCCATCTCCGGACGCTGCGCCCGTAGGAGGCGCCCATCGTTCCAGCCTGCGCCGCCAGCGCAAGCGCTCCGGAGATGCCGCAGGTCACATCAGGGAAGAGTGTGAGAGACTCTTCTGCGAGACACTGAAGACTGTATTCTTGGTTGAGAAGGATACTGGTTTTGAGGACTCGCTATTGATGGACCTGCGTAACAAAGAAACGACGACTACGACTGGCAGTAAACCGATCCCACAGCAACAGCAGTCGCACCAGACCGTAATTCAGCATGGCCAACCCACGCCTTCTTCGACGCCTGCAACACAAATGTATTGTGGCACGAAGGACTTGGTCAAGGAATATGTTGAAGTATGGGACTACGTGGCCGGAGCTCGCTTCAGAGGTTTCGTCGCGGAGAAAGATGACATGCGCACCATGTTCATCTTCTTCGACAAGCAAGTCGTTGGCATGGATCTGAAGCCTGGGTATGTCACACCAACACCTTTCCTATAGATCACTCTTACTAACACTCGACTCAGCCTCATGTCCCTGCTCGAGCTAGCCAGCAGTGACCACTTCGACTGCACTGAGCTCGTCATCGGCATCGAGCGTCCCACTGTCGACGAGTCACTTTCAGCTGACTCGTCCGACGAAGCAGAACCAGAAGAGCAATTCAAGGATCTGAACCGCTCTTTGGCCTGGGTCGGATTCGAGCTGACTATGCTCGAAGCGTGGGCGGGCCCAGAAGGCTGCATAAGCGACCGCTACGTCTTCCTAGGCATGGATGTCTAGATCCCATCATCATCACTCACAATCATCTCACCGGCTCGCATCCAGCGAACGCCAAGAGATGTCAATTCAAGACGTGGGCAGCGGCAACAACAGCACAACGGAACGGACAGCCGCATACAACTGGTTGGTGGGTTGGTTGAGCGTGGCTGACGCTAGCTGACCGTCTTGTTCGAAACAACCCTGTCATCCTCAGCTCTACCGCTTGCTTGCTTGCTCTTCCCCACGCTTACCACACGCGCGCGAAAAAGTACGCAAACAAGGGCGCGCGCTAGAACTGCTTCCTGCATATATTGTACATACAGCATATGCATGCAAGGTCCGGGTTCCTACAGTACATTGCATATTGCCAGGGATTGGGGGGGAAGTGAGGAGTTGTTGGCGTTGTGGCGAGAGCGTTTTACATAGCCCTCCTCAGCAAAAAAAAAAATAACATCATCATCACCGCACTTTCCAAGAATTGAGCTCTTTCGTTCTCCACGCGACCTTTACAGCAAGTTTCATGGATGTTGCATTGGATTGATATGGTGAGCCGTTGTTTCGATCCCATCCCAGTCACCTGGTGGTTGTCCGAAGGTCTGCTGTTACTGTCACTGCCACTACCGTCAACTGTTGTCATTGACCGCTCGCTGTTGCCTTTCACAAAACCCTACTGGAACTAGAGACAGACAGTCCTTCTTCATTCTTTCTTACATGTACTTCCCAAGACACACCAGCAGAGAGGACAAGAGAGACCGCGTTGATGAAGGAGGAGTGGAAACAATATTGTGGATTTTACTACTTTTAGTCCCTGTTCTCGCTGTACCACCACTCCCGCCACCACGACCACTGCTATTTCCATCTCCATTTCCGTTGAATAGGTGAGATGGCTGGCATTTTTTTTTTTTGCTGACTTTCACATGCTTCCAATCTTCCATCCCAGTAGCCCGCAGTCC
>JAASFF010000147.1:83264-146109 GCA_013365195.1 Cercospora citrullina
CGGAACTCAATCTTGCCTTTGCTCTTGCCGTTGTAACTAGTTCCCGTCGACGTGCCGTTTCCTGTCATCTGTCTTGTCTATCCTTCTTCATGTGCCGGCCTGTCCAGTGTTGATCATAGCGGGATGTTGCACAGGAAGAAGCGAGAGTCTTGTGCGTGCGTGTCTTGGAGTAGTCGCCTACTTTCTTACGTATTCCTCGTGACATGAAAGGTGCGAATGCACCGACACACGCAACTCACACAACGGACAGAACGATAGACAATGTGAGACAAGATTAAATGACAAGACTTTGTATGACGATACGTAAAGGAAATTCGACATTAAGAGAACAAATGGACTTTTTTTTTCTTTCTTCCTTTCTCAAAACAGTACCGACCCTTTCTAGCCCTCCCCTCGCTCCTTCCGCCCATCCATCAATCATCTCAAAACGCATTAGGCCCCCAAGAGCCATATTCGTTATCTGCATGATCCAGGCTGGGGTTGCTGGTATTCCACACACTCATCAAGTTCATGCACATCCGTGAAAGCTTTTGATCCTTTTCTCATATGCATGCGCTCCTCCAAGTTCGTGAAACGACCAATTGGCGCGTCCCTGCTGTAACATCTACTCTCTCTCAAGACGGTCCAGTAGCTGTTCCCCCAAACACTGTGCTTTCAGTTCTGAGCCCACGCCTCGCTGAATAGCTTGAAATTGAGCCCAAAGCGTAACCAGATTAAGGCTCTTCTCGCTTTTCGGAATGCGTTTCGCAGAAGGCAAGCGTCCTCTCAAGTGCTGTTGAAGAGAAGGAAAGAAAAAAGGAAACAATGTAAGCCAGGTATCGGCGAAATCGAGCGCTGGAGCACCGCAGTGCTCCGCTTTCTCAAATCACGCGTCGCGGTCGTATGGTGACCCTCCAGAAGTGTAGCGTAAATCAACTCGGTATAAAATTGCTCGCTGTTTATGTTGGGTTTTCGTCCATGTCGGTCCGAAGTCATTCATCGTGAGTCCCGGTTATTCGTCGTCATGAATCGTGAGGTGAAAAGTACAAGTCAAGGAAATTGTTCTGTTGACTAGCGACCATTGAAAGACTCCTGGCGCATGGGTCATGCAGCGCTTTCGTCTCCATGGTCATCATCATCGTTTCTGCGGCCGTAAGATACTGCGTGGCAGTCACGTGGTGGCTATCGTCGACCGCCGACCTTGGCTGCTTGCGGTTGCGGCATGCCAACGCCATCGGTGCGTTGCCTCTTCATAGAAGCGTCGTTTGCGTAGTGCGCTTCGTCTTCGTCATCGCGCCCGCGCTTGTTGTGGGCGTTCACTGCGCCGTTCATGGGCGGGTACTGAGGCGACTGTTGGTAGTGAGACGGATAACCGCTCTCGGCGCCGTTGGGTGCGCCTGATCGTGCATCGTTGCCGATAACGTAGTTCAGGTTGCTGGAGGGCAATTGTCCTGCTCGAGGGGTAGTGCTGTTGTATCCAGTGTACGTGGTGGTCGTACGCGGGGTCGAAGAGCCGTGCACGCCGTTCTGATGTGGCGAGTGAGTCTGCTCGGGAGACACGTGCGAAGATTCTGGGTGAGCAGATCCTGACGCAGTGTTAGGATTGTAATTGTACGATGGGCGTCTGGCGCCGTATGACGCACTGTGGGTATATTCACCCTCGTGATCACCATCCGCGTCCTGCTGGCCGCTGTAACCGTTGTGCTGAGGCTTACTTTCAACGTGCTCGTTTTCGGCACCGGCGCGGGCAGGAGGACCCATTTCAGACTTCACGCCACCTCCAGGACTCTGCTGCACAGGGTTGTAACGAGGCATGCCGCCGTAATGCTGCTGTCCATACTGCGAGGGCGCAGAGTAGTACTGGCTGCTGTAGGCAGGCTGGCTTGTTTGGTATTGGATACCTTGCGAGTTGCTTGGTGAGGTAGCTGCTGGGGTAGACGGTTCAGTACGTGAGATGGCTGTGCCATACGAGAGTGGCTGACCTGTCTGCGCTCCATACTCATACCCATTGTTCATGGGCAATCCTGAGGCCGTGGTTGGCGGGGTAGGGAATGTGTGCGCGCGGTCCAGTCCAGGTCTGCCGGTACCTGGATGAGGTGCAATGGAGTGGGGCGGCTGTGACCCGCCAGCGCTAATGGGAGTGCTCATTGAGTGATGGTGAGTCAATGCAGGGGGTTGTGTTCCCTGGGGAGTTCGCATGTAATCCTGAGATGAGTCCGGTCTGCGAGCAGCGGCGGCCATGGCGGCATTGCCAATGCTCTGGCGGGCTTGGTTCGTGGGATGATAGAGCAGGGCACCGATGTTGTGAACAAAAAGAGGGTACAAAAGCTCCGTGATCTTCTCCTTGTTGGCGAAATCCAGCGCACGATCAAAGGGGATCCTGAAATGGTTAGCAGAGCAAGAGCGGAGGCGGGATGCATTCTGACTTACCAGACACCTTTGAGGTGCATGGGTCCAATTTTGACGACATGTCGCGTCTTCTCGCTTTTAAGGATACCATCGCGACGTCCACGCGTCATTCCAGCGACGTTGAGAAGTTTGGTGCCGTTAATCATGTGGTTGTCTTCGCGTCTCGCGACACACACTCCGTTGGCCTCGACCTGAAAGCATAAGCTTCCCTCATCCTCCCAAAGGGTCGCGGTCACTCTCGGCTTCATTCCGGGAGGTGCAATCTGTCCCGAGGTATCGAACGCTTGCTGTGTATACTGCTGAGAAGCGCCTGGAGGGGGCTGCGCATTGGATGCCATGGTCGGAAGCGGAAGCGCTTGGGGAATCATCTGGGGACCCATGGAGGACGTGACAGGGTGAGGCGCAGACATGGGTGGCATGGTGTTCCCATAAGAGTGCTGCGGATAAGATTGAGGCTGATACGTGTAGGTCGCAGGCTGAAGCGGTGGTGGTTGGCCGTACGAAGAATATTGAGGCATGCCCGGCGCTGGCGCCGCCTGCTGCGCGTGGCTGCCCATGTACTGTTGTGGCTGATTCATGCTGGAATAGCCGGTGCCGAAGGCGGATTGGTGTGCTGTCGAGTGGGAGGACGGAGACTGGTACTCGCCGTGCTTGTGATGGCCGATGGAAGACGAGTAAGACGTGTTCGAATCGTAGGATTGATTGCCGACCGAGGCACCGCTGGAAGAACCAGCCCGGGGCGAGGAGCCGACCGAAGACGCGCTCGTCTGGTGTTGGGGCTCGTGGGAGTAGAGCGTGCTTTGGGACTCAAGGGGAGTTTGAGACCACTGGCTCTGATTCCCTCGGGATTGGTATATCTGGGAGACGGATGGCAGCTCCAGTTTGACGGCGGTGAAGGTGGTCTTGAAGCTCGCACGGTCGTCGAGCGGCGGTGGGAGAATGGAAACGCGGTGTTGGAGCGCACGGCTCGAAGTGCACGCGTCGGTGGTGATGTTGGTCGTCGTAGATGCGGGATCCGTGGGCTCGTCAAGGGTGCAAAGCAGGTCGTGATGGTCTAGATAGTAGCAATGTCGGCGGGCCAGATAACAAAGCTGCGATGGTCAAACGCCGCACTCAAGGCAAAGTCGTAAATGCAGTCGTAAAAGGTCGTCAAGGTCGTTACGGGTCGTCGGGGCGTGTCAATGGGCTGCGGTCCACTGATGCTCACGAACCTGGAGGCGCGAATGTCAGTACAGGTGTCGTTGCGTGTCTCAGCGGTGCACCGTGTCGACGCAGCGGGAGCACTGCACGACGGCGACTACAGACGCACCAGCTGCCCTAGAGGTTATGCAATGCATGGCAGAGAGGAGCAGGCGGTTCGCGAAAGCAGTGGGGAGCTGGAGTTTCTAGCAGTGGAGAGGCTGGCTGGGTGGGAGCTAAAGCCCGGCTAACAGAGTCGCATCATGCACGGAAGGCGGGACCGTAGGCCAGCCTTTGCGCGCGGCGCTATGCCACATCGGAGGCGTAGGCGAGGTCGAGGTGGTTGGGAAGGCTCCACCCGCGGCCGGCGCTGGCAGAGGAAAAAAAACAGCGTGCTGCCAGAGCGTCACGTACCTTGGGCGTTTGACACACGTGTGGCGCGAGCGTGCGCGCTGCGATCTGCTGATGCTGGCGACGATGCTGGCTGGAGAGGTTCGTCGGGTCGGCGGCGGGTGCAGGTACTGCTGCGGGCTGCGCAGGCACGAGACGCAACGCACCGCGAGATGCAGAGCAGTATGCGCCGGCTGGCGGCGGTGGCCTCCAGGATGCAGCGGGCTCTGGTGGCAGCAGCTCGGAGCTGTGCGTGGTGCAGTGGTGCTGCGTGCGGGCGGGCGGTATGCAGCAACTGCTTGGTGTATGTCCAACGGGCCGGCGCGGTTGCAAGGCAAGGCAAGGCAAGGCAGGACTGATGCTCCTCGTGGTGGCAGGCGCAGACGATGCACACGCTCTGCAGCAGTGAACGAACGCGTTGATAAGGTGGAACAGCGTCAAGACAGTGCTCTTCAAAAGCGGCTACGCGAAGGCTTTTCGGTGCTGGCGATAGCAGGATGAGACAAGGCGCACGGGGAGCGTGCATGGATCGCTCTTTGCCGTTTGGCCAGCGGGTGGGGTCTGCAAGGAAGGAATGATGGAGATCGCTGCACGGGCCAGCCAGGACCACAACCTTCCGCCGCTGCGATAGTTGGCCCACGATATTCATGCACCCTCGCTGGACGGTGCGCGGATCAACGCGCCCAACTGCTGAGGACGCTGGCGCGCCGCAACATCTTCCTCGTCCCGCGCCACGAACAGCGCGCGCCCGCTCAGCGCAATGGGGCAGCGCTGCCCGCGACGTGATCTCGGCCGGAGACGGGCACAGATAGCGCGAGATAGCCAGTACGCGCGCACCGCAGTCGATGGCACACACGAGAGACTTCTCAATGTTGTCCGGCTTCTCGAAGCGGGAAAGGCGAAAACACGCATCGCCGGGCTGGGCGTGCCGGGTGCTCGCAAACCTAGAGTCCTACTACTCGCACACCGTGGCCTATTTTTTGCCCCAACGCACAGAAAAAGGGCACAATGGACCACTAATCAATCTATGCATCCCGATCGCAGCCGTTTCGGCGCGCACGCAATTGGTGAGATCAATGGGGGATGGTCTCTGCGACACGCGTGCGCTCCTCACCGCGCGCGTCTGGAGAGGCTCCCGGGTGCAATTGTCCATCACTCATGTCCGATTGTCGAAACGCTCGGTCAATTTCTGGCCCGCATCCTCCTCGCCTCGAACCCTCCACGCTACGTCTTGCACACTTTGCCAGCGTGTCCATGCTTGAGTCAGCCGGCAAAAGCTGGTTGGCGTTTGGCAAGACGTGCGAGCCGCGCCTCGAGCGCCAGATGATGTGCGCATCATTGGCTGAGAGCCCTGGTTTGCGAGCGCTCGCATTGTGGGAAGTGGCGCAACATCTGCCCGTCACCTCGCCTTCGCTAGACCGGCCACCCTTGCTTGTCACGTTGACAGCCTTTCGCTGCGCTGGAGATAGACCCAGAAACGAGCTTCTGCCCCGAAGGAGTCGTGGCTGTCACAGGCCCGCCCGTGGGGACGTGGCGACGTGACAACGACAGCGTCCACTTGCACGCTTCGTCTGGTCAGGCAGCGAGCAGTGCAGCCAGATGGGCAGAAGGGGAGCATCATGGACGAAATAGGCCGCTCGAAACATCGAGCGAGAGATCTGTCTGCAGATGCATGCACAGCGCGGGTATGCAAGTGTTCCGTCCGCATGTGATCGGTCCGTCCGACAACAATGCGCCCCACGCCTGCACAAACGAGCTCCGCCGTCCGTGCCTCAACCGAATGGCATCAATTATCGCCAGGCCTGTCGTCGCCAGTCGCGCCAGCGCACAGCGGCATAGGGTGGGCTCTGGCAAGATTCGGTGGTAGCGACGAGCCAGCACCTCCCTCGAAAAGCAATATGGCAACCCTGGAGCGCGCCGGTCGTGTGTGAGTGAGTTGGCCTCGTCGACCACCCTACTCGCGACGCGCTCTCGAATCGAAGGCCGACACGTCAACAGAGCGGGCAGGCCAGGCAACCTTAAAGTGCGCCACATCGGAAGCGGAGCGCACAAGCATTCCAGCATGCGCTCCTCCAGCACATGGGAGCACTTCCCATTAGCCTGCGCCGACCCTCCGCCATGCCCCAGAATGGCAGCTCGAATTATTGTTTCACAGTTGAGGGAGCGGCGTGGCAGATGTCGTGCACGAGGTGCCCTCCTGCGCTGCTGCTGTTGAAAATCCGCCCAGGTCCATCCATCTGGCGATCGCACGCGCGCCCGGGCGGGGTCACGTTCACCGCTCTTCTGCCCTCCCACAGCTCCGCGGTCTGATTGGGGCCGAGCACAAACGATGCCCTCGCCCTCATCATCACCGAGTTCCACTCGGATGCCATCTGTACAACACAGATGTCTCGCAGCAGGCAGCGCGTCAGGGTCGGTGCCCCCATGCCACGAAAAGGCGAGACACGAGCATGCTCCTCTCGCCATTGTTCGCACCATCTGACCTCGTCTGCTCCACCCCAAGTGCCCGAGCTTGTTCATGCCAGCGTGAAGCACCAGTATTCCCCAGATCGCCATGCACAAGTGGGATCTTGCTTGTGAGCCTGTATGCTGTATGCATCGGCAGCGGCGCGCGATTGCGCACTTCACGGCAGCAGACGCTTGCATGCGCAGCTGGTGGGCATTGCATGATGTGCGCCGCCGGGCAATTCTGCATTGCGCCTTTATCCGCCGCAGCGCAACGTGCCAGGCACTTCCCTCACAGAGCTCTGAACAGCCTCTCCACGAGCATCGTGAGCGGAGGCTCGAGAGAGCTGGGCCTGAAAGGGTCTCGACACTTCCGTATTGCCGTGTGCCTTACTCGACCTCCCGACGAGGTGTTCACAAGGAGCTTCCTGGTCGTGCCAATTCTCTCCCTCCGTGTCACGCGATCGGCTATTTCGTTGATGGCACAGCTGACTCGCGATCCAGACCTTTCCGGCCTGTCGTGTAAAAGATCATGGCCAAAGCAGGATTTCTATAATCGTCCACCTGAGCGGTGATCCAAAAGCGTCCACGCTACGTATGACAACATTGTCAAAGTCGCGGTGTGCTGACTCGATTTGCTGCCACCAGCAATCGTTGTAATAGCGCGGGACAAGTCCTTAGTACCCTTAGCAGGCATCTTCACTCCCAACATCATGGCAAGATGTGAAGCATAATTGTTCAAGAGCTCCGGATGCGTCTACATGCTTGTCATCCTGCCCGATAGAGTGTGCGGCCATGCAAAGCGCACAGGCTCGCTGCGCGTGACACTGACTCGAATCTCTCCGATCTCTTGGGCATTGGTACAGCGAGAACATATACAAGTACTTCCACTAGAGCAGATCGGCTGTTCATCAAACGTAGCGCGACTGAACGCCTTCAAACGCGTGTGTCAAGTTGAGATACGAGCACATACGCCATGGCGCAGGCGTCGCGTTCGCCGTCGTGTGAGCTGTCCGGAGCATTGGCTCGAGTGCCCTGCGTTGAGGCAAAGTGCCAATTTGTCACCTAGGCTCAGCGTATGAGTCGGTCTGTATCATTTGGCGAACGATTGCCTTCGCAACGGCACCGCCTTATTGTCTGGAGTTGATGCAGGGCCTCAAGTCCAATGACCCGTGGCGTGAGGGAAGCAAAGCATGAGGGCTACCGCCTCGACGCTGACGGTGCTCACGCGATGATGAAACGAACGGTGAAGGACACGTTGAGCCTCTCCCGTGGTGTCCATGCTATTTGCGTCCTGTCAAAGCCAACACTGACTCTCTACTGGTCTGCTGACCGCTGCGCAAATGAGCGAGGGAAATGAGTATGTTGTGAGAGACCATGTGTCAGACTTGATCATGTCAGTCCAGGTGAAGCCTCTACATAAGAAGTCGGAGATATACTGTCGGCAGATGTTTCCGAAGGACATCGCTCTAGCCATGGCCGCATGGCCGCCACAGTTGACTGACTTGACTCAACTAGGCAAGATCCACAAACTGCGAACCTCTGCAGCCCTGGTCCTGCTGCGAGTCGGTGCGAGTCTGCATTTGATGCACGAGCGCCGACGCCGACGTGGGGGACCAGCGAGGGCGTTGCTGACCGCACGAGACAATCCCTTCCAAAGCAGGGTCCGGGAGAGCCTGTCCACATCTTCTCAACATCCTGAAACCAGAGGCGCTGCAGACTTTCGAGTCTCCAGCACGGCGTTCCTCGGGAACGGATCTGGCGTTGGGCAGCTGCACAGGAAGACAGAGAGCTCTCCTGAAAGTATCCGAGCAGCTGGACAGCTCCCGTCCACGTCCGAAAAGATGCAGCGCAGCGCAGTAGCAGCAGTAGTGAGGAAAGGTCGTTGAAAGCGGCGTGTGTGAACCACTGCATGCACTCCTGGCCATCGAAGTGCGAGATGCAGAGCTAACATAGTCCACGGTATGCACGTCTGCCCACGGCTTCGCTTGGCGTGCATCGGGTTCCTGCAGAATCAGAGGCGGCTTCAGCGAATGCACACCGCACAACGCCGCACCTCGCCGCCGCTCGCCACTCATCGTGCAGCGCTGACAGCTGCCTCGTATGCAGGAACACGCTTCGTGCAGTTCGCTGGCTTCGATCAGGAGTTCCCTGGCGTTGCCGCCGTTGTACGTACACGATGCCACTACTACTATCTGACCACCAACGCCGCGGAGGGCAGTTCTCGTTGAATCAGGCCAGCCATGCAGCTACTGAGGCACGAAGGCCATCCGGCGAAGTGCAACACAGCGCATGCGAAGCCGCGGATCAAAGATCCAAGTACAGTAAGTCCACCGGTAGGACAACTGCCAGTTCTCACATTCTACCTGCAACAAAAAAATAACGAAAGCCTGTGCATCTTGCAACGTCCAACTAGGCGCAAGGCGCCAATCATTTCATGCGCACTATTGACAGGGCCCCTGAGAGATCGTGATCCTCAGCTGCAACTGCACGTACTACCTACGCACGCTTACAGTAGCCGACATATCTCCAGCATAAGTGTCGATGCGAGTATGTACGATTACGATTACCGACAGCACGACGTTTGGATTTTGCAATGGCTTTATCTGTATAGGGCGGCAGTAGTGGGATGTAGGTTTTGCTGCAGCGTTGTTGACAGTGAGGCACTTGTCTTGCATGGAAGGATGAGGCACATATGTGCGTCTAGAGTGCCCATTTTTGAAGACTATTCGCTCAGCTTGCTTGCTATGAAGACGCTTGAGCAGTCCTCGCTATGCCGATACATTGACAACAGCAGAACACTTATTGCCAACCTGTCTGGTGGTTCATTGAAAGGACTTGATCGTGATGCTCAAAAGCAGGAATCGCTGATGAAATCCTACAACGGCGCTTGCTGTTCGCTGCCACGACCAATTCGAGGTTCGGTAGGGCGTTCTTGGAGACTACCACCGTTGCCGCTTTCAAGCACTCCTCGGAAGAAGGAAAACGCTCCGGACGCGATCCATATCTGATCAAGCTACGATAACAATTGCTCCGGTATCCTTGTGCGCGCCCCGTATATCGAGATCGGATTACCTGCGGAATGCCGTTCGGCGAGTCCGATCGATTCCCTGGCTATCACTCCACCGACAAACCTGTTGATGAGCCACCATAGCAAGAAGCAAGAAGCAGAGCACTGGTGATCTGCACTCTGTCCATGAGACATGATGTCTCAGTCTACCCAAGCTTCTGTCAATCCTACCTTACCTACCACCACCAACATCCATAGACAAGTTTTCAAGAAATGTCCAATCATCGATCAGCTCGGGATAGACAATAAGTCCGCGTACACTACACTATCGATTACCATACCCGTTGACTCCGACTCAACGAACCTCAAGTCTATCCCCATCAGGAGAAAAATAAGAAAGCATCGAGATACCCAGGAGCCAGGTCAACAAGAATCCTACAATTCTCAACCCTACCCTATCATCCACCTTTCCCCCAGCAATCCTACCCACCTTCTTCAAAAGAAATACAGGGCGAAAGCAAAACAAACTGCCCAATCCTCCAACCATGGCTATTCAACCAATATCCCCCAACCTCATCACATATTGAACCACGGACATCTCAACCACACAACCTCTCCAGAGTCCCAATCACACATGAATCTATCAAGTCTCATGATCATCAACAAACCAAGTACAGAGCAACCCGACAACCCGAATAGCAATCATCGGCCTGCCATCCATCGATACCGGATCTTGATATCCGACATCCGCATCCACATCCGCATCCGCATCCCGTGAACCAGCCGAACGATACGGCTCCGGACACGGCGAAGAGGGAGCGCGGGGAGTTCCTTCCTTCCATCAGAATGGAATCTCCAGTGCAGTGTCAACCCAGTGGTAAGACCTTTCGGGCGAGTTGAAAAGTAGGGAGTGTGGGGGGGATCGGAATCGAATCAGAAGCATGTGCATGCAAACAGTGCATAGCGTGGCTCGGAAACACATCACAGGAACCATAGAAAGCATTTCTGGATGATCGCCGTGATTGAATGTGATGGATGTCTTTCATGCAACCCCTTTAACGCGTGTAAAAGTGCAACGCGTTCCGGATGGTCGTGTTGTCACGCGTAAGCGTATTTTGTCGGGTCGTGTGAGCAGGAGGGAAACCTAGAAAATGAAGCTAATGAGCGAGGATTTCCGAAAGGACCAACAGGAAGAGAGAGAAATTTGTGATCCGGAATAATTTGCAAAAAGGCAATCGAGACCGCAACAGATCTCTGGACTTGTGCATTGAGCCAAGCTAAGGCGTCGAAATCTTTCTACTTCGTGGGGAGCGATGATCGAGCTGAGAGAGGATCAGAGAATGTTAGTGAAGGATTATTATTCGTTGTGTAGAAAGTAGGTATCAAATTCTAGCGACTCGTCCAATTGAAGAAAGCTCCCATGCATTTGCCCATGGGCTCGTAATCGTACATAGAGAGTTGAACGAAATATGGAAAAAGTGTGTCTTTCTTTCGAGACAACGAAAGTCCGCACACTATGTGTTGCAGCGCCGCCATGAGAAAGTGCGAAAAGCGACATGCTTCGCGCTGCCCGTGAATCTCATCTCATCTCATCCCTAGAATGCGGCTCGTGAACAGAATTCCGCCTTCAGTAATACGTCCCTCTGCCCTCCTCCCACTTGCTTGTCTTGACATCATCCCTCTTCACCAAACTCCCATTGTTCATGCTGTCATCCCCTTCAAGCGGGGCGAAGCTCACTCTGCCACTCTTTCTCCTGTTGCCGCCCGAGACACCAAGTCCTGCCTCCGGACTCTCCAGTAACCCCACTGCGCCGACCCACTCCCACACCCTCCCGACATCTCCAGTCCGGCCCTCTCGGACCATAGGCCTCACATTCGAATTGCTCTCCACCAGAGCCTGCACCCTCTGCCACAGCACTTTCCTCCGATTCGCCGAGAACTCTTCCCGCAGGACATCATCTCTCAGCTGCGCGACACTCATGTAGTTCTCTTTGTACACATCCGGCTCAGTCGCATTCAGCGCAGCTTGATAGCTCAGTTTCTCCAACGCGAGAGTCGCTAGCTGCTTCGCACGCCTCTCCGTTTCGTTACCGGAAGTGATTCTGTATCGTCCATAGCCTCCGCTCGTAAGAACGAAGAGAACACCTATAAGTTGCCAAAGATATCGTCTAAGAGTTTCGCGTAGCGATCGTCGGATTGCGCAGGCGAGGGGGAGGGCGGCGAGGGAAGTTGATCGGAGGGTGGATTCGGTGTTGGAGCTGGCGAGGCGGAGAATCTGTCAGTTACGAAGCCAAATGTGTAAGCGATTATGCGCGAAGCAAGATTTTGTTTTGTCGTTGGTGTTGGTGGTTTGGACTTACCCGTCTGATCCAGATACGATCTCGTCTGAGTTGCTAATCTCCCCAATTGCTGCGGCCCACAGGTCTTCGAATTCGTCGTTGCTCATGCCTTTGCGACGCTTAGTTGCGATGGCAGCTTTCAGTGCCGTTTCCTTGAGTTCTGGTTCAGAGGCCTCGCCGCATTCGTAGCGCGCGTTTTGTCCTCGAAGTGCTTCAACGGCGCGTTGCTTCACAGCTTCGACCTTGCGGGCTTTTGCGCTATCCGGTTCACATGTCGGTGGAATCGGGAGCACGCCATTGAGTGAAAGAGGGTGGTGCGTAAGTACGAAACCGTTCTCGCAAGTCGTCTCTAGGTTCTCGCCGCAGTAGGCATGTGGAGGGCATGGCTCGCACTGTGGTCGGATCACGTCTGCCCAAGGGGGAATCTCAACGCCTCCGATCTCAGTCGATGGGTGTCCAACTCCACAGTATCCCACGTTCAGCTTCTCCTGCCGCCAGAGGCCAGATGCCGCTGTTGCCATCACAAAGACGAATGCGCCTAGCCCGCGCTTCGCTGCACCGCCCGGCCGCGAGATCTGTCGGCGGGTTGGGACGAGCTCGCCCGACATCTGTGCTTGCACCAGCTGCTGTTCTTCTTCTGGTGTGAATTCCTCTGTAACCTCGACATCCTCTTGCTTCACAACCGGCACTTCGAAGGTTCTTCGTGACGACACAATGGCGCCGTCTGTCTGCGGCTTGACGATGCCAACGGTGTCTGTTCGCCTCCGTAGCTCGCGATGACGGCGCTCAAGGTCACGCACTGCGCTCGTTGATCGCGCTGCACCCAGTGTCGTTCGCCGCCGCTCAGTATCAGTGACTCTGGCAACGGGCGGAGAGCCGCCTGATTGGAAGACATTCTCGTTGGAGAAAGGGCTAGATTCGGCTTCCTCCTTGACTGCGACCGGAGTAGCAGCACTCACTCTCGATCGTGCTCTTGAAGTGGAGCTTCGCTTGGGCGTTGGCTCTACCTCTTCCTCCATCACGGTCTCAACTGGCCGGGTGTGCTTGCCAGAGACTGTTCGAGGCACACTCTCTGGAGGCGCAGTGCTATGTCTCGCGTTCCTCGGCGTCGGCTCGACCTCTTGAGCTTCCTCTGTCCGCGCCCTCGTCGTGCGCCTGCTGCTTCGTACGGATGCAGGAGTCGGAGGAATTTCATCATCGCCAGCGCCTGTCCCTCTTCGACCCGTGGTAATATCCTCGATGCCCCTGCTCGTACGCTTGACGCGAGCGGCCGCGGTTCGGATCTTGCGAGCCTGAGGGACGACTTCGCTGTTGAACAGCTCGATCAACTGTGCTTTCTTGGCTGACGAGGGATAGTTGACGTTGTGTTGGACGAGGATGGATCGCAGTCGCGGGACGGTCAGAGTCGACGGGTCGAAGTCCGGCTCGAGATATTGTTGGTCGTCCATGGCCGGCCAACGGGTCTGCGCCAGGCGCCGAAGGGAGAAGTGTAGATTTCGGAGCGAGTCGCTGTTGATAGTCGGAGACGACGGCGAAGCCTGCTATGGGCGGGGATGGGTGGTGTAAGGACGGGCGCAGGGGGTGCTGGTGGGAACAAGTGTTGTTGGCGGCGACTGGCGAGAAGAAGGTTTCTTGTCGTCGGCAGTAAACACTGTCGCTGTGCTGCCGGAGATGTCGCGAGCGCAGGTGCCACGCGCTGATCTAGGCAGCAGAGCGGGACACGCTGGGATTGTGCCGGTTGCTACGTCACTACTGAACTTCAGTGCTACCTCCATTCACTTCACTCCTGGATGCTCAAGTTCACAAGCATGCAAAGAAGGCACTGGTGTCTGCGCAGCTGGCCGTTTCTAGGGCTCCGACGACATGTCTGGAAAATCCGTAACGCTTGATAATAGAGTTTGGCTTCAACCTGTTATGAGAAGACCGCACGTATAGCCGGCGATCGATTATCCGTATGCGGAGCATCAGAAACGTGCAAACCTTGTGGCAGGATCCTCCTCCCAGACTACTCGTTTTCATGATGGATGAGACGACGGGCGTGCATGAGGACTTGCTCGAAAAGCTTGCAGATTCGATGCAGATCATTCTGACGGGCCGTAAGGACTTGTTGCAGAGGATTGTGAAATACGAGGAGTTGCATTATGGTGTGCTAGGTCTACTGGCCGCGCGATCAGAGACGCTGCAAGGAGTCCAGAAGGCGAAGAATGACGAGGTGCTGGTGCGAGAGCATTGATCGCAGCGCAGCTGACGGGGAGTGCGCGGTCTGCAGAAGACCTGTAGTCAGATCTTGAAAGACTGATGGAATAGGATGGGATGATGCCAGCAGATTCTTTACATGGGCCGCTCGCAGCCGCTGAAGTGAGCTTGTCCAGTGTGACTGCCGAAGAGGTTTTGCAGCTGGAGTTCGGAGGAAGGTGCAGCTCACTGAGAGAGAGCAGCTTCAAATTTGCAGTTCAGGCAGCAAGCCTCCAAACGCCAGCCACTACCACCATCATACCCTCTTCTAAACAGTCAACTCCCTCCAGCAATCCTTGCGCGCCGACAACATGGCCGCACGCATCGCGCAAAAAGTCCTTCAAACGTAAGTCGGACTCCTGTTGGCACTTCCCTCGATTCCTCGTGTGCCTCCTCAGGCAAGACTCAGGCTCATTCAATTGGTGTTGTGATGTTCGAGAACTCTGCTGACTACGTAAGTAGCATCTGGGACGGGAAGGATCTTGATTGAGACCCGGATCTCTATGGAGTGCGGAGACTTTGGTACCGTCTCGGGTCACCAGGCCATTCTGTGTGCTGCCTCTCCATACATCGCGGAAGTGTGCGAGGATGCAGACCCGGTACGTCAATATTCCGAAAACAACCACCACTCGATCTATTCTTGACGCGTGACGGGACTTTGGCGAGGTGTTTATCGAGGTGCCTGAGTCGAAGTCGACTGTCCGTAGCATCTGTGCGTTCGTTTACGGACATGACTTCGACCACGTCTTCATTGGGTCAGGTCAACATATGGCAGACACACTTGTACAGTTTCTGGTTGCTGCAGACAAGGTGAGCATTGGCCTTGCCTCTTTCCACTCCATAACCTCGCTGAAACGATGCAGTACGGGCTTCCTACCTTGGGCCAGGAGATCTCAGCGTCAATGATCGAACAAATTAGGTCCATGCGTGGGACTGATCTGTGTTGTCTCGGAGTTGCGCTTCTAGAAAGTGCCCGCAGGGACGTTGTTCCTCAGATGGTGTTGGACATTGTGTTTGACTTCGCAGCTCGGAGGCTCAAGGAGATCATGGGTGATGACAAAGCCTGGAGTGCGCTCCAAAGCAATTCCGAGTTCCTGAAGGCGGTGCTTACGGATGCGGGCGCGCTGATCGCCGGAGATTGAGGGCGCAAGAGGTTTGCTCTCATGTTGCATCTGCCTTGCAGTACATACACTTACGAAGGCAGCAGGAGGCACTTGCTGGAATCGACCACGGCTACCACGGGAGACAAGGTCTTGAGCGCAGATTTACAGCAAGTGTCTCGCCTTGACCGAGGAATGAATATGGGCCACGTCGTTGAGCATGATCGAGTACGCCTATAGCTCTCGCGATACTGTCGAACGATTCAGGCTCTCAGTGTCAACCAGGGCACGAAAATGCAATTGACTGTGAATTGGTCTGAGTAAGCTGTTTGTCCACATATGAAGAATTGAAAGTTTGCAGCTGAAATCGAAGTGGATTCTCATGTGAACAGCTACCTTCACCCCTCGCCTTTCCATCAATGATCAAAACCTCCTGCCAATCCAAGAATCTTCTCCTTCTTTCCCCCATCCAAATTGGAGATACTGAACCATCACGAAAAATGAATGCGCAGTACCCGCCCACCCCTGCCCAGATCAGCCTCGAACGGTCAGCCTGCGTCCCTCCTTGCTTCTGTCGCCTCACCCTTGATTGATCGCGTGGAAGCGGCAGCCAGCACCACTGGCTGTGCGTCAGAGCTATATTGAGTGGCGCTGACAATGTGCAGGCTCTGGGAGACTCAACGCGAGCGAGACTTGAAGATCATCACCGAGCAGGAAGAAGTCATCGAGGTACACAGTGAAATCGTGTGCAAAGGTTGCCCTCGCCTGGCCGAGCATATCCAAGCCGAATGCGAAAATGGTCTGAGTGTCTGTATGCCCACGGTCGTGCTCTGGGAGCTCGTTGCCTACTTGTATGGCTTCGACTTCAGTTACGACTTCGGCGAACCAGACAATGCCGTAGAAGACCTCTATGATTTCTTCGTGGCCGCGAGAAAGGTGAGATTGAAAGAGAGAGACAGCTGTAAGTGGAATCGTGCTGACAATGTCGCAGTTGCAACTTCCTGACTTCTGGGCACGGGCTGAGAGTGCTGTCTGCGACCTGATCCGGGGATATGACCGCGTCCAGTGTTTCTGCTTTGGGGCTTCGTTGTTCAGTGATCCCGATATGGATATCGTCGCAGTAGGCGCTATGGATCTCGCGGTGAGACTTACAGCAGCCAACCTCGACAGCATCACAGCTGAGGAGAGTGAGGGAATCCTGCGCAACCACTTTCCGTATCGTGAAGATATCGCGGAGGATTTTGCGGCCCACGTGTCCGAGTACGCCGCTGCGATGAGCCTGGCGTCCCGCATAGAGCAGATACACATGGCATAGGGGCGTGGCGATGGATGTGCTGATCCGGAGGAGAGCAAAGTATGAGCGAAGCGATAGAGTCAGACATCTGCGGTCCATTGGATTCTAGCAAGGCGCTCAAACGAAACTGGAAAGGACAAGGTCAGCCGGAGAGATTAAAGCAGAATCTGTTCACATGTCAGACGACCCCAGATATAACGGTGAAGAGCCGCTGCTAAGGAAATCGATCATATGTTGGTGCCAGAGAACTAGATTCTTTGTCACACATACGAGCAGAGCTAGCTTATCAAGCGGTTTTGACATTTCAAGAAAGCTTACGGCCGGTAATCTCAACTGTACCAAGAGCAGAAACGAGGAGTGGAGGGAGCTTATGGGAAGCTTTCGCCCGATTTGGCTGAGGTATTTGAAGCGTTTAGGGCCCAGGGATCTAACAATGGCAATGCGGCAGCAGAGCCATCCTTTTAGTCAATACGAGACAGACCTACAGACTTCATTTGGAGACTATGTATTGGGTGTAACGACGAAGCCACGAATCTGCGATCGATTGCTACGCTACAACAACGAAACGAATCGCGAACCCTGAGGCAAGCTGAAATGCACGAACAGAGACTGCTTGCGCCAGGCGCGAGAGAAGAGCAGACCGTGATCAGTGCCATGTCACCAACACCAGATACACTAAGCTGAACTATTCCTTGTGCTACGTATTCCCTGCCTGATAAACGGCGGCGTTCTTGGCAGTCGAGAGTGTGGAATACATAAAATGCCCGCAGCTCCAATACATTCTCAGAGACAATAAGTCGCTACGCTTGAGTCTTCCATCATGAGATTCTATACTCTCTCACTACTGTTCTTTGTCGTGTGCGAAACATACGCACTCTATCCCGGCGTAACCTCCCAGCATCAAGGCCTCCATCTAAGGACTGAGTAACACGCTGCGGAATGCTCTGACAAGACCGAGCCTGGAATCTGGTACCTATACCCAGAAGTCGAGGGCAAGGTTGCATTTGTCTCCCAGGAGCCAGACGCTAGTATATGCTGAGCACCCTCCTCCCTCACCAAACGCCAACGCCAACTCACTCAAAACGTATTCAACAAAATTCGCAAAAGGGAGATCACCGGCAAGGGAGTGACCAGAGGCATTACCAGAGATATTCAAGTTCCAGTTGATGGAGCCATACAGTCCGTGCCCATGCCCGGGGGTGGAAGGGTTGAGATGCAAGCAGACAGCGTGGAACATGAATTCGAAAACGGAGAGACAAGAAATGAGCTGGCCGTCACAGTCAGAAATCGCAGTCAATGTCCATTACGCCTGGAGTGGCTGACCAATTTGCGACTCTTCAATGTCAGGCTTGGTGATCCTGGAAACAATCTGGCACCCCGGGAGCTCGATGCGACTCCGCTGCGGCAGTGGCAGGACAATCCTAATGGCTGCGAGATCGGTGGTCTTCAGCCTACGGATCACGTTGCGATTGCAGTACGATTGATTATCACAGCATTTACCGGGTATTCCTGCTAGATGAAGAGCACATTGCTAGCCATTCGTTTGAAATAGATACAACGACTGTTGCGCATGGGGTGCAGTGCAGGGAAATTTGTAGAGAGCAACCAGGCAGATGAGCGTCTCCTCAGATCGAGGATCGAAGCAATGTCTGAACCGCAAATAAGCTGCTAAAGTCATCTTCAAGACAGTCAATTGCCACTCACCTCATACCTTCCGCTCAAAGAACTTCCCCAGTCCCGTTGCTACACTTCCCACATTCCCATCAGCTCCCGCATCGACACAATCTCGAATCCACCCAGGTAGCTTCCTTCTAAACCTCTCATCAGCATACCTCGCATCGAACAGAAGTATACTCGCCCAGTCATCCTTATGTCGGATCGCTCTTCCAATTGCTTGATTTACACTTCTCATGGTCACATTCTCTCCATGCTCCCTGCTCGCTCTTCCCTTCGGCTCACCTCTCTGCTTAGCCCGCTCTTCCAGATACTCCATCTTAGCTTTCCAGTCAGGATCAGCGTAATTCGGGAATGGGAGACCGACTACAACGACACAGCGACCAAGTTCGTTGGAGAAGTTGATGCCCTCGGAGAGCCTGCCGCCGATCACTGAGAGAAGAAGCGCGCCGCGTTTGGGGTCTTTGTGAATGGCCGCGGTGTATGCTGTAAAAGGATCTTCTTGACCGGTGCCACGAGTATCGAAGAATAGAGGCTTAAGAGCTTCGAGCTGAGATGTGATACCAGCGGTCTTCCATGCGAGCAGAATGTTGTCAATGTATGAGTAGCTGGGAAAGAATACCACCATGCCGCCTTCCACTTTTGGAGCAAGTTGTAGAAGAGCTTTGCCCGCTCGAAGCATATTCTTATCTCGCGATTTGAAAGTAAAATCGATCGGACCTTCGTTGTCGGAGGTGATAGCTTGAACGAACAAATTGCTGGGCGGAATGAGATGCCCACAGGAGAATGTGGTGATATCGTCGAGATATGGGAAGAGCTGCTGTTTGTAGTCTTCCATGGGAGACATTGTGCCGCCTGCGAGGATGACGGATCTGGCATTCTCGGCGATGTCTCGAAAATGTTCGGCTGGATCGAGTAGCATGTATTTGATCGTCACCTTGTCATCCACTTTCTTCCATGTGAAGCGGCCTTCTTTGGCAGGATTCATCAAGCACGGTAAGAAATTCCGTGCGTGTGTAAGTGTTGGAACATCTGCTGCGGCCTCTTGTCCTGCTGTATGTTTCTGCTTGATTTCAGCTTCAGCGCGCGCAAGATGCGCAATGTAGCCCTCTACTTTTCTTGCCAGCTTGCTCGTATTGATGTATTGGACGAGCTTGACCAGGTTGATTTGGTCTGCATTGTGCTGAGCAAGAAGTGAACTCGCAGTCGTCGTTGCACCATCGTCACTTTGCTGGCGTGCTTGAACGGCAAAGTGCAGCAGAGAATTAATGACTTTGATCAGCTGTGTAACATACATTCGATTCTTATCCTTGAGTCGTTTGTTAAACTTTCGATAGTATTCTGCAAGTCCTGCTTTGGCTTGCTGCAGTTGTGCATCGTTGATGCTTGCAGAATAGATACTCTCGACAGAGTCCATAAGATTATGAGCCTCATCGATGATAACCACATGGTCTTTGATCGAGATGTCAAGTGCTTCGCGGGCAGCCTTGTGCAGCAGTAGCGGGTACGGCAGAGTGACGATCTCAGCATGTCCTATTCCAGGTCTAGAGGCGTAGTACGGGCACACACCAAGCTTAGAGCCTAGGCCAGCCAGGTCTTCGATGTCTCTGATTTTGGCCAGAGCGTGGTCACGAAAGTCCAGAAGCACGTCTTCATTTTCCTTCTTCGGTAAGTACTGGCATTTCTTGTCTGCTGCCCCGTTTGACTGCTGCAGCTCGGCACATCGCTCATTGATCGCAGTCTGAGCGGAGAGCTTGTTGACACGAGGATTGATGCACAGGTTCTGTCGGGATCCAAGCGTAAGATGTCTGAGCTGTTCGACCAAGCCAGCGCCCTCAGTCTTGCTTTGCTCCTCTTGGCGCGGCAACCCTGGCGGTAGGCGCACTCTTTTCAGTTCGCCGATGAATTGAGATAGCTGTGAATGCGTGCGGGAGCAGAAATAGATCTTGAGCTCATCGGCCTCCGTAGCGTCGTCTTCTTGGTTTGCACTTTTATGCAACAGACCAAGCTTCTCCATGAGCTTCGTACTTTCGGCGGAGTATTGCGATTGGCCAGGGCCATTTTCTTCGCCACTATCGTAGTCGGCAAGCACAAACTGCTCTTCGTCTGCATTCTCCTCAGACTGCTCGTCTGATCTCTTCTGACGCTTGAAAGCTGGCCCTTCATTCGCAATGCGCTGAGCTCGCTCTCGGGTCTTTCTTTCTCTCTCGCGTACAGAAGTCAATCGCGCCTCGAATTCCTCCCTCATATGTCTGATCTCGCGGCTACGAGCACTCCTCGCGGCTTCGGTCATCCACTCTGGCTCGTCATCCTCGACCTCAACACTTGCCATGGCTTCATCGAACATCTTCCGCTTGTGCTCGCGGAGCCAGGTCAGTGAGCCGCATATCAGGCTCAAAGACTTGCCTGTTCCTGTCGGAGATTCGAATATGCCAACTTTGCCATGCTCAATGCAGGTGTATACGCCTTCCATGAATTGCTGCTGAATGTCGTATGGCTGGAATGGATGATGGAAGTCTTTGGCTTCCATCTTGTTATGTGGTTAGATGCATGTGCAGCAATAATGCTTTGTGCAACAGCGGGAAGTCCAGCTTGAGTTCTGAAGTCGCCGAAGAGAGAACGAAATGGCGTTCGACAGGGCTCCACAACGCGCTACAACGCGACTTTTCGTGATTTTTCGTTCCTGAGGCACGAATTCCCGCTCTGCTCGAATCCTTCATCGATGCTTGCCCTTTCTGAAGCGCATAGAATCGCTGTTGCTGGTTTGTTGCGAAGATGATTTGGCATCGATCACCCACGTATCGAGGATCTCCTTCTTCTCGACCTTTTTGCGTTCCTTGGTCTTTGCCTCCTTGATACGTCGGATGTAGCCCATATAGATCACGACTTCCGCCACAGCGACTAGAGTGCTGCTGAAGAAAGCCAATGCCATTCGCTGTGGTACACTCCAGCGACGTGCTGCCATCCATACCGCCACGCTGGTACAAATGATAGAGACTAGCACGTTGATGATCAAAACCATTTGTCTATTGACATCAGCATAAGTCACCTCGTCAATTTCATCTGCGACTTGAGATCCAATAGGTCCGAAAGATGCAGTGGCATTGGGAAACCGCTGGCTAAAGGTCTCGGGTTTGGCAGGCGGATTGATCATTCGCTCATATTGACGCTGTTCTTCTTCCTCCCGGAGGCGCTTCATCAAGCTTTTGTATTCATCGCTCTGGGAGTTGTCAGCATTCTGTGCTCCTTCAGCTGGGAACGCGTGGACTTACGGGTTCTGGCTTGGGCGGAGGTGGCGGTTGATATACATTGGCACCCTTCAACAACGTATCAAGACGCCATTTCTGCGCGACGCCTTGGGAGCTTTGCACAAGAAACCTAGACGCCTCTACAAGCTCATGATGCTCAATAGGGCTGCCTATTTCCGCTGTAGACAACTTCTCGCGTCGTTCCTTTGCTTCATCGCTGTAGCCTTCATCAACATCCTTTTGCCGCTCACAGTACTCCGACAAAGCTGCTTTGGCGGCAGGTGTGATGGTGAGCAAGACCATGACCAGTGATGTCGAAGATGTTTCGCGGGTGTGTTGACAACAGCTGCACCTCGAGCTCTTGCTTGGGCAAGGGTCCGTGAACGGAACGGAGGTGAGGCCGGCGCCAGCGATCTTGAAATCATCGAAAGCCGCGTTGGATGCGGACAACCACTTTCATGCTCCATCGCCGCCACACTCGCTCACGGCTCACAGCACATCGGAACCACTAATTACGCATCTAAATATCTGCCTGGATCCCGCTTTGGCAACGTATATATGTCTGGAGCCGCAGCGGCCTTGCCGCGAACTTTTGTTGGGACCTCGACTTCGATAGCCACGCGGTCTCGAGTAACGCAGCCTCGGTGTCCACAATGCTCTCGAACGATAACGTACAGAAGCTTTCACAGCAGTCGACGGAAACTGTACAATGATACGCAGAGACGAGAACAATCCGCGGTTGCCGCAGCCGTATCGCAGGCGAAGCAAATCTTCAATGCCGCTCCGCCAGCAGGTACGATGGGCATCGACCCATTGAGGAGCGTAGCAAAAGAGATGAAGTTCATGACGGGAAATATCAGGCAGTTATTAGGCTCCGGACACCCTATGCTGGATACAGTCTCGAAATACTATACCCAATCCGAGGGCAAATACGTCCGACCAATGCTTGTCCTGCTCATGTCACAGGCAACATCTCTGTTCCCCCAACGACCGCGATCGCAGGCAAGTATACAGGAAGCCATCGATACGCCGATCTCGTCTCCCTCTGTCCTTGCCGACGCAAATCCCTCATCGCCCTTGACTGCTCCGAGCGCAGAGACGGCGGAGCTGAACTCCGACGATTCTGTACTACCATCTCAACGAAGGCTGGCCGAGATCACAGAACTCATTCATACAGCCTCGCTGCTTCACGACGATGTCATTGATCACTCCGACTCAAGACGAGGAAACCCGTCGGCGAACATTGAGTTCGGAAACAAAATGGCAGTGTTGGCCGGAGATTTCTTGTTGGGACGAGCATCAGTCGCATTGGCGCGCCTCCGCGACCCAGAAGTGACTGAGTTGTTGGCAACTGTGATTGCGAACCTCGTGGAGGGAGAGTTCATGCAGTTGAAGAACACGGCCGCAGATGAACGAAACCCCACCTGGAACGAAGAGACGATTACATACTACCTCCAGAAGACATATCTGAAATCTGCGAGTTTGATCAGCAAGTCCTGTCGTGCGGCTGCTCTGCTAGGAGAGCATCCTCGCGAGGTCGTGGAAGCGGCGTATCAGTACGGAAAGAACTTAGGTTTAGCGTTCCAGCTGGTTGATGATATGCTGGACTATACTGTTAGTGGGCAAGAGCTTGGAAAGCCAGGAGGGGCAGATCTTGAGCTGGGCCTTGCAACGGCGCCGCTGCTATTCGCGTGGAAGGACAACAAGGAGCTGGGAACGTTGGTCGGACGAAAGTTCTCCGAGAAGGGAGATGCGCAGAAGGTGAGTTTTAATGCGGTCCTTTGGCTGTACTCCATTGCTAACAAGCTGCAGGCACGAGACATAGTCATGCAAAGCAACGGTATTGAGCAGACTAGAGCACTAGCGCAAGACTACGTCGACAAAGCTGCACAAGCTATAGCCGGGTTCCCGGAAAGCGAGGCCAAGGTTGGGCTGCTCAACATGTGTACAAAAGTGATGTCGCGCAGGAAGTAGAACGACAGAGCGATACGATCCCAGGTCATTCAAGCCTGGAAGTGCTACATATTTCACTGGGCCTTCGATATAGCGTCGAACGGATGAGCATAGCCCGGATGCGCCGGGCTTGTATATTCAGCATGTACACATACATAACGGCCTATAGACAATCCACTCATGGCAGAGAGAAATGGATTTAGTCGCTGTGTATTTTATGTCTTATAGAGGCGTATCATAGCGTGTTCCAGCTAGGATTTACTAGCACCACACCTTGCGTCACATCAGTTCGCATGTGAACCACGCTTCCTTCCCTTTCATCATCGCAACTCCCATCGCAGTCAAGATGCACCTCATCTACCCGAAGACTTGAGCAGGACTCGAGCAATGGAACAACGGCAGCAGCGATGACAGCGACGATACAATGTACGACAGCCTCCGAAGCCCAGCCCACCATCTGCTAATGATACATCAGGATCGAAGCCTCAACTCGTCTCCGACGAGCCATTCTCCACAACGACGTCCTTCTGGTCAAACGCATCATCCGCAATAACCCGCACCTCCTTCAGAATCCCGATTTTGCCGATAAATCGAACACGTCGCTCCACCTCGCCGCTTCCCACGGCTTCCCGGAGATATGCTCTCTTCTGATCTCCCTCGGACACGATGCGAACGAGATCTCCCGAAACAGCGACCACGACACTCCCCTGATGCTCGCCGCGAGGAATGGCAACTACGAAGTCGGAACTCTTCTCGCGAAGCAATTTCCGCGATGCATCCCGTTCTACAATAAGCAAGGCATGGATGCTCTGGCGTTGGCGGCACAGTGTCCTGGTTCTACCAGTTTGATTCCGATCTTGCTGCAAGATGAGAGCTTCCCCGCGAGAGCGGATGTGCAGGACTTGGACGGGAACACGCCATTACATCATGCGAGCGCGAGTGGGAGTTTGAAAGCATTGAGGATCCTCCTCGCTGCTGGCGCGAACCCGCTGGCCAAAAACAATCACGATTGGACTCCGCTAGCATACTCGCAGACTGTGGCTGCGGAAGTGTACTTCAAGAATCTGATTCAAGAGATGGAAAAGAGACGGCAAGAAGGAGCTAGGGCAAGCGAGGAGTTGTTTAGGAAGAAGATGGCTGCTGCGGGCGGAGGTGTAAGGCTTGTTTCGAAGCAGGAGCAGGACGAAGGTGCCATGGGGGATGGAGAGGACGAGCAGATTATTGATGATGCGCTGAAGAGACACTGGAGTCCGGTCGATAGGAGACGACCGGGAACTCCTGGTGGTGGCACGCCGGTGATGAGACATGAATGGGGAAGTCCGCCGTTGCTGGGACATATGAGAACAAGAAGCGGAGATGGACGTTCGAGGGCTGAGAGCGGCTGAAAGCAGCAGATGAGCAGGATGAAGGATGTCCTTCGCGACCTGCCTCACGCTGGGATACGCTTTGAGTACGCTGGAGCCGACAATAATAAAAACTGCATCTGAGCCTCGATGCAGTTGGCGAACAGGAACCTGTGAACTTCAAATCACAGCAACTACCGCTGGAGGGCGACCAAGCGCACAGGTAGTAACCACTTCCGATATGACCACAGAAGTGGGCGAATGTGGCACAGATAGTCGCGCAAGGTCACAGTCGCGCCTCCGACACTGGAACTACATCTGGGAGCCTCTCGAAAGCCCACTAGTATCGTTATCGGATTCCCAAAAGAAGGCCGAGGTCGAGGCAGCAAGTATAAGCCATTCTAGGCGAGCCTAATGAACATGCTTCACGCTATCACTTACGATCCGGAGGCAGCGTGGCAATTCGATGACCTTGATGGACAGGCGTATCCCACTCCATCTTGGCCATGTTCGAGCTCATTGGCCGCCAAATGACGAATCTAGCGAGTCTGCATGCGATCGTACGAGCCCCACTCCACGTGACGGACCTTGTTTCTTGGTCCCTCACTGATGCACTCATCGATAACGGGAGGTGTATAAATTAACAACAAGTCGTCACTGCCATTACTTTGTTGCAATATTGAACATCACATGCGAAGAACACTGCAGAGAATGGGTTCTGTTACTGCGACATGGAAGAAGCTAGCCGCAGCGGAGCCACTTCAACGCTCGTCACATAATGTCAGCGCTGTGGGAAACTCGATCTACGTTTTTGGCGGCGAGCTCAAACCCAGGGAGCCGAGAGACAATGATCTTCACAAGCTTGATCTCAATGGTGCAAAGCAATCCCTTGCACTTTGCTTGCAGAAACTAAGATGAAACAGGCTCCTCATCCGTCCAATCAATGAAAGCACCCGAGACTGCACCATTGCCGCGTGTTGGCTCTGCTAGCGCTACAGTGGGCGATACGATATACTTCTTTTCTGGTCGAGGAGGCCCGGACATGGCTCCTGTCAATGAAGACGGGGCGGTCTGGGCCCTGAGTACGAAGTCTGGACAATGGACCTTGCTTCGTCCCGCTTCCTCAACTTATCCAGAAGCAAGAAGCTACCACACTACAGCATCAGATGGCAAGGATATCATTTATGTGCATGCTGGCTGCCCGGAGAAAGGACGCTTGTCAGACCTTTGGGCTTTCAGTATTGCGAAGAAGGAATGGAAACAGCTGGCCTCGGCTCCCGATCCACCACGTGGCGGAACATCGATCGCTTGGGCAGATGGGAAGCTGTACCGCATCAATGGCTTTGATGGAACACAGGAAGTCGGTGGAGCTCTTGACGTTTACGATCCGGCTGCTGATAGTTGGAGTACGATCTCTTTCAACGCGGATGGGAAGCAGGGACCTGGCGCCAGGAGCGTTGCGGCTTTGCTGCCTGTCAAGATCGGAGAAAGCACAAATCTTGTGACCTTGTTTGGTGAAAGTGATCCTAGCTCTTTGGGTCACCAAGGAGCTGGCAAGATGCTGTCTGATATCTGGGCATATTCTCTCGACAAGGGTGCATGGTCGGGGGTCAATGCAAAGTCTAACGATGGTGCTCCTGATGCTAGAGGATGGTTTGATGCTGATGTAGTCACACTCGATGGCAAGGATAGTGTTGCAGTTGCAGGTGGTTTGGGCGAAAGCAACGAGCGACTGAACGATCTGTGGGTGCTCAGCTTCTGAGATCTCGACAATACACGTACCTCCGTAAGCAATACATACAGCAAGAGTACAAGCTTCGATATGAGTGGTACCTGCGTGAAGGCCTGTTCGGCAAGTGTCGGGGACAGCTTCACACTTGCACACCCCGCATACATCATTCGTGCCCCACCACTGCGCAACCATTTGCACTTTACCACCATACCCGTGACGACTCGATAATTTGAGAGCTGTTTTGATGTACCATCATCACGCCGCCAGACTTCACGACATTTCTCAGCAAATCCATCCCAGAGCACCCATGGCGACTATGCGAGCAGTCGGTACGCAACTACTGCATGCGAAGCTAACAGAACTCATCGTTAACATGACATGACCCAGACATCAAAGATGGCAAAGGCCCTCTCGACAACCTGTTCATCAACGACAAAACTCCTCGCCCAGAACCAACCGGTTCCCAAGCCCTCGTCAAAGTAAAAGCCTTCGGCCTCAACCGCATGGACATCCTCCAACGCGAAGGTCGCTACCCAGTCCCTCCACAAGCCCCCAAAACCCTCGGTGTAGAATTTAGCGGCACAATAGAAGAAGTCTCCTCCTCCAACAAAGAGGGCTTCAAACCCGGTGACGCAGTCTTCGGGCTCGCTTATGGAGGCGCCTACGCCGAATACATTGCTGTTTCAACCCATATGCTGATCCATAAGCCTGATGAACTCAGCTGGGAAGAATGCGCTGGAATCCCAGAGACTTGGATCACCGCTACGCAAGCTATGTATCTCATTGGAGAATTCACCCCAGGGAAATCCATCCTCTGGCATGCAGGCGCCAGTTCCGTGTCCATCGCAGGTCAACAGCTGAGCAAAGTCAACGGTGCTTCTTCCATCTTTGTCACAGCGCGCTCAGATGAGAAATGTGATTTCTGTGTCAAGAAACTTGGTGCTACTCAAGCGTGGAACACGACAAAGACTGAAAACTGGAGTGAGGAAGTGAAGAAGGCTACTGATGGGAAGGGAGTAGATATCATTGTCGATTTTATTGGTCCTACGACTTTTGCGGGGAATCTGGACGCTGCGGCGAAGGATGGGAGAATTGTGAATTTGGCGACGTTGGGTGGGATGAAGTTACAGGATACGAATGCGAATTTTGGAAATTTTGTGGCGAAGAGGTTGAGGTAGTAAGTGCTTTCCAGCCAACATTCCAGAGTAAGGAAGCTTTTGAGAGGATAATTGCTGACTTGTTTTTTCTAGTGAGGGATCGAGTTTGAGAAGTAGAGATGAGGCGTACCAGGGGAAGCTGAGAGATCAGTTGGTTGAGCATGCTTTACCCATGTTCAAGGATGGGAGGCTGAAGAGCATCATTGAGAAGGTGTACCCATGGAACCAGATTCAAGAGGCACATCGGCAGATGGAATCGAATCAGACGATGGGTAAACTGATATGTCGAATTGATTAAATGTTAGTTAATTAGGAAACGCTATCTCAGAAATGACAAAAGCATCCTGATTGTTTCAGTCAAATTTGATCGTTCCCAATTTCCTCGTCGTAGCAGCTTCTTGCACGCCTCTTCGCGTCCTCCCCAGAGCATCCTCCCAGCCATTCATAACATCTTCAGGTAGGCCTTCACTATCTTCCAGCACCCACGCCATCCAGTTCACAACACTGACAGCCTTGTCCAAATCTCGTTCGTCAATGACTACAGTTCTGAGATACGTGATCAATGCATCGACATCCTCCGGATAAGGCAGTTCATCACTGAATTCCTTGAACCATGCACTAACAGTGTTCCGCAACTCAGGTAGCGTACTGAGTTTCTGGCTCGTGAAAGTCGGCTGAGGCGCATGAGGTGGCAGAACAAAGCGTCTCGGACCTGTGCGTGTGGCCACCGCATCCCTCTTTTTCCCTCGAGCGTTCTTCGGGCGCTGATGTAAAGAAGTGCCAATTCCCCCGTGCCGTTGAAGGCGCTCTCGTCTTTGTTGAGCAAGAATCTCCTGACGCAGTTCTTCGGGAAGTGCAGCAAGGACCTCTGGATCGAATTCTTCGCCATCTGTGCCAGTGGCGGCTGCGGGCAGAGCAACAAAGTTGGATTGAGTCAGTGTGGAGCGGTCATTCGCAGCGCTTCGAAGGCGTGAAGTCAGATTCTTCGCACCTCTCGGCCGGCCGCGACCTCGCTTGGCTGGGGGTGGTGGTGGCAGAGTTCGTGTCTTTCGCGGGGATTGTGGCAACACAGCTTGGCCAACACGTCTGCTGGGACCGGCTTGAGGCTTTTCGTAGTAGCCTAAGATTTCAGCTCGAAGGTCTTCAGGAAGTGCCTCAAGAATACTTGGATCCAGTTGTGACTGTGGAGGAATGAACGACGCAGGCGACTGCGCCCTTGACGAAGACGCAGAGTCGCTCGCATCAGCAAGTCTCAGCTTCGGTATATACTCGGGCTCTGGAGGTCTCTTATCTGCCTTCTCCATGAAAGGCTTCGCTGGAGGTTGTCGTGCAAGCTTAGCTCTGATGTCCTCAGGCAACTCGGCAAGAACAGTAGGATCAACTTGAGTCGGCAACACGAATTGTGTGCCCAGAATGTTGAGCGGCTTCTTCGATGGTGTACCAGGAGCGACTGGTCGAAATGCAGCGCTGGGTCTGTTTGCCTCAGCGATACGTTCCTTCGGCGGGGCGTGGCCTTCATCTTGAATCGGATCATCTCTAGACACTGTTCTCGGAATTTGAGGCACAGGCTTCGAAGGGCCAGCCTTGAACTGGAGACGCCGTTGGCTGCCTTGATCTACGCTTTCAGACCCAGGTTTGATTGCTTCGAGTTTTTGCATCTGTATTCCTATGCCTCGTAGCTCGCCAGGCGAAATGCCAAAAGATTTCATCATGGCAATCGTCTCTTTCGCAATGATCGCATGGTCATTCGTGGCGACACCAAGCTGCAAACTCTTGTTGAAAACATCGCACTTGCCGTGTCCAAGATGCTTCGGCGGATCCAGAGGAGCATCTGCAGCGCGCTTCATGACTTTCATCGTCAACTGCTTGCCCTTGACGCGCTCCTTTGCTAGGCGTTTGTGAAGCTCGCCAGATAGACCGTTCATGAACTCATCGACTTGGTCTTGGTTTTCGAAACGCACGCCCCAATTAACTTCTGCCGAGACGGATTTGCGCACGACCTGATCACCGACTTCTGCTTTGTCAATTCCCCGAGCATATTCATAGATCTTCTCGCCAGTCTTGGGTCCAAGAGTATTGATCAGCTTCTCTTTCGACGTCTCGCGTATGTCTTTGACCAATTTGATGCCAATCTCTTCCAGTTTCCCACCAATGCTCCAAGCCACGCCAGGCAATTTTTGAACTTCCAACTGGCCGATGAAATCGAGCACTTCTTCAGGCTTGAGTTGGTATTGGCCGGCTGGCTTGGCCTTGCGCAAAGCAACCTTCGCTTGCAGTATATTGGCCCCAATACCAACCGATACCGTGCAGCCAGTCTTCTCGAGCACTTCATCTCGAAGCTTTTGCGCGATCCGGTCAGCAACGCTTTGTTCCCGGTTTACAGCACCTTCAGCACGACTGATGCCATCTGTGCCGCCTTCAGCAAAGCATATGACACTAATGTCAATGAGCGCCTCGTCGATGCTGACACTCTGTACAACGCCACCAGTCGCTAGAATCGCATCGTAGAATTTCCGACTGGCATCTTCGTAGCCAGGAAAGTCGTATGGTAAGATCTTCAAAGTAGGGCAAAGCTCTTGCGCACGCTTCATCCACATGCCATTGCTGACGCCAAACTTCCGGGCCGAATAGTTGCAGCTCGCGATTTCGGAGCCTGAGCCACCGCCATGCGCAACAGCAGCAGGCTTGTCTATGTATTGAGGGTGCTTTTTGAGTGAGATCGCAGCGAAGAAGCTGTCGAAATCAACGTGCATGACATACTTTCGCTGCGCTGGCTGCCTCTTCTGCTTGGCCTTTTGTGACGATGACTTCTCGGATGCCAGGGCCTGCAATTGAGACTTGAGATCTGCTTTCCAGGTTGACAGGTGGTGAAGCCGAGATTCACGATAATACTGATCCAGGAAGTCGGGATGCACCACAGTGGACTTTCTGATCTTTGGGTCAGACAATATCAGCGCATTGTGTTCTTCCGCAGTCATTGCAGCAAGTTTAGAAGGCGAGACATTCTTGAGAATCTCGGAGTTGCGTATCAAGGAGTGGGAGTAATCTGGCTCTTGCGACCCTTCGCGAGGTCGCAAGGCTGACTGCTTTCCAGGCGGTGGTTCGGGCTCGATCGCGGCAGGACTTCTCGGATCGGTCTCGACCTTGTTGTCATCCTCAGGCGGGAGTGTTGGGCTTGTAGGAGGCGGGGTCTGCGGGGCGGCAATGGGTTCCTGCTCCTCCCTCCTGTTTTCACTCCTGTCTGCCATTTTGTCAGCGTCCTGCAATGCCTGCTCGATGGAGCTAGTTATCTCTGGCAAGCCATATTCGTCATCTTCGATATCTTCAACATCAGGAGTGATCGTCTGTGTGAGTACTGGCGCCTTCCGTGGTTCAGCGGGCTGCGACAGTCGAAGTTGGCTCGTATACCAGCTCGCGTCGGTCTGCTCGCGATAACCCTGAGTCCTTCGGTTGGCCTGGCTGACGACTTGGCCGTTTTCAAATCCAAGAACTTTCTGTCCAACGCCCTCGTCCACAACCCGATATGCATCCCATGGCAGCAACTTCCCGGCTTTGATACTATCCACAACCCAGGCAGGCTTCACGATTCGGTACCGTCGGAACTCCTCCTTCTTCTTTGGTGTAAGGTTGCTCGCGACGATATGCGTTACCATGGTCTTGCCGTCTAAGTATTGGATGAAGCCCCCTCCATGCTGGACAATCATGGTATGAAGGTCATTAAGAGAAGGCTGAGTGTAGCCATTCACGTGGCATACAACGCCTTTGAAGATCTGGGGCTTGTCTTTGGACTGTGCTCTCAGGTCTGCATCAAGATTCTGCAATTTGATCTTCTTGCGGCGGAAATAGTCACTGAAGCCTCCAAATTTAGAGGGCTCATATTCTTCGCCAGTCTCGTCGGTAAAATCGTGCTGCTCGATGCGCTTCCGCACCAAATTGCTCTTTTGCTCCAACCGTGAGCCCATGTTGTCGTGTACCAGGCATGGTGGATGCCTTGACTATCGCATGTGGCGACTGAAGGACTCGGTTGTGCAGCCGGATGTCTTCAATGCATTTGTGCTGCGCGGTGCAGGTTCTCCAGAACGAGGACAGGATGAAAAGGGCAAAGAGCGGCTCAGAAAGTGGTTCGCAGACGACGTCGTCCCTTTGTCTTGTGAAGTCGCGTGGCAGACGCGATGCGAGGTGCTGACGTCGACCAGGGTTCGCGCGGTGAAGTTCGCTTCTCGGCCCGATCGCGCCGGAGGCTCGGTGCTGGCCTTCGAAAATCTCGAGCTCTTTCCTGCATTTTGGAGCTCTTTTTCTCTCGACTGCTTTTCCATCCAGCCACTTTCTCTAATCCCTAATACTCCGCTACAGAGCAGAGATTTACCGAGCAGTTCAACGCAGCCTGTTTAACACAGACTGAACAAAGTCGCCGCCTCTCAGAATCACCGACTTGCTGCGATCAATTTATCAAAATGGCCGGCATGCTTCCTATGGCCCTCTACGGTCTCGAGGTTCCCGCTGGCGATGTCGCCATCCCAGCGCGACCAGATATCCCATCGGCATACCGCATCACCATGGCTGCCATCGATCCCAGCGCTGAGCCAGAGGGAGAGGAAGGCCAGCCAGCTCGTGCGACGCTCAAGATCATCCGCCAGGCTTTGACTGAGGACTACTCGGACGACGAAGACGAGGAGGACTTCGACATTGAGGAGCTCGAGCGCATGCTGGGCGAGCAAGGCGACTCTGATGAGGATAGCGACGAGGAGGAAGCCAACGGCGGTCCAAGCGATCCTGCGAAGAGCAAGGCTGCTCGCAAGGCCGCTGCTCAAAAGGCCATCGAACAGCTCATCGCGGAGCAAGACGACGATGACATGGATGTGGATGAGAAGCCAAATGGTGTCAATGGCAAGAAGTCTGCCAAGGCTTTGGGCAAGCGCCCAGCTACTGACGACGAGGACTCGGACGACGAGGAGATTGACAGCGATGATGAGGAGGAGTATGAGGAGTTCGTGATTTGCACTCTCGACCCTGAGAAGGTATGTCTCTTGCAAACTCAGTACCATGACTTCGACTAACATTTCCTACAGCACTACCAGCAGCCACTCGACATCACTGTTGGTGAGAATGAGCGTGTTCTGTTCAAGGTTTCTGGAACGCACTCCATCTTCCTGACTGGCAACTATGTCCAGCCAGCTGACGAGCACAGCCACGAGCACGGCATGTACGACCCAGACAGTGATGAGGAGGACGAGTACGACCTTGAGCCAGACAGCGATGAACTTGACGAGTATGACGAGGAGGATGAGCTGGATGATATGGACGATCCACGCATTACAGAGCTCGACGACGAAGATGAGGCGCCGGCTCTCATTGAGGCTAAGCCATCAAAGGCCGACAAGAAGGGCAAGAACAAGCGTCCGGCTGAGGATGAGACCGCAGACGGCTCAACCATTGATGAGCTGATCGCAAAAGCTGCCAAGAAGGAGGGCGCGAACGGCGAGAAGCTGAGCAAGAAGCAATTGAAGAAGCTCAAGAAGAACGACGGAACCGCCGTCCCAGCCGACGAGGTCGCAAAGAAGGAGGCAGAGGCTCCAGGCTCCACCAAGTCTGACAAGAAGGTCTCTTTCGCCAAGGAGCTCGAGCAAGGCCCAACTCCGACCAAAGACGCGAAGAAGGACAAGGCTGCCACCGGGCCACGCACTGTCAACGGCGTCAAGATCGATGACCGCAAGGTCGGCTCTGGTCCCGCAGCAAAGGCCGGCGACCGCGTCGGAATGCGCTACATCGGCAAGCTCGAGAAGGATGGCAAAGTCTTCGACTCGAACAAGAAGGGCAAGCCTTTCAGCTTCAAGCTTGGCTCCGGCGAAGTCATCAAGGGCTGGGACATCGGTATCGCCGGCATGAGCGCTGGCGGTGAACGCCGCATCACCATTCCCGCCCACCTTGCCTACGGCAGCCGTGGAGCTCCTCCTTCAATCCCAGGCAACGCGACTCTCGTTTTCGATGTCAAGCTCCTCGAGATCAACAAGAAGTAAATTGTTTGTCTGGAATCTAATCGACTGTACGAGTGTGAGAGAAAGAGAAGAATCGCATCACCATCATCAGCCTACTTTCCAGTTTAACCCAAGTGCTGGAGGGAAGGACGGTTGGAAAATTTGTTTGCAAAGTCTGTTGTTGATTTTTCGGGTGTTCTTCGTTCGTCTTGGGCGTCTGTCTGTTAGAGAAATGAACAGAGTATGTGTGTGTACAAAAAAGCAAATGGGCGTCAAGTGCTAGCAGGCGTTCTTTCTTCACTCAAGTTTCGGGACAGGGAATGTAGGCGTAGGTAGTATGGCTGCAATACGTTGAAAACTCAAGCTCGACTCTCGTTTTGATCAGCTTCGTACGAAGATCTCCAATTCGCGGTGAAGACGCTTGAAGTTGTAAGAGATTCATAAAACCCGCTGCCCTAAAAGTATATCTACACAACCTTCATTCTCCTAGACCGCGTAGCAGCACCAAGCTCATAAAACTCATGCTTTGAATCTCCCTTCAAACCCTGCTCTGGCCTTTTTCTTCCCACCACCAGGCTTCCCACCAGGTTTACCACCCTTTTTCTTCCCAGGCTTAGACCCCTTCTCTTCTCTCCGTTTTGCAAGGTTCGCTTCACGCTTTTTCTGCTTCATCTCTTTACCCTTGACAACAGCTTCCTTGCGCTCATTCCATTCTTGTTCACTCTTGCCCTTCGCCTTCTCTTTGCGCTTCAGAGCTTTCTTCAGCAGACTCGTATCGTCTCGTATCCGTTCGCCGTGCGCTCGCTTCTTGGCGTTCAACCACATGTCCTTCTCTGCAATGTCTGCTTTCTTCGCTGGGTCGAGCCCTGCGAGTCTGGCTTCTTTCTTTTGCGCTGCGAGGAGCGCAGTCTTGGGATCCTGTGGGCCCTTCTTTCTCACCGCGTCCTTTAACGTGCTGAGTTCTGCATCTGCAGCTGTGCCATCTTCGAATGCCAATTTGGAAAACGCAAAGCTGTTCTCGGCAGGCGATCGAGGCCTGGGACTATTCCTCCCGCTGAAGATATCAGCTGCAGGGCTCCCAGAGCCTCGTAATTGTTCTTCACGCTTCCGCGCCTCTTCTTCCTTGGCCTTTTGACGCAGCTCCTTCTTGTGTGCTTTCCGCTGTTCTTCCTTTTTCCTTCGCTGGTCGAGGAGCTCTTGTCTGGATTTTGCGGGTTTGCCATCAGCGCCATCAGCTTTGCGCTTCGCTCTCAGCTCTTCGATTCGCTTCCGTAACCGTTCTTGCAGCTCGGCTTGGTCGACATTGGGAAGTTGAATTTTGGGTGAAGATGTGCCGGACGGTATTTCGGCGGCGGCTGTGGATGGGTCGAATGCAGGAAGTGATATTTGCTTTGGCGCTTTGGCTTTGGCTTCAAGTTTAGGCTTCGCTTTCGTTGTAGAGGTTGATGCGGTGTCAGTTGTCGCGGATGACTTTTGCTTCGATGCAAGTTTTTCCGCCTTGTCGGCGACGGGCTGTGGGTCCACAGAAGAGGAGGATGAGGCTTCAGAAAGGTTAGTCGCAACGTCAAAAGCTGGGCTATTGACATTCGGACTTGTCGGTGTAGAAGATGCCTCTGCTTCTTGGTCCTCCTCTTCTTCCTCCTCATCCTCTGAACCAGCAAGTCCGGAAAAGTCGACCTTGGCAAGATCCGCGGCATCATTCTCTGTGGCATCCTCGTGGTCGTCCTCATCTTCGTCTTCGCTGTCGGCGGCGCCTCCATTTGCTTGGTCTTCCTCGACATCCTCTCCCTCCTGTTGCTTCCTCTTCGCCTCCATCTTCGCCTTCGCCTTCTCGATCTTTGCGTCGATTTTGGCCTTCTTCGCCTGACGCTTCGCTTTTCGCTTCTCCGCGATCTGCTTTCGCCTCACTTCGGGATCAATGTCATCCTTTTTCTGTCGCTTATTGCCAGCTTCCGCATCGGCTTCTTTCTCTCCACCTTCCTCGTCCTCATCGTCCAAGCCCAGCTCCCGTTTACGTTTCTTTTCGCGCTCCTTCATTATGTCCAGAGCGCTTTTCTGGTTCGCCGGGTCTAGTTTTGCCTTTTTCGCGGCTCGCTTTTGCTCTTTCGTTTGCTTCTTCCTGTTCCATTGTTCGTCCGGATTCAGTCCGTCCTCTATTTGTGCGCCGTAATAGTCGCGGGCGGGTGTCAATGCCAGTAGAGACTCAAAAGCTTTGCTGTGGCTTTGGAGGCGTTCCTGCTGCTGCATTAGAAGTGCCACTTAGGTGTGCTTGAGTGCGCTTGCATACCTCGAGGCCGTCAAGCACATCATTCTGCTGCTCTTCCGCCATGGTGCTGTCTCAGTAGCAATGAACGAGTGTTGCAGGCGAATGTGCGTCTGCCAGCCTTCACCGGCGAGCTGGAGAGAATTTCGAGGTCGCTGAAACTCTATGAACCCTGCAGTGGGGTACACTAATTAAGCGAGTCGGCAAGTCGGCCTTTCGCGCTGGCAACCACGCCAACCGTCAGACCAAACATTCAATTGTGCACGCGAGCTTTTGCTCAACGCGTTACACACTCCAGATCGTTGACATTTGTTCGATACTGGACCATTGCGCGGCCTGGTGTGGTGAAATGAGCAACTGACGCACTCGCGGCGGCAATGCTTCGGCGTACGAAGTCTTCCACATTCGACTTGGATGCTCAGCCACGCTATAGCCACCTCATGCTTCATCATCCTGGCGACTCGCCCGTGAAGTTTGCAGTTGGCTCGACTTCCACCTCTTGTACATATGGAATAGTGCAGGACACTCTTACGGCCTTGGAACACCCATCCGCGCGGGTTGACAGTTGCGAATGATGCTACGATAACCTGGAACGAAGCTGCCTGGACAAGTCTGATAGCGACTGCCTAGTCGGATTCGCACAACGCTCTCCAACGTTCAACGACGTCTCGAGTTCTCGTTGGCACGATCACCGATAACATGACTTACGATATGGAGACTACCATAGTAGAAGCTACTTCCCTCTCCACCGTCACCGACATTGCAGCGAATCCGCCACTGAAACTGGGATTCACGCAAGACATACCGCATTTACCACTCGTGCTATACATTGCACGTGTACCTGGAAGTCGCGATGTATTCCTCACGCCGATGAAGCCACGAGAAAAAGTGGTCACCGCCGAGGACGTTTCGAGCTCTTTGTACTACATACATGTCAATTCGCCAGAGGACTATGAGGAGCCACGGGGACGTCCGTCATCAGTCAATACAGATGCGTCCCAATTGGTCCCAACACAAGAAGACTGCCTGAAACGCAAACCTGTGCTGCCTCGAAGATCTCCTCGAAGGCCGGCGGCGCCGCCAACTCCTCCTTACCCGCTGGACGATGGCCCGCCGCAGGTGCAACCGCGAACGCCAAGTCCTCCCAAGCATGGCCGTGTCGTCCGTAAGCCGGTAGGCAGCAGAGACCAAAGCAACGTTCTCGGCACTCTGCTCAGTCCGGGCTTACCACCAGTCTTACCACGTCGGCCTCTGCCGTCACCACCATCTGAGGATTACTCTGAGCAGACTTCCCTGCACACTTATAACAAGCACCTTCTTCGACGAGCAGAACATAGCGATGAGAACAATCCATATTCGATGCAGTTGTCCGAGCCGTCCTCACCTCCACTCGATCCAGCAGATCTCCCACCAGCAGGATCGTTGACACTCATTCGCCGAGATCCTGCCTCAGGCGAGCAGTGGAATGTCGCCTTCATCCACGATCCGCCACTTCAGGAGATATCTTCTGCCGCCCTGCGTAACCCCAGCGCAGCACAAAGAACGAAACGAAGTGGAGCGCCACTCTTCCTGGATATTTCTAATCCAGCGTATTCGCAGTTCCTGAAAAATGAGCGCCCAACTTCTCCACTGAGCCAAGACACCACAAGTTCGGGAAACAGTGGCGCTCCTGAAGGCGTCTTCCGCCGAAGACTTTACATGCCGGGCTCGAAGTATAGTGCACACGAGTACAGCCAGCATAGCAGCTTCGGATCCGTCACCAACCTAGCCCACGATGCTTCCTCGCGACGGACGGCAAATCGTTCTTCTGTCGATTTTTCCTCGATTTCCTCATACGCCGATCGACGAAACAAAGGTTACACCTTCACCAGCCCTTGGGATGCGCGCTGCGAATTCACGACAGGAGTCTCTGGAAAAAGCTTGAAATGCAAACATCATCTTCCGTCGACATACGGCTCAACTGTTCCCGTTGAGATCTCCGAATTACGATTCAACCTCCCCACCGCGTCGTCGAAAATCGCCAATGCGCCTCTGAGCAGCACCGGCGACAAGCGAAGCTCATATATGAGCGGGCTACATCGAAGATTGCATTCTTCGAGTGAGAATGGTAACGTGGATTTCGTGTTTGACGATGATGGCAAATTGGATTTATCGCTGGGTCAAGAGAAAGCTGGTGGGGGGTTTGGTGGGAAACAAGCTAAGCTGGGAAAATTGATCATTCAGCCTGAGGGATATGGCATGTTGGACTTGCTTGTTGCGGCGAATATTGGGCTGTGGTGGAGGGCTTGGGGAAGATGAGGTGAGAATGTGTAAAGATGGGAGACACCTTATGATTCTCTTGTATGTTATTAGCGGAACTAGATTGTATAATTATGTGCAGACTTTGCTTGTCATGGGCGGGTTCAAGCAGTACAGTTTACATAATGGTTCAAATGCGTGCTCCTGAATCTGCGGATCGTAAGCCTCACTTTGATTCATTTACAATAGTTCTCGCCGCCATACCGACAAATACGTATGCCCTCTCGCTCTGAGTCGTTCGACATACGACCTCCACCTGTTTCGTATTATTACTGCCTTGTAGTTTTCTCTTTTCCTTCCAAACGGCATGCTTCTCATCTACATTATATCGTGTCATGCTGGCTCGGCGCAAAGCGTCCTCTCAGCCAGAGTCGCTCGTGGGACATTCTTTGATCATGAGGCTTCCAGTGGCTTCTATTTCTAAGCAACGTCAAGCTTTTCACTAATGCTTGCCTGCTTTTCTTGAATATCTTGCTACCGTTGAAATCGGTTTGGTGTTTGCTGTCTGGACTTGATACTGAGCTAGTATTCCGGCGTGGATCCTCCTGCATGGGATTTGCCGTGGTCTGTCACCGGCAAGCTATTTTGTCTCTTGTCATCGCAGACACGGACATTCTGGCATCGGAGTCAAGGATCCGAGCCTTGAAAGGATCTGGTTCTTGGGCGATAGGTCCGAGTTCCAGTCGCAGTGGGAGGATTCTTCGCTCTCGCGCTAGATGTGAGTATTTCCTGCCGTCTTGTTCCCAGCAGAGGTCTCGAAAATGTCGCCAAAGTCAGGGGAAAGCGGGCGTGTTTCAGTCGGCGCTATTGGGTGTGGAAGCATTGTGCACCCAGATGGCAATTTCCGCGAGCTCTGGATCTCCTGACGCCACTATGGGCGACAGCTCTTCAGTGAGCTGATGTCGGATACCTTTCGCCCACCAGTGACCCTCGAGAACTCGATAAGTGGTGCTGTACAACAATAGAATGGCACATGCTAGAGGATCTTGCTGATGCACTAAGTCCCAGAACACCTGAGGCACTTCTACCACATACGCGAGGATCCGCGAGTTTTTTGGCTCGCAAGACTGGAAGAGGATTTCCAATTTACCGATTGCAATGAGGCATCCTGTGCTAGCCTGGTGTTCCATCGAAACCATCGGACCGATGGGCACGGTTACTTGCTTGACGTCTGGATCAGCTTTGGCTTTAGATTTCAAAGTGGCCAGAAAGGCCTCCAAAGTGGGTGAAAGAGAACCGGTCGGAGGCGCCCACTGTGGCGCTGGGAAGAGGACATCGTAGAGCTCCGGTGGCACGAGTTCTCGTGACGCGAGTAAGATCGACCATGTTCCGCGCCACAATTGCGACAACTGTTTTAGAGTCTCTGACATGGTCGGGGCATCCGTAGACTCCACATCAATAGCGCGGAAGGCCAGCGCAATTACGCCCAATTGAGCTGAGCAGAAATACATGGCATGACATTGTGAAGCTTCGAGCTTGGCCACGTGTTGTCGCGTTGCTGCTATGGCCTGCGTCTGGTATCTGGCGGCGTCTGCCATTCGCCATTGAGCTTCGTGGGGCCGCAAATATGCGAGGTGAAGAGATGTGATGGCAAAGACCGTGTCGAGCAGGAATCCATGCTGGAATGCCAATTTGGGAATCTCAAATTGTTGGACCTCGACTCCTTGAGGCTTCAATGCCAAAGTGGCATAGGTATCGGTGCAAAATTGGTGCATCAATTCGAGCTGCTTGATATGAGCTTGAGGCGTTTGATTCTGTCCATTGGCAAATGCTGTCCCATTGGCGTCCGGAGAAGAGGCGACGCTGGGCTCTGGGTTCCTGTAAGAGCAAGACTCTTGCCTTCGTCTGCAATTGCCGCAGGCTGGGTGTTTTTCGTCACACTAAATGGTTTGACACGCTCAAGTCAGCGAACACCCTGGCTAAATTGAGGTCGTGTGTTACCTTCACCCTCCGCGCTTTGCATTGGCTGCAGCCCATGCGGCTTTTCACATGCGATTTCCTCTCACCCATTGTTCAGCCTTGTAAATATGCAGCCGCGCGGTCGGTGGTCGCCTTCCCATCACCGCGCCGGCGCAGAGTGAGGCAGTGGTGATGATGGAGGTGAGGAACCAAAGCCAGCAAGCACTTCGCAGAGGTGAAACCCCGGTTGATCGAAGCCGGAAGTCTGAAGAGGCCAGAACTCGAAGGTGCTCCTTGTCGCCCGCGTGGGTCAAAGGATTGCAGAGCCTGGGTGTTCCTGTAAACTGTGCACGGAACGGGCGTGGGAAGCACAAAAAAGCCCGCCGTTTCCGCCGGACTCACGGGGTTCTACCTCGACAACACCTACCTCTTCCTCCCAGGCTACAACACAACCAGCGTACGATCATCATCCTAGCCGGCTTCCCATCAGATCTTCATCGCGGGCCGTGCGGTGCCACAGTGAAGCAAAGTCCCATCAGAGCAGATGCATAACCGCTCCCGGCACGACTTGACTTCCGGGTTGAGGTCTCGTGCTTCACAATGCGGAGGCTGTCCGCGGACTCATCCACAACACACTTTGCAGCAAGAAACATGCAGTGAATCGGTCGCATAGAAACCAGGACTTCAAACGAGGCAAACAGAGCCTTCTCATATGGTAAACAAGTGCATCTTGGTAGTCTATTATAACCAACACAACAAAACAACCTCGGAAAATGGTTGATTCCGCGGAATTGCCACTGACCGCGGAACTCCTACACATCGAGACGAAGCAGGTTGAAAATGCATCGCATTCCATGGCATCGTCGGCCTTCGAGCTCGTCATGCAAATCTACAATCCTCACAAAGAAATCTTGTTGCCCGCTACATTGTCAGACACCTCCAGGAAGGCCTGGCAGCGGCACTTCGGCCGAGATTTACATTATGTTTCGCTTAGCAGTGATCGTGCTCTTTACCATCATCCTACGTGTACTTCTTGTACTCATTCGCGCCATCTTTGATCCATTGCGGGCAGTACCTGGTCCTTCCCTTGCGAGGTTCACCAGACTGTGGGAAGTCTGGCAGGTATGTAAAGGCGACTTCGAGAAAACCAATGTCGAACTACACAGAAGATATGGTACGTGGACCATGAAGTGTCGTGAACGCCATTGATGATCGACCACATTACAGGGCCTATTGTCCGCCTCGCGCCAGACCGCTACAGCGTGTGCGATCGACTCGCATCAAAGACCATTTACGGTCCTGGCTCCGGATTCATCAAATCAAACTACTATCAGCCGTTCGGCGATCCGCATGGTGGGACAAATCTGTTCACAGAGTCGAACCCTCAGGTTCACTCGGATGCTCGACGCAAAGTCGCTTCGTTATACAGCATGACTGCATTGGTCTCATACGAACCATATGTCGATCACATGAACAATTTTCTCTGCTCGAGATTGACCATCTTTGCTGAGAAGGGAGAGCCGGTCGATATACCGACATGGATGCAGTATTACGGCAAGTCACTTTTGCCATGTCACAGCTGCTCTCATGCTTGCTAATGCGTACCTCCGACAGCATTTGATGTAATCGGCGAGATCACACTTGGCAAGCCGTTTGGTATGATGGAACGTGGCTATGATTCGATCGGTATACTGAAAGGAATTGACACAATGCTTACTTAAGCTTCAGCGGTTGGTCTTGTGCCAGAGCTTAACCTTTGGATTCACGCCCTCAATCGCCGTCTGAGCAGGCCAAGTCCAGCAAAAGGATTGAACGATTTCGCTGCTCAATGCATCGGGGAACGGAAGCACGGCAAAACGCAGTCTGATCGAGACGATTTCTTGACCAAACTTATGAGACTCCGTGATTCTGGTTCGATCAGTGACGCGTATCAAGAAAGTACAGTCGGTCAGTGGGCGATCGGTTTTTTCTCGAAAGTGCGGGTCAATCTGACGTACTGTTTCTACTCAGCTTCCAACATCACAGCAGGCTCTGACACCACAGCCAGTAAGCAGCAAGACCTTGCCGAAATCAGGTCTCATGAATACAGGAGTTGACTTTGACATAGTAAGTTTGTCATGTATCATCTACAGCCTTCTCTGGAATCCTGCATGCGCACAAGAGCTTCGCAACGAAATCGACACGTTCGCTCGCGAAGGTAGGATCTCGAATCCGGTGACTTTCAAAGAGGCACAAAACATGCCATACCTACAAGCTGTGATCAAAGAAGCACTTCGTGTCCATCCCGCAACAGGCCAAATACTGGCCAGGATTGTTCCCGCCCCTGGTGCTGAGCTTTGCGGACACCATATTCCTGCAGGTACCTGCGTTGGAACAAATGCCTGGGCATTGCAACGTGATACCGGCATCTGGGGACCAGACGCAGACACTTTTCGCCCCGAGCGCTGGCTCGAAGAAGGCGCTTCGGTCTTGGAGAGGAGTTTCATGCCATTTGGACTAGCATCGCGAACCTGTATCGGCAAGAATATCAGTCTGCTCGAGATCGCGAAGGTGATCCCTCAGATTTATAGGAACTTTGAGATTCAGCATGTGAATCCTGGAAACCCTCAAGTATGGGAGACGGACAATCGATTCTTCGTGAAGCAAAAATTTCAATGTAGAATCGTGCAGAGGACAGGGTCAGATTGTTAGGAACTAATAATAATACTCAATGTCCCCAAGGAGAGCCCGTTGATCCTCTATCTGGTATTGACATTTCAGTTCGAGCCCTTGGCTGCGCTACATGTGGACAATGTCTGTATAACTAAGGTTCTTGCCGCATGGCCGTGCAGCAATAGTCGCTGATCAGCAATGCACATGAAGCCTCGGCGCTCGTCTCAACTCACCTTCCACAGCAACCACAACCAAAATGACGACGAATTTTCGAGCCCATTCTGGACAGACACGTTTAGGGCACAACGCTCAACAAGGGCAAGAAAGTCAATCGCCCTCAACTTCACCTTCGAGTGTTCTGAAGACATTGGTCCTGGGACTTCTGTCTGCCTGCACTGGCTGGCACGAGCAAGCCCGCGCGGGATTATGCTCGGCTGCTATCATAGGTGCCATCTCACAGGATTTTCCACACAGCCATTCCTGCTACGACATCCAGCCGATTTGTGACACGCGACCTATCGTGTCGCGTTCTTCGCCTGCACTGCACTTCAGCGCGCTCTGCTTTCAGCTCTTCTGGTTCAGCTCTTCTGGCCGTTCCAGCAACTGGGATGGAACGTTTCGAGACTTGGTAGCCGGGACAAACCAACTGGTAGAGTTGAACAGGTAGTTCATCTCCTCGAGAGGCCGACGAGCTGTCTCCGGAAGGAAAGCCCAGAAGAAAATGGCGTTGGTGATATTGCAAATGACGAAGAGCAAGAAGTAACGCCAGCCTTGCGACGCAATAGCAGGCGCTGTGATTTGGCCAATCATGGTATTGAAAGCGAACGAGACCATGGCACCAATTGACACACCTTTGGATCTGGTGCGGGTGTCGAATACTTCGGCAGGAATGATCCATGATAGTGAGCCGCAGGTGAATGAAAACGCGAACTGGAACACCCAGTTGAAGACGATGAAGAGCCAGAGGAGGGAGTTCTGGGTGCCTTGGCTCACGGAAAAGAAGCGTGCAATGACCGCTGCGATAACGACGAAGCACAGCGAGCAGACCAGATTTCCAATGATCATAGGCCAGCGGCGACCGATCCTATCGATGAACAGAATGGTGCACAGTTGCGCGACAATCGAAACTGCGTATCCAATGCCCTGATATTTCAGCGCATCATTGGTACCGACATTCAAGGCGGCATAAATGTCTGGTAGGAAATACTGCACTGCACTTACGCCCGTCATCTGCACGGATGCCTGGATTGCGGTTACCAGAATCAGGCGTCGAAGACTGGCCTTATTGGTCAAAAGGTCTTTGTAGCCAGAAACGCCGTTGCGACGTTCGTCTTGAATTTGGTTCGTGATCTGCTGGAACTCTGCCTGGACGAAAGCATCGTTGGCGTCTCCACGAGAATGAAGTCGGGCCAAGGTTGCAAGCGCCACTTCGGATTTGTCGTGGTCCATGAGCCAGCTTTGGTTTGTGTCAGTGTGAGCTAATATGCCAGGTAGGATAAAACACTGACCGCGGAGATTCGGGAAAGAGGAGAATCAACAGAGCAAGAATTCCAGCAGGGACCATCTGTATCCCCAGTGGAATGCGCCACACGTTGTTATCAAACTCTCCCAGGTTCTTGTTGGTCCCATAAGTGCAGTATACTGGATGCAATGTCAGCTGGATCCGAGTTACCTCAACATCGATAATTGTCACCTGCGACTATGGCTCCATTGCCAATCATGAACTGCTGCAAACCCGTCAAACGTCCACGCGTCGTTGGATGGGATATCTCTGCCTGGTAGAGAGGAACGATCATCACCAAAAACCCGACACCGATGCCTGCAATAGCTCGTCCAGAGTAGAGGAAGCCCAAGTTCTGTGCACCGGTCTGGAGTGCGCTTCCGAAGATGAAAATAATTGCACCGATCATGATGGTAAGTCGTCGACCAAAGTAGTCTCCGCTTGGTCCAGCGAAGGCAGCGCCAAAGAACGCGCCGCCTGTAAAGACTGAAACAACGGCACCACTATGAGCAGAGCTTAGCTGAGTTCTGTTCCATGCGAGAGCTCTCGTTGTACGGGCAGCTCACATTTCATTCTTGGTAGGGTTATTGAAGTAATCCTTGAAGGAGTCGGCCGCTACCACTCCTCCGATGACGCCGAGGTCATAGCTATGGACGAGGAATCAGTAACATGCACGAACTTGCGAATCTCGATATTTCTGTACCCGAAGAGCACTGATCCCAACGATGCAAACAGCCCGATCAGGAGCTCATCGTAAGTTAGCTATCGCTCTCGTAGTTCTTTGCTGGCCCTGAATGCATACCTGATAGAGCTTTGGATCCATCCTCGAGGTGTCCACTATCCGAGACTCTGCTTACGATAACAGGTCATGCACATCTTAGCCAGACTGCAGTCGAAGCGGTGTCAAACAGAGCACTCGTCTGGAACTCGAAGTGACAAAGATCGAATGCCACCAAGCCTATGTTGTGGATTGACTCAGCTCACCGCATGTAGCTTTCGCGCTTCCAGCCCTACGAGTGCAAATACGAGCGAACTTCGCGCCCCATCGGACCATCGGTACAGAGCCCTGACTTACTGTAGCGCGAGGTCCACTTGCGTTTTCCGGACATGCCTCTCTGGAAATCGGCTTTGACGAACGGTTAGTGGTCAATCCGCGACTAAGCTCTCCAAAGTCAGCCACGAGCTTGAGCAAATTTTGGGGAAGTTACAGTCTAGCTGTATAGAGTTCCCATGGATTCAGGTCGTGAGACAAAAGGCGGATCCAATTTCACGAGCAGCCACCAAAAGTGTTCACATCGAGTGGCAGCCAGAATTCAGTGGGAGCCAGTACTTAAATTCCAGGCTTCCGATATTTGCAGATCGATAGTTCGCGGGGCGAGCTTGACAGATATACGTTTGTCGATGTTGTCCTGCATACCAATTTGCAGCAAAAAGGAACATTTGAATGCTCGAATCCGATGCTGAACCAGCTCCACCAAAATATTCGCTTGGTCAGTACGATCGGACTTCCTGAGCACCCCTACAGACTGCTGACAACGAGACGAGAGGCTGGGCTGGACTGGAGACATTGCTGACTTCAGCGACACGGCCAATCTCTTGTAAAAAAAAAAAGAATCCAACAAGCAGGATGACCTCGTGGCTAGACAATCTAGCCGCAGAACAGCTGGAAAACCATGGCATTGTGCCACTCACCATAGCTGAAGTTGTTCAAGGCCCAGAAAAAGATGTTCATACAATGTGGGAAGACGCTGCGATCATGGTTCCTTGGTCGCGGTGGAGAGCAAGTCGGGATGAGAACTTATTGAGACAGTAATTTGACAGCAAGAAGGCCTGGCATTGACCTATTCTACGACGATCGAACGGTTTGTGAAATCATACCTCGGAATGGAAGTTCGCAGACAGGCTTGATCCTTTGGCAGCACCAGAAAACCTGGGAAATACAACTATAGATCCAGGCCCGGTCAGCGATTTGTTTCTCGTATACGCTGTTGAAAGGACGAGATATATTTGCGAGCTACTTAGCTATAACTCAGGAGACGATTTCTATGCTTCCATAGCCCTGTGACGGAGGTACCTTGCATTGACAGCCAACCACGACGAATTGACCTTGAAGCCATGCTAGAGCTACTACATGATGCCACCGACTGGCGCATGGTCTTTACGCTCATAGTCTCTGCTACTCCAAACCAAGGAGCGGAGTTCAGCATCTATCAGATCTTCGACATCGGCTTGATATGCTCGCTGACCTTTGCAGCTATGCTCTCTGCTGCACCCCAGCTAAGCTCATAACCTCGAGCACCAGCACCATAGCCATGGACAACCACCTTTCCTGGTTGTTACTTCCACTTCGATCCGGAGGCCACCCTCCCTCCATGGTCTTCGTCCTACATTTATTGCCATGATCTCCAGATCTTCAACTTTGGACGCGAAGCAGGCCACGACTTGACAGCATTCTCGAGGATGTCCTTCGTCTCTTGCTCCCGGATTTCGGTGCCCCAATCCCCTTTTTGCTTCGTTCCTCCGTCTATGGTTCCTCCTCCGAAGGGACGAGGAATGAGAAACGACCAAGATCCGTCCAGGTTATGTCGCGTGGCTGTCTTGTGATACGTGTTGCTTACGAGGACGGTCTGCCCGCGAATCACGTCCACGAGAGGATCGGTATCGAAGTTGCGACCAGAGCAGTTGACGACAATCGGCGTGCGGCTACCTCGCGGGAGGACATCGAACGCTTCTTCGAGTGTTGATAGTCGTCGTTGGATGAGATTGCCTCCTGATCGGATGAAGCGAGTAAGAAGCCAGCGGCAGTGAACATGTACGTTCACAATCCAGGTTTGGTATTCGCAACCCCATACACCCCCAGACTCGAGCTCGTCCTTCTTCAGTACTCGAAATTCGCCCCCATCGGCGCATGAGTACACATCACCATCTTGAAAGTGTACTTTGTCGTCCGGTACATACTCCATGATCTCTCGGCCGATGATGCGCTGCACGCCAGACTCCGGATGTCTAAGAGCGAGATTTCGCATCTTGGCGGAAGTCTTGAGTGCGAAAACTTGCTCTTCTGCTAGTTGACCAGATCCTTTGCCGGGTGTTGGTCGAAAATGCGCTCCTGCCCACATGGATGCATAGTCAGGGGATGGTCGAGGAGCGTCCGCGAATGGAGCCACCAGTGGGATTTCCGCTGCGACAATGGTGATTCGTGCATGATGGTACTGCTTATACAGAAGTTCTGCTGTCGTGAGACCCAGAACTCCGGCTCCAATGATCACGATGGGCTGGATTGCACTCATAGTGTTACTGTCTGGTAGCAAAAGTGTGAGTGATGAATGTAGTGAGAACCGTCACGCAGCCGCAGGTGCGCTTTTGCTGTGTTGTTAAACTTTTGAACAATTCTCAATATGCCTTGTCGGGATACTTGGCCAAGGACTTTTTGCATCAACAACTGCTATTGCAGCTCAACGACTGGGCTTGAGCCGAGTCAAAGGAGAATGATAAGTCAATCAGTTCTAGAGCGAGCTTTGCTGAGCCGAGTCAGCACTCACTTCGCGTTCCCCGCACATGCGGCCAGCCACATCCCAAACTTTGTGACACAGAGCCTATCTGGGTTGCAAGGACGTATCTATGCTATCGGAAGCACCACTGGGCACTGGATATAAGTACGCCGACATCTTGCGAGATGGCAGCGGTAACCCATGGTTAGATCTATTCCCTGATCTCTCGCACGATTTTCCAAAAAAAAGTGCGTCTCACCACTTCACTTCCATCATTCGAAGACAGGGGCCCCTGTCATGTCCGATTCTCAGGCAAAAGATCGCGTAAATCGACCGCAATCGGTCGACATGGAGAAAAGCAACCTCAAGGTCTTAGACGAAGTCGCTCAACCTGAGCGTGGCGAGCTCGAACCCCTCGAACGAAAGGGCACGCATCGCGGACTCAAGTCACGACATACTCAGATGATCGCTCTAGGCGGTACTATTGGTACCGGACTGTTCGTTGGTTCCGGCCAGGCTTTACGCATTGGCGGTCCTGCGTTCCTGCTTCTATCCTACGCCCTGATTTCCATCTTCGTATCTGGCATCGTTACTGGGGCGGTCGAATTTGCATCGTGGCTTCCTGTTTCCGGGTCAACTACAGCAAACTTTGGCAATCGATAATTTTCCCGAAGCATGGGATTCGCACTGGGCTGGATCTACTGGTACATCTGTGCAATCACTGTGCCTGCAGAGATCACGGCTGCCAATCTCGTCATCGAGTATTGGCAGCCTCCTGTCAATAGTGGTGTTTGTGTGGCGATCATTCTGATCATCATCGTTGCATTGAACTGTTTCCCAGTCTCGGTGTATGGCGAGGTCGAGTTTTGGTTCGCCTCTATCAAAGTCATCAGTATCACTGGCATGATTCTCATGGCGCTTGTCATTACTTCAGGTGGTGGACCCAACAAGCAAGCTATCGGCTTCTCGTACTGGAGCAACCCCGGTGCTATCAATGAATATCTCGTTGACGGTGATTCTGGCCACCTGGTCGCTTTTGTGTCGTGCATCACTTATTCGGTGTTTGCATTCGTTTTCGCTCCCGAGCTGCTGATTATAACGGCTGTGGAGATGCAGAACCCTCGAAAGAACCTACCCCTGGCTGGCCGCCGATTCATCTACCGCTTGATGACCTTTTATGTCCTTGGCGCTTTCTTCCTCGGCATGATCGTACCACGAAACGACGAAGCTTTGCTCGGTGGTGGCAAAGGTGCTGGTGCTTCTCCATGGGCTATCGGTGCCAGAAACGCAGGTATTCGTGGCCTGATTCTCGGTCATCAATGCAGTCATTCTCCTCTCAGCGTGGTCTGCAGGGAACGCTTGGCTCTACATGGCCAATCGTTCGCTCTACTCCATGGCTGTCTTTGGCACTGCACCAGCTGTGTTTAAGAAGTGCACACAGAGCGGCATTCCGTACATGGCTCTGGGCCTCAGTGCCATGCTCTCGCTCCTGGCATTCGTGAACCTCGCAAAATCATCAGCGACAGTCTTCAATTGGCTTGTCAACCTCATCAACGCGGCTGGGTATACTGGCTGGATCTGCATTTGCGGCATTTACTTGCGCTTCCGCAAGGCAAGCTTCGTACAGAATATTGTCGATGAGCTACCTTACCGCTCCCGTCTCCAGCCATATGCTTCTTTCGCATGTCTGGGCTTCTTTTCGACCCTGCTTCCTGTCAGTGGATCTGGCAATTTCATCAAAGTTGTCAAATGGGACAACTCCACCAAGCTGACTTTAGTGGTAGTGGCACCTTAGGCTACGGCTGTGTAGCTCGATAGGTGGCGTCCGTCGGTCGCGCTCTTGGCATGAATGTGCACGCTTACACGTTGCACGAGCGCAAGACAGCCGAGGAACGTAAAGACGACTCTTTCCACGAGCCAGGCCTCGGCGACCCAGACGGTGTTATTCCATCGAAATGGTACGCCGGTTCTTCGCAACTGAACGACTTTCTCAACTCGGGCCTCGATTTGCTGGTAATTACCCTGCCATTGACGCCAGCTACTCGAGGAATGTTAGGAGCAGAGCAATTCAAGCTCTTGAGCAAACGCAAAGCATATCTCAGCAACGCTGGCAGAGGAGGAGTGGTTGACACCGATGAAGTGTGGTGCAAAGTCGGCGCTCGCCTCGGCTCGCTTCCGATGGATGCAGGAACTTGAATGACGACAAATTTCTGACAGAACGCCGCCTCGAGCATACAACTGACATCAAAAACCAAAACCTCGCCAAACTGTACAGCTTTCAGTTCTGAAAATCTGTGTGCTCTCTAAGTGCCGGTGAAAATTGTGAACTTGTCAAATCAACCAAGGCGTCAGGATAGCAACACCTAAAAATGTCCGCCACCTGCGCAAAATGCGAAAAACCCCTAGAAGTCGAAGTCAACAATGAAGACTTTTCCGATGAAGAAGGCGACATTTCCATGAACGACGACAATAACAATGAAACACCCCAAACCGTACCAGACGACGTCCTCCTCTCCTGCGGCGACCACTTCCACTGGGAATGCTTACTCGAATCCTACGAAATCGATACATGCCCCAAATGCTCTCGAGACATCACGACAGGAGCAGCAGCAGCAAGCTCCTCATCATCCTCAGCTCCAGCAACAGAAATCCAAATCCTAGTCGACCTGAACAACGAAGGCGGCCTGCAACACAACCTCGATATCTTCCCCATTCTGAAAGAAGAATCCTATCTACGCGCCTACCCCGAAGAACGGAAATGCCGCGCATTTCTCGAATTTTGTAGGGAAGGGGATCACCGTGCGATTGCGGATCTTATCAAGAGCTGCAGTGAACCCGAGGAGGATGAGGACGAGGACGAAGAACCTTCCGGGCCGCCGAAAACCGCAGACGAGATTCTACGCTATCAGGACCCGATTGGTGACATGCAATCGGGACTTCACGCCGCGGTGGCAAATGGCCATCGTGAAGTCGCTTGGTTGCTTTTGCTGCTTGCGAGCGAGTATCCGGAGTTGGAATTCCCAGCGCTGGTCTTTCAGGAAGCGGCATCGCTGGGCCTGATGCGCGAGGATCAGTCCGGAAAAGTTGATATCAGGAGTCTGAAGGATGCGCATGGCCGGACGGCAGAGGATGTCGCACAGCAAGCGGGAATAGTATGGCATGGGTGGATTGGAAATGGAAGGTTGGCAATTTCTTGAACGGCGTGCTGCCGTCATCAGCAAAGCACGCGATTCGAGCTGATGCATAAGTGCACCACGGCCGCAGTCTCTATCTATGTCTATTCGTTCAATTACGAGATCGATCTGCACAAGGTGTGGAAGAACCGAACAGGAAGACTGCATTGCCAGTCAGGCAAGTCAGCTTTGTGCTGAGACTCTCGGGAAGACAATTATGAGGCTGGAGCTTCCCACATCGTCTCACTCTTCCAATGACGACTGTCTGCATAGCGTAGGGCCATTCAGGGCGGCTGGAGCCACACTTGAACACAAAGATCGCAGCTTTCACTTCGGGTTCGCAGGAGCAGGGTTTGCATCGGTCCCAGCAGAAGGTCTCACAACGCGATGTCGGCTCAGCAGTTGCGAGATAATGAAATGGCTGACGTCCTCGTCGCTCCAGTACGACAAGTGACTCGCAATGGCTGCGATCAGATTGATGTCGAAAGCTCCTTCCTGGATAGCATAATCAACACGACCATTGCTGTTCAATTGTCTGACCTTCTCCTCTTCCCGTCTCAATCTTTTCCCTCGCTCTTCGGCTTCGGCCCACTCTGGAGTATCTCTTGTAGAGCCTGCTCCAAGGTCTCGTGTTTCTGCGTCACTCTGGGTTGATTTGCGGCGCTTTTCATAGTCGCCGTAGAGTGTGGTTATCTCGTTGTCGATGAGGGTGGGAGGATGACGTTTTTGCTCGTGTGATGCTTGAGCGTCTGTCGCGACTTGGTTCACTTTGTCTGTGCCGATGGGCTTCACCTCTGTGCCTTTGGCGGGCAATGGCGCAGTAGGTATTACGCCTGCTGCAACATTCGTACCGGCACCGCTCGATATGCCAGGTTTGTTGACTCCACTTCCCTTCGACAGTGGTACGTTGCTTTTCACCGCTGCCACACCTGCTCTCGTCGGTTCTTCTCCATATCCGAGACCTCGCGTTAGTAGACTTGATGCGACAGATGTCCACATGCTGCTAACACTCTGGCTGACGCGGGATCCTATCCCCGTCAAGCCTTGTCCCACAGGCGCTCCAAAGATTCCTCGCTTGGTATATGGAAGCGGCTGCGGCTTCAGCGCAGCCATAGCGGGAGAGATCAAAGGCTCAAGCCGGTAAGATATTGGATCAGTAGGATGAAAGATGTTGAAAATCTGTCCACACTTGGGTCGAGCAACAGGATTTTCGCCTTGCACATGCGTAGGAGTCAAATCTCTCTGCTTCTTTGGAGGAGCGGCCAAAATTGGATCGTCCATGCTGCCAAGGCTACCTCCATCGCGATCACGCTTATCCTTTGTGGGTCTCGCGCATATGGTACGACCGCCTAGCATTTGAAAAAGACCGATGGGCGAACCAAGAGCGTAAAAGTCTTCTACTGGGAAGTCGAGTTTGAAAGTCGGCTCACCTCTTCGCTTTGGCTGTTGATCTTGTCGGCACAGGATATCGAACATGATTGCACTGCCAAGTGAATGTCCAACCAGTGAGACCTTGCCGTTGAACTTGGGATTGCGCTCCATGAACAGGTGGTATATCCTATTCAGTTCACTCAAGACCAAGCCTGAGATATGATCTTTGTAGGCAGGAGAATCGTACAACAAGATGTCGAGAGCGAGGTCAGTGATCAAGTTCCGAACAGCAGGAACACCGTCCACGGTGATGTCCTCAAGGCTGGGGTAGTCTTCATCGTCAATATCAGTGTCACCAAGATCGTGCTCTTTGCGATTATGTCGAAGACTTTGCCTCGGAAAATCGAGCAGATGTCTCCAGCAGATCGGCAGGACCTGAACTCGACTGTTTACGGTCTCGGCATCATCCAGTTCGGCATTTAGGGCGCGAAGGTCTGGCGATTCAGCATATACTGCTTTCAAGGTCTTTCGCAGTGTGTTCACGTCGTGAACGAAATTCACACTTTCCAGACGAAGACCAAGACGCTGGCCAATGCCGTGTGTGACCAGAATCAAGTGCTCAATCTCTCGCCCTTGTTTGTCTCCCTCGACTTCGCGGTAATCATCCTCGATTTCTCGCTCGTCGCGCTTCCGTGCTTCTTCTTCTTGCTTTGCGCGATCTTCGCCGTGGGTTGGGTCTTCCATCAGAGCAGACATCTGGCGCTGTAGACTCTGACGCATATTCTCTGACGTACTTACGCGCTCAGCCTTGCTTTCTTCCACATCTTCACCTTTGCTCTCATCCTTAGGGTCCTTCGATTTGCTCTCCGCAGTCTTTGCAGTCTTCTCATCTTTGCTGTCCTTCTTCTGATCAGGATCGATCCAACCACGCGTGACTTTGATGCCAGCAAAGCCAGATGTGAAGCGTTGGTATACATTGTAATTCATTCGAGTCATCCAATCATCAGTCAATAACCATGCTGTGGTGCCATCTTGGTAGGTCACCACACTATTCATATGTGATCCGAACAAGCGATATGTGTTCTGGGGGTGCTCATCTCGAGCCAAATCCTGAGTCTTACTAGCTGAATCCTCTACTGCCTTCTTGCGCAGTTCTGTACCTGAACCTGTCGCCGGACCAGTCTGCTCTGCGAGTGAAGTGATGTCCTGTCCCGGAGTCCAGGATGACGGTCGCGATCGAGGCTGCGAGGCTGAACGCGGTTTTGTTGGAGTTTCCTTCGACTGCGGAGGAGGTAGCCTCCAGGCTTTAACTTTCAGGTATCCTTCCTCAAGCTGTGCTGATAAATTTTCATCACAGGGCCTTTGCGCATTGCCTTCTTGGAAGAACCATGTCCCTCTACGAACATCATACACAGGCCCATGCCAATACGCGGGAGCCAATTCGCGCCTTTCGACATCGACATCGAAGAGGTAGTCTTCGTTCACAGGCACTTTGATAGAATTCTTGCTAGATTGACGGTCTCTGAGGCTAGCATTTGGCTTCTCATCTGATCGAGCTTGTCCAATGTCCCCTCCATGCTCTTTCAGTTTGTCCTCTGCATCTTCATCTTCTAGCAATTTTTGAAACGCCGCTTCGATCGACTTCGAATCCGTTGTTGAGAAGGCGGCGTACTTCTTGGGCACTCCAGGCGGCTTCTCGTCCGGAACTACACCACCGGGAGTCGGTCTTCGCTTTGGTACGTCTACAGCATGGAACCATTGCGGTCGAAGCCGCGGGCAGTCTCGCGGATATTTCCTCAAGCTCAACCTATGCCTATTGCTTATCACATGGTCGGCTCCCTTCTGTTGCTGCAACGGCGCTGGCTCGGGCTCTCCATCTTTGCCTCTGCTCGGAGCTGTGATGGGGCTTCGTGTCCATGGCGATAATTTGCTCAGGTAGCTTCTCCCATTTTCTTCCTGAGCAGCCATGCCTGATTTCCTAACTGCCCATGAGGCAGACTGTGGCCTGGGCCCAGTCGTTGGCCTGGCTGGCAGTTGCGACTCTGGCAGCCAAGATGGAAGATTCTTCTTGACGAGCTGGACCCAGCCAGAAAGCCCTGGAAGGCGAGGAGGACGAGCCAATGTGAACGTGTTTTTCAGGCGTATCGAAGCTCTCGTGTTCTCTCGTGAGCTGTCTCAGCCAAGCTCGTGAAATGTTAGCACTCTCGCACTGGCGTTCGCGCCGAAGTTGATTTCGAATGATTGTAAGAAGCTGAAGAGACGCTGAACAGGAAACATGGGACTGGCTACATGAAGGAATGACTGCAATCAGCTGGACAAATTGTTGGAGACAGTTGGACGCGTTACCAAGATCACTCTGCGTCGTGCATCTTGCTGCGTCATCACGCGAGCTTCCGGCGAAAGCTTGTGCGTTTTCGCCGATCAATTTCATCTCGCACAAGCTCGATCTCTCCTCCTCAAGGTATCTCATCACCAACGCCCATACAACCGTTCGAGGCTACCATGCCTCCGCAGGTCCGGCGAATACATTTTGCTGCAGCGAAGGCTACTGACGTGCGTGGACAGACAAGCTGTAATCACGCGCAGCTACCATCATGACCGGAGAAAAGACGCCCGAGCACTTGCACATTGAGGAGCTCGTGAGGACGAAGCTCCCAACGTCGCCGATATACAAGTTCTTGCTCACACCGGTGATAATCACCCGTGCCACGAAAGGCCATGTGGTCGCGCGCTTGCCGCTCTCCGAGGAACACATGAACAGTGCCCGCTCTCTCCATGGCTCAGTATCTGCTACGATTGTAGACTGGGCGGGCGGCATGGCCATCAGCACATGGGACCTGCGTGTCGCCAGTGGAGTGTCGCTCGACATCCATGTCACATATCAGAGCGGTGCCAAGGTCGGCGAAGAGATTGAGATCGAGGGCATTGCAGACCGTGTCGGCGGCAATGTGGCCTTCACCAAGATCAACATCTACAAGGTCGAGGATGGAAAGAGAGGCAAGATCGTGGCTTCTGGCACGCACACCAAGTTCGTGAAGGGCTCTGAATCCAAGCCGGCATCTTGAACTCGATTCTCAATGCTACCTGCGCACCTGCACCTACTACGTTCGTCTGCAAGGTTCCTTGCCGCAGATTCGGCAGGATGACCCTTTCTTCTTTGCGCCTACACATGCACTTCACGATCTGTGACTGGGCTCACTCGGAATGGGGAAATTAACGTCTTCGACTTTAGAACCTGCTGCGGAGCGTCAGCCTTGAGGCAGCAGGAATTACGACTTGACGACATTCATAGAGAAACACTATAGATGTGCAATATATGCCAGCATTTCCATGCGAATACAAGTCAATCTCTTCACCGCAACGGAGACTCAATGCCACACGACTGGTGCTGAGCTTCTTTGCTGCCGTCACGCATTTTGCTGCCGCTTTGGCCGCTTCGGGTCCTGGCCAAAGTCCGGAGACCCTTGCCTGTGCGACGCCATCTTCGAATGTGGGCCAGACTTCACACATCACCAGACATCGCAGTGACCAAAGCTCCGTTTTCCCGCAGCAGCAAGGCACGCGTTGTTAGGCAGAGAGAAGTACTTAGCAGGACTCATCTTCCGATACAACTCTAGAACGTCGCCTTTTCGCACTTACTGTTTGTACACCTTCGACTTCAGCCCTCACAGCTTTCACACGAACACTATGAGCACCCTCCAGAAATTCGTACCAGCGGCGGCTATCATTGGTCTTTCGAGCGCGTCATTCCTGACAGGTAAGCGCGCGGCATGATTCTCGGACCTGAGTATACTAATACGAGACAGCATACATCACCTCGTTCACGGTCCTGGCCATTCCCGTAGTCGAGACTGGAGCCTCAAAAGACAACGCCAAATTCGCAGCGAAGCAATGGCAGAAGGCTTTTGATCTCGGAAAGTCTTTTGCGCCACCATTTGCCATTACCTGTGCGGCATGCTTCGGCTTTCTTGCAGTCCAGAGTGTGTATTTGCCCACATGGAGAATCGCATAACGTTTGCTCACAAATTCTAATAGCTCGAGGTATTGTAGGCCGCTATCCAGTCTCTCCATCAGTGCTCTACGCAACAGCAGCAGTACTTGCTCCGTCTATCGTGCCTTTCACGATTGCAGTCATGGGCCCAACAACTCTCGATCCTCTGGTTGCCAAGGCAAACGGTAGTACCAATGCTCCCGGTGACCAAGAGACATTCGACCTCATCAAGAAATGGAGTGGGCAGAATGCTGTCCGAGCTGGACTGATCGGCTCCGCGGCTGTGATGAGTGCTTTTGCGATTCTTGCACAGGTAGCGTAGCTGCTCTGCATCTGGCCAATTAGAAAGATATGCTGAGCATTGTGCTCAGACCACTAAGGGATCTGCTGGACTGTCAAGGCTTGGACAGACAGCAACTCGGACTGCGCAGCACACGAGACCAGTCAGTGCTGCTGGCGCGCAAATCAAGACAACGAGGAACATAAATGCTAAGGCGAAGCGATGAATATGTCGGCGTACAGGACGCGGATCAATCGCTTGACATCGGGTCTTGTCGGCGAGTGGTGGGAATTTCATGCAGTCTATGATACCACAAATTTTCAACGAAACGCAGCATATAATTTTGGCATGCGTACATGTATCTTGTGGCCATGAAGGGAGGTACAGCTCTGCAAGATTTCAGATCTCTCTCTTTTTCACTTACTTGTACTCTGTCATGTGTATGAAGTGGTTTCAAATCTTTGGTGAGCATCTGTTTGCTTGCCATAGCTCACTGCACATTCTGTCCGCTCTGAGATAACCATCTTGAAATGTTGCTCTCATGACCAGAACGCGTGCAAGTCGCGGGGATACACTTGCTGTTTGTGCCTTGTGAGGGAAAGTGCGGCCCATCCCGCAGCGCCAAGGGAATCGTGCCCACTGAACATCGAATTTGCCCGCTGGTGTCGACACAGAACGTCAGCACTCCCACCACCACCCAACGACCTCAACACCGGAGCAATACCGCCAAGATGGTAAGAAATCGCTCGAACACGCCACGATGAACGAACGGCGCCGCTCTCCGAATCGCAATGGTATCGCAAGAGGAGGAATGAGTTGGTGAAAAGAGGAGGCAAACCCGGTCAACCCGATGCGCATCGCTTTCATGCGTCGCAAAGTGCAACGTCGATGGTAGCAGCCTGGCTGGAGAGAGGATACATACCATATGCGGAACACCTTTGCGCCCTCGTGGCGCAAAGGTGGATGGAAGAAATTCCATCGGAGAGCCGCGTTGACATCGTTCAACGTGACGTCCCTGTAAAAGCACGACAATGCTAACCACGCAATGTCTACAGGTGAACGTACCAAAGACTCGCCGCACCTACTGCAAGGGCAAGGACTGCAAGAAGCACACCCAGCACAAGGTCACCCAGTACAAGGCTGGAAAGGTATGTGCTGCTGCTGCGATTCCTGCTGCCAGAGCAGTCGCTTATACTGTATAGGCCTCCCTGTTCGCCCAGGGTAAGCGTCGTTACGACCGCAAGCAGTCCGGTTATGGTGGTCAGACCAAGCCTGTGTTCCACAAGAAGGCAAAGACCACCAAGAAGGTCGTGCTCCGATTAGAATGCACTCAGTGCAAGACCAAGGCTCAGCTCGCTCTTAAGCGTTGCAAGCACTTCGAGTTGGGGTATGTTACAATCGATGGAAACATTTGTCGGAGCTCTTACTGACTTTTCTGCAGTGGTGACAAGAAGACCAAGGGTGCCGCTCTTGTGTTCTAGATGGTTTCATCCTTCTAATCATGGCGTACGGCTAAGGGATTTGGGACGAACAGCAAGGCGTGTAGAGACTCAGATTAGTCTCCATGCAGCTTACATCGAATTCATGACCATCTGCTTGACGCCTATATTACTTTCATGTCTCACATCATCTTCGTGTAAATGATGCAGCTGACGCCTAGGCTCTCGAACTTTTCCGAAATCAAGACTTTCGCTCGCTACGTCAGCTCGAGAAGAGGACAGGAGCCGAAAGGTCTATCACCAATTGCTTTTCTCCCATCGCTCTTCTACGCAACGCAGGCTTGGATCGCACCAAATCAGACCACCATCATCAGTCATAAATCCTGAGCGAGCCGAGGAATTCTCAGATCAAATCGCTCACGCCCCTTAAGCCGTCAAATCGCACCAAACCGCCTCATCCATGCCTCCGTCCAAATGTCAAACCATCATTCCATACAACATCAAATCACCACGAGCACAGTCCCAGTCTCGTTGACCAGAAACCCACCACCGCACTCAAGCCAAAGGTGACTTATCCCCCACCATCCTCGCAAACCCCTCTTCAATCTCCTCACACTCCTCCTGAAGCTTCTTCACACCCAACCCCCTCTCTCTCCCCAAAGTCTGCAGAACACGCTGCAAAGTCACCAACGTCCCATAAACCCGATTCTCACTCCTCTGCGAGAAAACAATCGCGCGATCCTCAATCACCGACTCAAGCAAATGATAGCACGCTTTACCGAAATGCGTGAGGCGAAGTAATGCCACGGTGCGGCGAGGGGCTGTTCTGGAGAGGGGGATGCGTTGGTGGTTAGGTTGGAGGTTGAGGTAGGTGCTGACAGTGAGATTCGTTTTGGTGAGATTCCATTGGGTTGGGAGGTTGTAGTGGACTTCTGGGGCGATAGTGGAGGCTGGGCGGTTGTGGTGTTCGCGCAGGGCGGCGAAGAGGTCTTCCGTTTCGGCTGAGATGGAGTTGCTGGCGACGGAGAGGTTGTAGGTGAGGGGGATTTTGGCAAGGGGGTAGAGGAGTTCTTCGGATAGGGTAGTGCGTTTCTCGAGGGTGAGACAGGTTGAGTGGATTTTGATGGTTAGGGTACGTTTGCGTTGCTGGGTACTTGGCCGATGGAGAGGGGATTGGGATTTTAGTTCGTTGGCGAGGCTGAAGAGGAATCGGTTGACGGCGCCGAAGGTCTGGAGGTATAGGTCGCTTGGGGTGTCTTTGTCGTCGTGGTCTGCCAGTTTGATGGAAATGTCCACTTGTGAGAAGCGGTGGAGGTAGTCGGGGAAAATGTCAGAGTATTCGGCCAATGGTGCGAAGTTGTCGAAGACCTTGATGCCTCCTTGAATGTTCCCGCATACCTGCAGAGTTCCGTGCTCGCCGACCTCCACATTGAGAGTGATGCGGCCCAGAGTCTCGATCAGGAGAGAGGCTTCGTCGTGGATTTGCTCGCATGTTCGCAGGAGTGCCGTGTTAGGCAGCATCCCCTGGGCCACATCGTGAGTGAGAGCGATATGATAGATCTTGTTACGTAGCTCAGGTGGCAGGGCCTGGAAATCGAAGGACTCGTCTCGCTTGGGTGCTTCCTCGGGTACGGGCGAGTATTCAATGCTGGTAAGCTTCGTGGCTGGTATGCCGATAGAGCGTGCGGTTGCTGGCGTGCTAGGAAGCGGTGAGGTCTGTGCCAACTCCTTGGTGAGCCGGGCGAGGGCACAGTCGACAGTGAGGTTGGGACGATACATTGTCGCCAGCGACGATGTGATGTCTCGAATTGGAGGGTATGTGGACGATGTAGCAGTGGACCGAGCACTGATATCGAAGAGATAGATCGAGCAGTAAACGGGAGAGGTAGTAAAATTTCGAGTCGCTAGTGACCATCAGCATTGTCATTCGGAAGACATCAAGCAACACTTACCTGCCAGCAGCTTCGAAGCGCAGAACGTGAAAGCCTCTAGTTCGAGTGACCTTGGAGTGGTAGGCGCATAAGATTTGACGCGGGTAGATATGTTCGAGAGCAAAGATGGAAAAGAGTGTCGATGTCGAAACCTGAGCTTCTACTAGAGCAAAAGCGCTAGAGGAGACAATAGCATTTGCTGACAATAGAAAGATTTCGATAGCGGAGCCGTCCTTGGTGACGTAGAGGTGAACAGAGTAGCAGCGTGGGTCAGGGGGCGCTTGGCTAAGGAGCAGACTTGAGCTGGATTCCAAGCATCGCAGCACAGTACATACTACTTCTGCGTCAATCAGATTGACAATCGCTGTGCAGCCGACCGACGCCTTTCTCAGACGACTTCGAGGCTGACTTTGAAACGCTGCGTGTCGGCGACATCACGAATGTCGCAAGCGCGTCTTTCCATTCACCTGAGCTGGTCTTGGCATCTCTATCGGCAAAGTCGGGGTCCGATGCTGAGATATGTACTCGCAGGTGGCTCGCCCGCCTTTACATGGAGTCACTGTATGTACAAGTCAGTCACGTCGACAGAGGAGAGCTTCACAAAGCCATTTGTGAGAAATGTCGCGACCAGCTATTCCAAAAGTCAAAAACTCGCGTTCGTGCATCTCGATTGTATGCTACATCGTCATGTATACCCGTTCAACGAAGCGGCGAAGTTCTTTGTGTACATTTCAGAATTCAGTCGATGCTGTTCCAGGCTGCGCTCGAGAAAATTAGCTGGCACTTCCACCATCGTATCTCGCACTGGCGCTTCCCTGGAGAGGCGTCCGCTCCGTTGGCGATCCCGATCCTCCATCGCTACTTGTTCGTGGACTCGAGTATGCCGGTGGTTTCGAGACAGGTATCGAAGAAGCTTGGGACCCCTGATCTGGTTGACCATGCGGCATGGGAAGCACATCTCCGATGTCTTCGAACTTCCGCAGTCGGGGTCCGGTATAATATTTGTTGGCACCTAAGAACCACCATGAGAGCGCAAAGACTGCAACGGCTGCCGCCACAACAACAGCATAGTTCATGTTCGTTGCCGTGACAGGTATGGTTGTAGGACAGAAAAGCACAACGCTAATGAGCAGGACCCAGCTGATTGCGATGATACTTCGAGGCTTGGTTGGCAGCCATTTGCCTAGTGTGTAAGGTCCAGGAACAAATGTGACCGAGTCCTCGTAGATCAAGCGAGCCAGGATGACCGCGATATAGCTGAGGTCCAGGCAAGGCGCGCATAGATTGAAGATGGCCGTGATCGTTTGTGTCGAGCCAATCCCGATGAGGTTCAGACAGCCACAAAAGCCCACCACGAACCAGACAGCGTACACAGGTGTCCCTGTCGTCTCGTTTACTTTACTCCAGATATTCGAAAACGGCAATGCCTCGTCTCTCGCGAAAGCATATGCCATGCGTGAGTTGGCAAGCATTGCTGATGCTCCAGTAAAGAATTGGATCAGCATGACAAAGAAGAGCATGACAGTTGCTCCATCTTTGCCAGCGGCGTTCAAAAAGATCTGTGCTATTGGAAGTCCTGTCGGGGATCCAACAATGTCGTCCATGTAGGTTTCCGTAAGACAGAAGGTGAAGACAATGTTCAGTGCGAAGCCCTGCACACCTGATATTATGACCGCCCAGCGGATCGAGTCAGGACCACGGATTGCAGCGTCGTGCGTCTCTTCAGACATGTGAGTTGTTCCATCGTAGTCGGTCATGACCCAAGCAACGTTCAGGAATCCAAGCAAGAATGAGAAACCTTTCGACCCATAGCCAGATCCATCTCTGACATCCATGAACACGAAACTCGCATCACGCTTGTCTTTAGTCATCACAAGTAGTGTAATAATGATGCCCATGGTAGCTAGTATATTGATCGGCGCGAACCAGATGATCAATCGATGCAAGCCTTTTGTTGTTAGCGAGCAGATTACTCCGAACACAACGAGCATGCCCAGAGCAATGATCACAATCTGGTATGGTTGTCTGCAAAGGGTCAGCAATACAACCATACAAATGCGGATGCATGACTTACGGTGAGAATTCATAGGCCCCATCCACCAGTCTTGATCGGATACTCCTCATGGCCAGCGTCATCTGACCTAAAGTATAGGCTATCGATGCCACTCCGCAAGCTTGTCCAAGGAAGTTGCACCATCCGATGATCCATGTCCAGATAGGCAGATGCTTCTGCGGCACAATTTTGGCTGGCACGAAATACATGCCGCCGGCAGTCGGATATGCTGACACAAGCTCAGCTACGCAGCTTGCAATCATGTATGCCATGATAGAACCGATGAACCATGCCCAGACGGCGGTTGATGGTCCTCCGACACTAATGGGCACGCCATAGGTAGCGGGTTGGGAACCGAGCACTCCGAGGATTGATATCGCGTATGAAAGTGTAGACCATCTACCAAACTCGCGTTTGAGCTCCTGGTGATTGGTCAGCGTGACATCCAATTAGCAGTCGAGAAGGACATACCGGTTCATAGCCTATGCGAGCAAGTTCCCTATCATCTTCGTCTCGCATGCGTGTATAATTTGTTCCCGGTCGTGCTGCATTGGCTGCATTATTCGTCGTTGGAATAGAAGGATCTTCGGTGGACAATTGAGAATATTGCTGACCATAAGGAGTGACTGTGGAAGGAATGAGCTTCTTCTCTGATTTCACATCATCCTTGTAGTGAACAGGTTCCATGATGCTCGTTGGTAGTTTGAGGTAGCTGTCAAGTCACAGCGAACAAGCGCAGGTTCTCATAAGTTTGACGATCCCTTTACCGCCGATTCACCTCATCCACGAGGTGAATAGCTCTGCATGTGGCGTCCCGTGACACCATGCCGTAACGTCTCCATTCACAAGAGGATCGAACGCTAGTGGTGGTGATACAGGAAGTGGGCGAATGGAGACACTACTTACAAGGAAGGCGTCTGAGCAGACGGTCTGATATCATCCAAGGCATGCAGCCGCTTCCGAAGCTTTGCCTTCTTTCGATAGAACTATGTTGCCCGGGATAATGCGGTCAAGCAGTGCTTGCTGGGGGGGGGGGGGGGG